>CM038670.1:743787928-744255644 GCA_021605145.1 Aegilops bicornis | reverse complement strand
ACTACCAGTTGAACTATCAGTCGTTAATGATTCTTCTGCAGCGCCAAGTTTAAAGAACCAAACACGCAGCGCAGTCCAAAATATATATCTTGAATTTCAATAGCATTTTTATTAAAAAAACCGAAGGGATCTGTGACACACAAGCAAATTGCTGATTTGCAAAAAAAAAAACGAAATGTTTGCAAAAATCAGGAACATTTTTTTGAAACGGGAACTTTTTAAAACTCCAAGGCAGAAATTGAAAATGCGAACATATTTGAAAAATGTGAAAACAAGTTCATTTTCTGAAAATTTTAAACTGAACAATTTTCAAATATGCTGAAAAAATGAAAACATGCACATTTTTGAAAATTGCGAACAATTTTTGGAAACGAGAATTTTGAACTGCCCAATTTTTTTTGAAATTTGTGAACAAAAAGTTGAAACTGAACAATTTCAAAACTCCTGAAAAAATGAAAACATGCGCATTTTTCAAATTTGTGAACATATTTGGAAAGCGGGGAACATGTTTTGAACCGCCCGAACATTTTTTGAAATTTGTGAACAAAAATTTGATACTGAACGATTTTGAAACACCTGAAAAAATTAAAACATGCACATTTTTTAAAATTGCGAACATATTTCTGAAAACGGCAACATGTTTTGAACCGCCCGAACATTTTTTGGAATTTGCGAACAAAAATTTGAAACTGAACAATTTCGAAACTCAAAAGTGAGAGTGTGCACATTTTTCTGAACTTTTTTTGAATAATTTTCAAAAATGGGAACATTTTTTGAAATTCCTGGGAAATTTATGAACAAATTTTGAAAGCGGAAACATATCTCTTAACCGAACATTTTTTAGTTTGTGAACAAAATTTGAAAAGATGAACACTTTTTTAAATTCTAAAAATTTATAAAATTTCTGAACAAAAATTTGAAAACAGGAACATTTTTTTTTTGCCTAGGCGAACAAAAAATTGAAAACTGCAGAAAATGATTTTGAAAAACATGAAACTTTTATGAAGTTGCGAACAAATTATGAAATTCTTAACAAAGTTTTAAACCACGAACATTTTTGAATTTTTGAACAAATATTTAAAATGGGACATTTCATGAAATTATAATCATTTTTTGAAACAAAGCGAACAAATTTTGCAAGTTATGAATAAAATTTGAAAACACGAGCATTTTCTGTAAAAATGAAAAAAAAATGTAAAATGCGAACATTTTTGAAAAATAAAAAGAAATCTGAGAAAGAAAATGAAAATGAAAAGAAAAGAAAATCGGAGAAAAAAGAAACAAGTAAAGAAAATAAACAGTAAAGGAAACAGGGAGAGAAAAGGAAAATATAAATAGAAAAAAAAGAAAAGAAAGAAATCCGGTTCAGGAACCTTCTAGAAGGTTCCCAAAACCGTAAAAAACCGGCTGGGAACCTTCTGAAGGTTCCCAAAACCGGGAACGCTGAAAACGCGCAGACGGGCCGGCCCAAAACCGAACGATCCCCTGATCGCCTGTGCGAAGCAGCGTCTGTTTGCCGCAGAGAGCGGCGAATAGGGAATTCCCGCGATCGCCCGCGGCTTCGTTCTCGTCTGGATCGACCCGATCTGGATCGACTCGCCTGCTTGGGCCTCGTCCCACCGCGCTGCGCCAAGGCCCAGCCCGCGTCCAGCTGCCTCCTCCACCGACCTGGGGCCAAAGCCCATGGTGAGCGCCCCAGCAGCCTGCAGATTCGGCCCGATGCATGTTTTTTTCCTCTGCTGCGATTTTAGCTATTATTCCAGAGACTGCAATTTTACAGAAAAACCCCTAGTGTTCATGCATCTAATAACTAATTAACCGTGCATCATATGTAAATAATTTATCTTTCCCTATATATATATATATATATATATATATATATATATATATATATAATATATAAAATATAATAAAGCAGGATTAACTCCGTGGGTTCACCGTCACAATACGCTTTCTTCTCATGTCATAATACGCTTTTACGATTTGTATTGACAAAATCATAATATAAACGAGGTGGTACTAATTTGGGGTCACAAAAAATAGCTGGCGGCCTGCACGCTCCATTGGGCCGATCTGGGCCTGCTACACAACCGACTAGCAAAACATAAAAGTAAAGCTCAAGGGTGGTGTTTGAACCCATGCCACCCCGTTTGATAGTGAAGACTACGACCAACTGAGATACGATTTGTTCACGGCAAATATAGGGTTGGTTTTCTAATAGTCCCACCTCGGTTCTTTACATGAAATTCTACTGATTTATATATGTTTACAGAGTTTCCTATAGCAAGCCTCGAGAACCAAGAACCAAAGGAACAAATCGATAAGGGAGATGCCGGTGCTTTAAATGGATTTGTGGGCTGGCGGAGGAACGAACATCCCTGATGGATGGATGGGGGGAGGAAGGAGCGCGATATGACGACATTGCTGGACATGCAAATGTATGTACACCGATGGTTGGCTCTAATCAACATTTATCGCATTTATCGGCTATGATGGGAATGTGCGTTGTGCATGGCGGCAGCTTTCAAAGAGAGATTTGTGGGCTTGCTTGCGTGGGGAATAAATAAGTACTACAGGATTTCACGTTAACTTACTTAGAGGAGGGAAGGACGAGATGCCCAACAGACAGGGCCGTGAATTTGATCCAGAAAACGGGAACACACACGTGGCAAGACTGCCGATCACACATCCCGCATCTTGCTGCTCTCCGTAATATGGATGGGTCGCCGTTGGGGACGTGCAGGGATTTTTTTTCTCCCGTTGCAACGCACGGTCACATTTTCTATATGTAAAATGCTTAAAATTTCATCTAGTTTCACAATATGCCACTTTCATACATGCTAAAATGTCTAAATGATCTGTTTGATTTAATTTGCTCAAATAGCATATGCTAAAATGATTTAGTTCATAACTAATTAACCGTAGCTCCAAATTCAATCAACTTTATATGTAAATGGGGTGGAAAACTCCCTAGTTTAACATGGTGCACTCATCTTGCATGTTTAACAACTCTAAAATATGGTTTAGGGCAGAACAGTACCAAATTCGAAATATGCATATGGGGATTTTCCAAAATTGTTGTTTGTTGTTTCCGACCCCATTTAAATTGCCTAGATAGGTAGCTTTATTATGCTTCACCGCTTGCCATGTTTAATAATATTTAATATTGTTGTGTACATAAATGAGAGTAAACTAAATATTTGAATGTGATGTATTGTCAACATGCATCTTGTTACATGTTGAGCTCCACTTAATTTGTAGTATTGTTTGTTGCACTTTGTCATGCCATGCATATTTAAACCGGACATGCATCATACTTGATTCTGCATCATGCCATGTTTATGTGATGGTTGTTTACCATGATGTTTCCTTCTTTCTGGTTGCGCTTCTCCTTGATAGTTCCGGTTACGCTATGATCGTGAGGATTAAATCGGACTACGTCATTTGTCTTCTTCATGGACTCGTTCTTCTTCCTTGCAGGATCTCAGGCAAGATGACCATTACCCTTGATATCACTTCTATCTTTGCTTGCTAGTTGTTCGCTCTAACGCTATGTCGTGCTACCTACCACTTGTTTATCATGCCTCCCATATTGCCATGTCAAGCCTCTAACCCACCTTCCTAGCAAACCGTTGTTTGGCTATGTTACCGCTTTTGCTCAGCCCCTCTTATAGCATTGTTAGTTGTAGGTGAAGTTGAAGATTGCTCCATGTTGGAACATGATTATGTTGGGATATCACAATATCCCTTATTTTAATTAATGAATCTATATACTTGGTAAAGGGTGGAAGGCTCGGCCGTATGCCTCGTGTTTTGTTCCACTCTGGCCGCCTTAGTTTCTGTCATACCGGTGCTATGTTCCTTGATTTTGCGTTCCTTACGCTGTTGGGGTTATGGGACCCCCTTGACAGTTCGCTTTGAATAAAACTCCTCCAGCAAGGCCCAACCTTGGTTTTACCATTTGACTACCTACCACATATACCTTTCCCTTAGGTTTTGCAGACTAAAGGGTCATCTTTATTTTAACCCCCCCCCCCCCCGGGCCCGTGCTCCTCGGAGTGTTGGTCCGAACCGGGCAACCTGCGGGGCCACCTCAGGGAAACTTGAGGGCTGGTTTTACTCGTAGCTTGTGTCGGTGTCAAACCGGCGGATCTCGGGTAGGGGGTCCTGAACTGTGCGTCTAGGATTGATGGTATCAGAGACGGGGACACGATGTTTACCTGTGTTCGGCCCTCTCTATGGAGATAATACCCTACTTCCTCGCTTGATTGATCTTGATGAATATGAGTGTTACAAGAGTTGATCTACCATGAGATCGTGAATGGCTAAAACCCTAGGAGCCTAGCCTATGTGTATATGGTAATGAATGTCCCCTATTCGACTATGCTCTCCGGTTTATATAGACACCGGAGAGATCTAGGGTTACATGGAGTCGGTTACATAAGAAGGAATCTTCGGTCGCCAAGCTTGCCTTCCACGCCAAGTAGAGTCCAATCCGGACATGGGTACAGTCTTTGGCCTTCACGTCTTCGTAGCCCATCAGTCCGGCCCAATAAATAATAGGCCGGACGCCCGAGGACCCCTTAGTCCAGGACTCCCTCAGTAGCCCCTGAACCTGGCTTCAATGACGAGGAGTCCGGCGCGCAGATTGTCTTCGACATTGCAAGGCGGGTTCCCTCCATCCGAATTTCAGAATAGTCTTCGGATGTAGTAGATATGTTCGGACCTGCGTATATATAATTGCAGAAAATACAATATTCCACGAGTCTGATTTGTTGACAACTGTTTATGACACCGCATCACGCCTGCCCGATTACTATTTCCAACCGTTGGCTGGCACGTCGCCTCGCGTCTCGGGACGCGGTTTTACTGGCACGTCTTGCCAAGGCAGAGATCGTGTTCCCTTATTCACGGGATTTTCATTAATGCAAGCGTGGGTAACCCAACCATTCCCTGGGTACAACTCTCTGGGGATAGGTAACTTTCGAGACCCAGGTAGATACGCTTAGTATTTGGGGTCTTTATATAGGGTCCCAGACTCGTCTTCTTCCTTTGCGCTTACTTCTTCCTCAACCCTAGCCACCCCAAGTTCCAACCCTCGGGTTCCCATCGCCACCAGTCCTAATCATGTCCTGATCCAGCCGTCAAGGCCGGTGGGTGGCTTCTTCTGTCACAGAGGAGGATATTGCGAAGCTCCGCGCAGCGAGGTATCTGACCCCGGAAATCCTTCATCGGCTTCCTGCACAGGGGCAGGTCGTTCCTACCCCCAAATCCGGCGAGAGGGTAGTGTTTGTGTCCCACTTCCTCCATGGGTTAGGGTTCGCGCTTAACCCCTTCGTCCGGGGGCTCATGTTATACTATGGGCTAGACTTTCACGATCTGGCCCCAGACTCTATTCTCCTCATCTCGACATTTATCGTCACGTGTGAGGCCTTCCTCCGGACTCCTCCGCACTTTGGTTTATGGCTCAAGACCTTTGACGTGAGGCTGCAGGTGGCAGAGGAGGAGCAGGCAGAGTGCAACAGCGTCACTATAGGTAAGCTTGCCAGTGCAGTTTGGTTTGAAGGATCTTTCACCAAGTCTTCCGACCTATGGCAGGAGGGGTGGTTTTATATCAACGAGCCGCGGGGCTCCAAGTTGGCGGCTATGCCAGCATTCCGACCGGGCCCTCCAATTCATCTTGCTTCATGGATCAATAAGGGACTGGACTGGGGATCTGTCAATGAAGTGCAGACTCTGCAAGGTCGCATTCGAAGCCTTACCGAGAAGGGCATCAGTCTTGTGAACGTCGTTCAAGTAATGCTAGTCCGCCGGACCCTGCCATGTCAGCGGTGGCCTCTCCGTATGTGGGAGTTTAATCCAGAAGGGCGGCGGCCTCTTCAGCACTTATTCGGCACCACGCACGAAGGAATGTGGAAATTATATTTCGGGGAACGAGAGCAATGGCCGGACACCACCGAAGACATCGGCCTTGGCTGCAATCATCCGGACACCGCAGTAAGTACTCAAACTCCGAACACCTTCCATTCAAGCATCTCTTGACAAGATACTGAACAATTCGTCCCTATACAGGACTGGATAAAGAAAGCGGTGTTAATCTGGTGTCCAGCGCCCCTTCCTGAAGACTCTGCGACCGCCCTGCTGACAAGGATGCTGATTCTGACACCGTACCAGGTGTCTGCAGAGGGGGGCGAGAGCGGGGAGCCCAAAGGTGATGCCCGCCCTGAGGACGAATCAGACGCTGTGTTCGGGGAAACCGAAATCCTTTTGCCCGAGGGCAAAGGTGCAAAGGAAGCTTTCCATGGCAAGAAGAGGGCCGCTTCTGAAGATCAGGAGGGGAAACCTTCCAAGAAAGGGAAAACACCATTGTCGGGCGGCTTGGGTCGGGCAAGCGATGTTGATGTAGAGCTTCATGATGAGGACGAACCTATGGCCAAACCGTAAGTGCAGCAGGGTATTTTAATCATACCTCATTCCTTTCTTATTACTGAAGTAATCCTCCGACGTATATCGTCCTCGCAGGTTAACGCTGGTGTTTCTCAATCGCCTTCCTCCTCGGGAGACCTTCTTCCGAAGATGATGGAGAGTGACACGCCTTCTCCGCCTCCTCGCCCAACAGGCGGATGATTTAGAGGTATCGTCCCGGGGGGCTCCTCCCGATCGACAAGTAGTGCAGGAAACGAAGAAGGCGTTACCCGAAGGTGGTGCCTCTGTCACTCAGGGTTCGGGGATCAAGCATGATGGCCCCGAACTATCCGGTTCATAGCCGGAGATAATTTTGGAGGCGAGTGTGCGGATTCCTTCAAAGGAATGCCGCATTCCGGCGGCGGTTTCCGGAGACCCAGGAGCGTTGGAAATGCTAACGGACATGCTACGACAAGCGACCATTTCGGAGGAGCACCGTGCCTTGATGGCTACGGTGGTCGACAAGGTTTTATCCGCGCAGAGCGGGTTGAACGAGGCCTTCACGAGCCTTCTAAGGGTTTTTGAGGTTTGTGATGTAACTTTGCCAATTGAATGATATTGACATAATGCACCTATTGTATATGCAGTAGCCCTTGAGACTCGGATTGCCTTCCGAAGGAAGCGATCGGAGGATCAAAAAGATATGAGTAGTTACTAACCTTGATTTAACTTGGTATACAGGCTGCCTCCCCTCCCGCGGCTACCCGAAATATGGAAGTGGCCGAACTGCAGCGAAAGCTAGATATTGCAGAGGATGATATTGCATTGATCAACAGGCGTCTTGACGACTCGCAAGGTACATAGTTCGAGCATTCCTTACACCAATGTTCTTGTAATGTAGGCCTGACGACGAAAATGGTTTTATATGAAATGTGCATGATTGCAGATAGTGCTGCCACCGTTGAAGCTCTTCGGGCGGAGCTAGCCCGGGCCAAGGAGCGGGCCCGGTGTAGTGATGCGGCTGCCGAGAAGGCATCGGCTGATCTAAGAGCCGAACAGGCAGCTCAGCACCGAAGTGAGGAGAAAATATCCGCACTGGCGCTTGAATTGAAGAATACTGCCAACCGCTGTGAATTCCTTGAGAAGGAGAATAAAGTCAACATGGCTGAACTTGATAAGGCCGTACGAGAGGCGAGTGAAGCTCGGTCTGAATCTAGGGCAGCTCGTGAATAGATTCCGTAGGCTAACGAGATAGCGGCCGGTAAGCCCTTTTTGATTCAGTCTAAGTTTGGTGATCCGGACTATGCTCAGCTAAACCAGGTCTAGAGTTCTCCGGCCAAATTTTTAGACTTGCCGAAGAGTTCTTCTGATGCGGCACAATTTTACCAAGCACAAGAGGGGTATGCAACAGAGAAGCTTTTCTGGTCACAATTTGGCGCGTCAAAGCGCCCTCTATTGCTAAATGAACAGATGTCCCAATGGGCCGAGCTTCATAGGATATACGGCGACGCCATGAAGAACGTCATAATCCGGTTATGGCCGAGTGATCCTGTTCCCAAGAGCTATTTTGGCCTGGTGCGGCGTCTTGTCGATGCGGTGCTGCGTATCGATGCTGCGAAGCGGTCGGCATGCATTGAGGGTGCACGGATGGCCTTTGCCCGAGTCAAGACATTCTGGGGGAAGATGAAGGCCGTCGATGTTGCGGCGAAGAGTCCGCCCTAGGGCAAGGACCGTAATGAGCCGGAGCATTATTTTGAAGACGTCTTGGAAGCCGCCTTGCACGATAGAGGGTCAATGCTCAAGAACATAATGTTCGAGTGAGGTGTATTAGAGTTGTAAAAGACAATTTTATAATTGATCCATTTTATATTTTTGCTCCAAAGCTTGAATTCCTCCTGTGCGGCCGTTTTTAATATAATCTGAAAGTTTTCCAGTCGTCGGCTTCAGCCCCCTCGTAGGAAGTCGGGGGTGTTCGGAAAACATTTAATCACTCTTTATCCAACATCTTGGTCCGTAAAGGAGGTGATAATGCAGCGAACCAGGCAATCGGACTATAAGGCGTTAACACTTTCACTTAGCCATGGGAATTTTATGGTGGGGCTACGACATAGCCCCTGGTATGTATACGGCGCGTAGTGCCTTACATATGTTGATCTAAAAAAGATTCATCGTGTGACACGGAGAATCACTAAAGATTCGAATAGGTCGTCAAGTGGTTAACCAGCTCTCGCCGCATCATGACAGTCAGTTTTCGGCTTTCTCTACTGAGGTGCTCATCCGGTCTAAGCCAGGGCCGATCACAGTAGTTCTCCCTTTACTACCCTAGCCGATAGAGCGGAACATAAGGTAGTAAGCACAGGAGCTGGGCAACCCAACTATTGACCAAAGACAATGATTCGGAGCTGATGCATATAAGGCCAAACTTGCGACGCCGGAGTATGCTATAGAGATGTTCGGACTTTTATTGGCGACTCGTTTGTTCCCATACCGGGCCCCTGGCAAGTTATACTGAGGCGCGTCTTGTAAGGAAGCCGTTACGGCCGGACTCATTGTAGAAAGAGCATGAAAGATTAGTTCGGGTAAAGTTTACTGGGAGCGGAGCAATATGCCAATGATAAATATATATAAAGAGTAAAAGCCACAACCCAGCTATTTGACATGCTCGGGGTTGGGAACAGAGGAGAAGGGCATGGTACAGGCTCAAAAGAAAGAGTGCGGTCTACAAAAGCTTATTTTGGACCTCCTGTCGCACGTCTGCGCCGCCCGTCCTCGGGGAGGGGAATCCTTAACGGGAGTGGCCCCTTAGGTGAGTGTGCGGATCCGAACTTCGATATAGTCCGATGTAGATGCTGTCATGATGGTCAGCTGCTTTTAAGAAATGATACAGAAAAATAAGAAAACGGATAAAAATGTTACGGGGATTCTTGCAGGGTTGTCCATATTGTGCTTCCGCCGATGCCCATGGTATCTTGAGTGCGTAGTGATATACAACATGTGGTGTAAACTTTGTCGGTATAGTAGGTGGGTGGCGGAAGCCGAACTGCTATTTCCGTTGTGGGAGTGGTCGAATTCAGAGGGAAAGTGTTTCTGGCCCCTGGTGCTCGGCTGGCGAGCCGATCCGTCGTCTCTATCGCTTGGTGGCCTCCTTCCCTTGTGATCGGCGTTGAGCTTGCCTGCCTGCTTGAGGACCCAACAGTTTCTGTTGGTATGATTAGCTGGCCTATCAGGGTGACCGTGAATCTGAAAAGGTCAGTCCAATATCCTGTCAAGGGTGGATGGTCCATCCTGGTTTGCCTTTAGTGGCTTCTTCCGTTGACCGGGGCTTCGGATTGTGAAATCCGGCGTTCACCGCTGTGTCGCAGATATTACTGCGCATGTTGTGTTCGGTTTGTCGTGGCTTGCCGTTGCCGTCTCGAATTTCGGAAGTGCCCGGTTCGCTGGCATTGCTGCTTTTACGAGCGAGCTAGTTGTCTTCTCCCGCACAAAAGTTAGTCATTAGAGCGGTAAGGGCTGTCATGGACTTGGGTCCTTCCTGGCCGAGGTGACGTGCTAGCCATTCATCCCGGACGCCGTGTTTGAAGGTTGCGAGGGCTTTTGCGTCCGGACAGTCGACAATTTGGTTCTTTTTGACTAAGAACCTAGTCCAGAGCTCCCTGGCTGACTCGCCGGGCTTCTGGACAATATGAATTAAGTCATCGGCATCTAGTGGCCGGACATATGTTCCTTGGAAGTTGTCTCGAAAGGCGTCTTCCAAATCTTCCCAACTGCCAATAGAATTTTCTGGCAAACTATTTAGCCAGTACCGAGCTGGCCCTTTAAGCTTGAGAGGTATGTATTTAATGGCATGAAGGTCGTCTCCACGAGCCATGTGGATATGGAGGAGGTAATTCTCAATCCATACCGCGGGATCTGTTGTTCCATCGTACGATTTGATGTTAATTGGTTTAAACCCGTCTGGAAATTCATGCTTCATTACCTCTTCAGTGAAGAAGAGAGGGTGTGCGACTCCTCTATGTTGAGCCACACTATGAAGCACCTTCGGCGGACTCCATTTACGGAGTTCGGACCGGGCATGGTCGGCTCTGTAGTGTCCGAATGGGTGACCATCATCGTTGGTCGGGGTGTATCTCCGTGATCTGTGCATCGATCTTGTGTGCCCTGCTCTATCCTTTAGGTCTTGGTTGATGTCGCAAGTGTTCCCTCGAGCTGTTTTGCTCTTGATTTGACGGCCGGATGTGTTGGTATGTTGCTCTGCTCGGGCTGCTGCTTTGTCTGGACCGAGCTGTGGCCGGCCCGCTGCATTGTTCGGTGGTGGTGTGGGCTCCCACGTCCTGCCATCGAATTGAGGGAGCCATCTATGTCGGATGTGGGGTTCCGGTAGACCCTTAAGTTTAGGACTCTGGGGTGCGCAAGAAGATCTCTCCCCTACCGATCTACGTATGATCGCCTCGTGAGATCTAAGCTGAAAACGATGAACAACACAAGGGACACAAGATTTATACTGGTTCGGGCCACCGTTGTGGTGTATTACCCTACTCCAGTGTGTGGTGTGGTGGATTGCCTCAAGGGCTGATGATGAACAGTACAAAGGACGAACAGGCTCGCGATAGGTGTTCTTGAGCTGGTGCGATGAACTTCTTGGGTGAGTTCGATCGCCTCTCTCTCTCTGGCTAGGGCTCTAACAGATGCCCTCTACGGTGGTGGCTAGCTCTATTTATAGAGGCCCTGGTCCTCTTCCCAAATATTGAGCGGGAAGGGCGCCAACAACAGCCATTTTGAAGGGGAACATCTAGTACAAGTTATCCTGACTAAAGTTGGTCTTCGGCTGCCAAAAGCACTGGCGATGACGCCGTCTTGGGCTCCACGGTGACCTCCATCCTACCGCTCCGCTGGTCTTGGTCTCGTTGCACTGAAATGGCAACCTTTGCTTGATGCCTCGATACTCCACGTCTGTGCTTGCCCCCTTTGCACCAAAGAGGAAACAAAGACACTGCGCAGGCCGGCGCCCGCCTGGCGCCCGTCTGGTCTCGATCGTCATGGCTTGCGTCACGAGCACCTAGGTACCTTTCCTTGATCTCTCCGCCTCCTCGCGAGCCTGCCTGGCGAGGCCGCTCCTGAGGAAATCTTGTGTCGTCCGCCCCGCGAGGCTTGGCCCCTTGCGAGGGTCTTGAGTCTTGTGCTGATGAAGATGGGCCGTACTGGGCCACCACTTGAGCCACGCCAGCAGCAAGTCTGGGACCCCGTTCCCGAACACCGACAAGAGCCCCGGGCCCAAGGCGCTCGGACTTGGCTTAGCGGAGAAGCGAAGGGGCAAGTCACGGGCGCCATGGCCCCATCAGCCTGCGGCCTTGGGCGCCGCGTGGTGGTTGATTGGACGTGGGCGTCTCCGCTTCCCCACGCTGCCTCGACAACCGCTCGACTTGACAAGTCCCTGTTGGAAATATGTCCTAGAGGCAATAATAAATTAGTTATTATTATTATATTTCCTTGTTCATGATAATCGTTTATTATCCATGCTATAATTGTATTGATAGGAAACTCAGATACATGTGTGGATACATAGACAACACCATGTCCCTAGTAAGCCTCTAGTTAACTAGCTTGTTGATCAATAGATGGTTACGGTTTCCTGACCATGGACATTGGATGTCATTGATAACGGGATCACATCATTAGGAGAATGATGTGATGGACAAGACCCAATCCTAAGCCTAGCACAAAGATTGTGTAGTTCAGATGCTAAAGCTTTTCTAATGTCAAGTATCATTTCCTTAGACCATGAGATTGTGCAACTCCGGATACCGTAGGAGTGCTTTGGGTGTACCAAACGTCAAAACGTAACTGGGAGGCTATAAAGGTGCACTACGGGTATCTCCGAAAGTGTCTATTGGGTTGGCACGAATCGAGACTGGGATTTGTCACTCCGTGTGACGGAGAGGTATCTCTAGGCCCACTCGGTAGGACATCATCATAATGTGCACAATGTGACCAAGGGGTTGATCACGGGATGATGTGTTACGGAACGAGTAAAGAGACTTGCCGATAACGAGATTGAACAAGGTATCGGGATACCGACGATCGAATCTCGCAAGTACAATATCGCTAGACAAAGGGAATTGTATACGGGATTGATCGAATCCTCGACATCGTGGTTCATCCGATGAGATCATCGTGGAACATGTGGGAGCCAACATGGGTATCCAGATCCCGCTGTTGGTTATTGACCGGAGAACGTCTCGGTCATGTCTGCATGGTTCCCGAACCCGTAGGGTCTACACACTTAAGGTTCAATGACGCTAGGGTTATAGGGAATAGATATACGTGGTTACCGAATGTTGTTCGGAGTCCCGGATGAGATCCCGGACGTCACGAGGAGTTCCGGAATGGTCCGGAGGTAAAGATTTATATATGGGAAGTCATGTTTTGGTCACCGGAAAAGTTTTGGGTGTTATCGGTAATGTACCAGGACCACCGGGAGGGTCCCGGGGGTCCACCAAGAGGGGCCACCGGCCCCAGAGGGCGGGATGGGCCAAGTGTGGGAGGGGACCAGACCTAGTTGGGCTGGTGCACCCCCCCCCCCCGCCCAGGGCCCAAGGCGCCTAGGGTTTGGGAGGGCGCCCACCTTGCTTGGGGGCAAGTTTCCTCCCCCCCTTGGCCGCCACCCTAGATGGGTTTTGGGGCTGCCGCACCCCTTGGGGTGGGAACCCTAAAGGGGGGGCAGCCCCCTCCCTCTCCCCTATATATAGTTGAGGTCTTTGGGGCTGCCAACACAATAGTTTCCACCTCTCCCTGGCGCAGCCCTACCTCTCTTTCTCCTCGTCTCTCGCGGTGCTTGGCGAAGCCCTGCTGGAATACCACGCTCCTCCATCACCACCACGCCATTGTGCTGGTGCTGGATGGAGTCTTCCTCAACCTCTCCCTCTCTCCTTGCTGGATCAAGGCATGGGAGACGTCACCGAGCTGCACGTGTGTTGAACGCGGAGGTGCCGTCCGTTCGGCACTAGGATCTCCGGTGATTTGGATCACGACAAGTACGACTCCTTCAACCCCGTTCTCTTGAATGCTTCCACTTAGCGATCTACAAGGGTATGTAGATGCACTCTCCTTCTCTCGTTGCTAGTTACTCCATAGATTGGTCTTGGTGATGCGTAGAAAATTTTGAATTTCTGCTACGTTCCCCTACAGTGGCATCATGAGCTAGGTCTATTGCGTAGATTCTATGCACGAGTAGAACACAAGTTGTTGTGGGCGTTGATTTTGTTCAATTTGCTTACCATTACTAGTCTTATCTTGATTCGGCGGCATTGTGGGATGAAGCGGCCCGGACCGACCTTACACGCATTTTACGTGAGACAAGGTTCCACCGATCGACATGCACTTGTTGCATAAGGTGGCTAGCGGGTGCCGCCTCCCACTTTAGTCGGATCGGATTCGATGAAAAGGGTCCTTATGAAGGGTAAATAGAAATTGGCATAACACGTTGTGGCTTTTGCGTAGGTAAGAAACGTTCTTGCTAGAAACCCATAGCAGCCACGTAAAACATGCAAACAACAATTAGAGGACGTCTAACTTGTTTTTGCAGGGTATGCTATGTGATGTGATCTGGCCAAAAAGAATGTGATGAATGATATGTGATGTATGAGATTGATCATGTTCTTGTAATAGCAATCACGACTTGCATGTCGATGAGTATGACAACCGGCAGGAGCCATAGGAGTTGTCTTTATTTATTGTATGACCTGCGTGTCACTGAATAACGCCATGTAATTACTTTACTTCATTGCTAAACCATTATCCATGGTAGTAGAAGTAATAGTTGGCGAGACAACTTCATGGAGACACGATGATGGAGATCATGGTCTCATGCCGGTGACGATGATGATCATGGAGCCCCGAAGATGGAGATCAAAAGGAGCAAAATGATATTGGCCATATCATGTCACTTTTTGATTGCATGTGATGTTTATCATGTTTATGCATCTTATTTTCTTAGAACGACAGTAGTAAATAAGATGATCCCTCATTAAAATTTCAAGAAAGTGTTCCCCCTAACTATGCACCATTGCGAAAGTTCGTTGTTTCGAAGCACCATGTGATGATCGGGTGTGATAGATTCTAACGTTCACATACAACGGGTGTAAGCCAGATTTACACACGAAACACTTAGGTTGACTTGACGAGCCTAGCATGTACGGACATGGCCTCGGAACACAAGAGACCGAAAGGTCGAGCATGAGTCGTATGGTAGATACGATCAACATGAAGATGTTCACCGATGATGACTAGTCTGTCTCACGTGATGATCGGACACGGCCTAGTTGACTCGGATCATGTAATCACTTAGATGACTAGAGGGATGTCTATCTGAGTGGGAATTCATAAGATGAACTTAATTATCCTGAACATAGTCAAAAGGTCCTTGCAAATTATGTCGTAAGCTCGCGCTTTAGTTCTACTGTTTAGATATGTTCCTAGAGAAAATTTAGTTGAAAGTTGATAGTAGCGATTATGCGGACTAGGTCCGTAAATTGAGGATTGTCCTCGTTGCTTCGTAGAAGGCTTATGTCCTTAATGCACCGCTCGGTGTGCTGAACCTCGAACGTCGTCTGTGGATGTTGCGAACATCTGACATACACGTTTTGATAACTACGTGATAGTTCAGTAATGTTAAACGGTTTAGAGTTGAGGCACCAAAGACGATTTCGAAACGTCGCGAAACATATGAGATGTTTCGAGGGCTGAAATTGGGATTTCAGGCTCGTGCCCACGTCAAGAGGTATAAGACCTCCGATGAGTCTCTTAGCCTGCAAACTAAGGGAGAAAAGCTCAATCGTTGAGCTTGTGCTCAGATTGTCGAGTACAACAATCACTTGAATCAAGTGGGAGTTAATCTTCCAGATGAGATAGTGATGTTTCTCCAAAGTCATTGCCACCAAGCTGCTAGAGCTTCGTGATGAACTATAACATATCAGGGATAGATATGATGATCCTTGAGCTATTCGCAATGTTCGACACCGCGAATGTAGAAATCAAGAAGGAGCATCAATTGTTGATGGTTAATGAAACCACTAGTTTCAAGAAGGGCAAGGGCAAGAAGGGGTACTTCATGAAACGACAAATCAGTTGTTGCTCCAAAGAAGAAACCCGTGGTTGAACCCAAACCCGAGACTAAGTGCTTCGTAATAAGGAACAGACATCAAGCGTAACTACCCTAGATACTTGGTAGATGAGAAGGCTGGCAAGGTCGATAGAAGTATATTGGATATACATTATGTTAATGTGTACTTTACTAGTACTCCTAGTAGCACCAGGGTATTAGATACCGGTTTGGTTGCTAAGTGTTAGTAACTCAAAATAAAAGAGCTACGGAATAAACGGAGACTAGCTAAAGGAGAGATGACGATGTGTGTTGGAAGTATTTCCAAAGGTTGATGTGATCAAGCATCCCATACTCCCTCTACCATCAAGATTGGTGATAAACCTAAATAATTGTTATTTGGTATTTGCGTTGAGCATAGACATGATTGGATTATGTCTATCGCGATACGGTTAGTCATTTAAGGAGAATAATGGTTACTCTGTTTATTTGAATAATACCTTCAATGGTCTTGCACCTAAAATAAATGGTTTATTGAATCTCGATCGTAGTGATACACATGTTCATGCCAAAAGATATAAGATAGTAATGATAGTACCACCTACTTGTGGCACCGCCATGTAAGTCATATTGGTATAAACGCATGAAGAAGCTCCATGTTGATGGATCTTTGGACTCACTCATTTTTGAAAAGTTTGAGACATGCGAACCATGTCTATTGGTGTATATGCATGAAGAAACTCCATGCAAATGGACCGTTTGGACTCACTTGATTTTGAATCACTTGAGACATGCAAATCATACCACATGGGCAAGATGAATGAAAGCCTCGTTTTCAGTAAAATGGAACAATAAAGCAACTTGTTGGAAGTAATACATTTTGATGTGTGCAGTCCAATGAGTGCTGACGCACGCAGTGGATATCGTTATGTTCTTACTTCACGGATGATTTGGGTAGATACTGAGTCTGAATTATTGAATGGTTCAAGTAATTTCAGAGTGAAATTGAAGATCATCGTGACAAGAGGATAAAATGTCTATGATATGATCATAGAGATGAGTATCTGAGTTACGAGCTTTGGCACGCAATTAAGACACTGTGGAAATTGTTTCACACCTAACACCGCCTGGAACACCATAGTGTGATGGTGTGTCCGAACATCATAGTTGCACCCTATTGGATATGGTGCGTACCATGATGTCTCTTAACGAATTACCACTATCGTTCATGGGTTAGGCATTAGAGACAACCGCACTCACTTTAATAGGGCACCACGTAATTCCGTTGAGACGACACCGTTAGAACTATGGTTTGGAGAAACCTAAGTTGTCGTTTCTTAAAAGTTTGGGGCTGCGACGCTTATGTGAAAAAGTTTCAGGTTGATAAGCTCGAACCCAAAGTGGATAAAATGCATCTTCATAGGACACCCAAAAACAGTTGGGTATACCTCCTAATTCATATCCAAAAGCAATAGGGATTGTTTCTTGAATCGGGTCCTTTCTCGAGGAAAAGTTTGTCTCGGAAAGTTGAGTGGGAGGATGGTGGAGACTTGATGAGGTTATTGAACAGACACTTCAACTAGTGTGTAGCAGGGCACAAGAAGTTGTTCCTATGGCGCCTACACCAATTGAAGTAGAAGCTTATGATAGTGATCATGAAACTTAGGATCAAGTCACTACCAAACCTCGTAGGTCGACAAGGATGCGTACTACTTCAGAGTGGTACGCAATCCTGTCTTAGAGGTCATGTTGCTAGACAACAATGAACCTACAAACTATGGAGAAGCGATGGTGGGCCTGGATTCCGACAAATGGCTTGAGGCCATAAAATCTGAGAGAGGATACATGTATGAAAACAAAGTGTAGACTTTGGAAGAACTACTTGATGGTCGTAAAGGCTGTTGGGCATGTATGGATTTTAGAAGAAGACGGACAATGATGGTAAGTGTCACCATTAAGAAAGCTCGACTTGTTGTTAAGATGTTTTCCGACAAGTTCAAGGAGTTGACTGCGATGAGACTTTCTCATTCTTAGCGATGCTAAGAGTCTGTTGGAATTATATTAGCAATTACTGCATGATTTATGAAATCTTGCAGATAGGATGTCAAAACATTGTTTCCTCGATGATATTCTTGAGGAAAGGTTGTGTGATACAACCGTAAGGTTTTGTCAATCCCGAAAGATGCTAACAAGTGTGCAAGCTCCAACAGTCCTTCTAAGGACCGGAGTAAGCATCTCGTAGTTGGAATATACGCTTTGATGAGATGATCAAAGGTTTTATGCTTATACAAAGTTTATGAGAAACTTGTATTTCCAAAGAAGTGAGTGGGAGCACTATAGAATTTCTGATGAGTATATGTTGTTGACATATTGTTGATCAGAAATGATGTAGAATTTATGGAAAGCATATAGGGTTATTTGAAAAGTGTTTTTCAATAGAAAACCTGGATTAAGCTGCTTGAACATTGAGCATCAAGATCTATGAGGTTAGATCAAAAACACTAAATGGTACTTTCAAATGAGCACATACCTTGACATGATATTGAAGGTGTTCAAGATGGATCAGTCAAAGAAGGAGTTCTTGCCTGAGTTGTAAGGTATGAAGTTAAGAGTTAAAGCTCGACCACGGCGTAAGAGAGAGAAAGGACGAAGGTTGTCCCCTATGCTTCATTTAGGCTCTATAGTATGCTATGTCAGGTACCACACCTAAGTGTTCCTTGCCATGAGTCAGTCAAGGGGTACATGAATGATCTAGGAATGGATCATTGGACAGCGGTCAAAATTGTCCTTGGAGTAAATAAGGACATGTTTCTCGATTATGGAGGTGATAAAGAGTTCGACTTAAAGGGTTACGTCGATGCAAGCTTTAACACCTATCCGAGTGACTCTGAGTAGCAAACCGGATACGTATAGTGGAGCAACCATTTGGAATAGCCTCAAGTGGAGCGTGGAAGCAGCATTTACAATATGACCTAGAGATTTGCGAAATGCATACGGATCTGAATGTTGCAGACCGTTGACTAAAACCTCTCTCACAAGCAAAACATGATCAAACCTCATAACTCATTGAGTCTTAATCACATGATGATGTGAACTAGTTTAGTGACACTAGTAAACTCTTTGGATGTTGGTCACATGGCGATGTGACCTGTGAGTGTTAATCACATGGCGATGTGAACTAGATTATTGACTCTAGTGCAAGTGGGAAACTGTTGGAAATATGCCCTAGAGGCATTAATAAATTAGTTACTATTATTATATTTCCTTGTTCATGATAATCGTTTATTATCCATGCTATAATTGTATTGATAGGAAACTCAGATACATGTGTGGATACATAGACAACACCATGTCCCTAGTAAGCCTCTAGTTAACTAGCTCGTTGATCAATAGATGGTTACGGTTTCCTGACCATGGACATCGGACGTCGTTGATAACGAGATCACATCATTAGGAGAATGATGTGATGGACAAGACCCAATCCTAAGCCTAGCACAAAGATCGTGTAGTTCGTATGCTAAAGCTTTTCTAATGTCAAGTATCATTTCCTTAGACCATGAGATTGTGCAACTCCCGGATACCGTAGGAGTGCTTTGGGTGTACCAAACGTCACAACGTAACTGGGTGGCTATAAAGGTGCACTACGGGTATCTCCGAAAGTGTCTGTTGGGTTGGCACGAATCGAGACTGTGATTTGTCACTCCATGTGACGGAGAGGTATCTCTGGCCCACTCGGTAGGACATCATCATAATGTGCACAATGTGACCAAGGGGTTGATCACGGGATGATGTGTTACGGAACGAGTAAAGAGACTTGCCGGTAACGAGATTGAACAAGATATCGGGATACCGACGTTCGAATCTCGGGCAAGTACAATACCGCTAGACAAAGGGAATTGTATACGGGATTGATCGAATCCTCGACATCGTGGTTCATCCGATGAGATAATCGTGGAACATGTGGGAGCCAACATGGGTATCCAGATCCCGCTGTTGGTTATTGACCGGAGAACGTCTCGGTCATGTCTACATGGTTCCCGAACCCGTAGGGTCTACACACTTAAGGTTCGATGACGCTAGGGTTATAGGGAATAGATATACGTGGTTACCGAATGTTGTTCGGAGTCCCGGAGGAGATCCCGGACGTCACGAGGAGTTCCGGAATGGTGCGGTGGTAAGATTTATATATGGGAAGTCCAGTTTTGGTCACGGAAAAGTTTGGTGTTATCGGTAATGTCTGGGACCACGGGAGGGTCCCTGTCCACCAAGTGGGGCCACTGCCCCGAGGGCTGCATGGGCCAAGTGTGGGAGGGGACCAGCCCAGGTGGGCTGGTGCGCCCCCCACCAGGGCCCAAGGCGCCTAGGGTTTGGGGAGGGGGCGCCCCACCTTGCTTGGGGGGCAAGTTTCCCCCTCTCCCCCCTTGGCCGCCACCCTAGATGGGTTTTGGGGCTGCCGCACCCCTTGGGGTGGGAACCCTAGAGGGGGCGCAGCCCCCTCCCTCTCCCCTATATATAGTTGAGGTCTTTGGGGCTGCCAACACAAGAGTTTCCACCTCTCCCTGGCGCAGCCCTACCTGTCTTTCTCCTCGTCTCTCGCGGTGCTTGGCGAAGCCCTGCTGGAATACCCCGCTCCTCCATGACCACCACGCCATTGTGCTGCTGCTGGATGGAGTCTTCCTCAACCTCTCCCTCTCTCCTTGCTGGATCAAGGCATGGGAGACGTCACCGGGCTACACGTGTGTTGAACGCGGAGGTGCCGTCCGTTCGGCACTAGGATCTCCGGTGATTTGGATCACGCATTTAGTACGACTCCTTCAACCCCGTTCTCTTGAACGCTTCCGCTTAGCGATCTACAAGGGTATGTAGATGCACTCTCCTTCTCTCGTTGCTAGTTACTCCATAGATTGGTCTTGGTGATGCGTAGAAAATTTTGAATTTCTCCTACGTTCCCCAACAGTCCCTGCATGCTGAAATGGGTCATGATTACCTGTGATCGTGGAGGCCGACGGTTGGTTTCCTTCCGGTTATAAATGCGGGAGGGCGCAAGCCTCCGCTGTACATCTCCCTCCTTGCTTCTTTCTTTCTCCCCATCCCAGCTACTGGCCATCTCCCATGGCGCCACCGAAGATCGAGGTTCTCGGCCGTAGAGAAGGGAAAGGCTCGTCGGGAAGGGCCCGACTCTCCCCCGCCCAAACGCGGCCGAGGTCGTCCACGCAAGCATCATGTGGCCTCCGCAGTGGCTTCCCGCGGTCGCAGCGGCGATCCCCTGAGCGGCGATGGGCGCCTGGTTGTTGAGGGAAGGCACGCCGTGGCTGCACGGCCTTCTAAGCCACGCTTCCACTCGGCGGAGGTGCTGCCGGAGTTCTTCATGTGGTCAGCGGACCCAACCAGCACCTGGCTCCAGCTTCCTCGCTTCTTTGCAGATGAACTTCCGGCCGGTGCTTCGGGCGGCCTCTGACTTCAAGTGGATGGTTGCTGCAGCAGGGCCTCCTGGGCTTCGCTGGAGGTCTCCGTCGCCGGGAATGTGGCCCTGACCCGCGGCTGGCAAACGTTTTCCCGCGCGCGTGGCCTGAGCCAGCGGTGCACCCTGCAGTTCAAGTTCGATGGCGATGCCACCCTCTACGTGAGGGTGTTTGGAGAAGACGGTTGCCGCGCTGGGTGCTGCCCTGAAGGCGATGATCGGGATGAAGATGATGGCAGACGCGTGGTCGGCGGCGTTCGTGGCTCGCCAAGCTTCGGCGGCTCTCCTTCGGATAGCAGCTCCTCCAGCGGTGGCCGCGACCAGCCTCCGCGCCGTCGCGCTCGCCTTGAGGGAGGTAGCGGGCCAGTCCGCCGTCGCGCCTCAGTGAAGCGCGAGGAGGAGTCCGACTGAGATCCGGAGGCAGTACGAGCCCTCGCCGCGAATTGGTGCCGAGCAAGCCGTGCCTATTTTGCTTTTCTCCCTTCCCTGTACAAAGAGAAAGTAGCGTAGGGGCCCGTGGGGGCGTGCTGGAATGTTGCTGTTAATTATCATGCTGTTTCCGCTATTTCTGTGCTGTGTTTTGGTGCCGCATGCCCGCGTGCAGGAATTACTTAGCTCGGGGGAACTTGCCGCAGTCTTTGCTTCTCGAGGTTGAGGCCTCGCTATGCGCTTCATGTCCTGCAAGGATTAGTCAGGAGTGGTAACTTCCGGTCTCGGTCGTGGAGGCGACCGACTCAGGTCCTGTGTTCGTGCCGCGATGCCCGTGGGGCATGGATCGGGAGGGTGCTCCTGTAGTGGACTTGGTTAGGAAAACCTCACACGACTGGGGCAGAAAACACTCGCGAGGGCGCCCGCATAGCCCCCTCGCGAGACTTGCGCGAGAGAAAATGAGGCAAGTAGGCGAAAAAGACAGAGAGTCACAAGTCAAGGGCGGCAACAATTCCAATAAAACTTCAAATAGGGATGAACAAGCCAACTGCAGAAAGCAAATGAAAAAGCCGCGTCCGGCACCTAATCTAGTCTTCGACGTCTTCTCACCAGCGCGGAGCTAAGTGTGCTGCCATCAAGGCGTGGGCGGGAGCCCCCGAGGCCCGAGGGCGGCTCTCTGGAGACTCCGGGGCGTGTACAGCCCCAGCTCATTATTACGTGAGAGTGTCACGGGTGGCGAGCCTCACAGGCATTGGCCTTCTTCACAGGCTTCGGGCCTTTCTCAGGGAAATGAACTTCACAGGCGTTGGCCTTCTTCACAGGCAGCGGGCCTTTTTTTTGGTTCGTCTAGCTTCACAGGCTCTTGGCCTTCTTTACAGGCTCTGGGCCTTTCTTCAAGGGTAGAACTTCCGGAGGTGCTGGATGTTCCACGCGTTCGGGATGGGCACCCCTCCTGAGTCTCCAAGCGTGCGGCGCCATTCCTAGAGATATGAACAACCTTGAACGGGCCCTCCCACATGGGCGAGAGCTTGTGCAGCCCCTGCCGGGAGAGCACACGTCTGAGCACGAGGTCACCTACCTCGAGGGTCCTGGGGCGGATGCTGCGGCAATGGTACTGATACGTCTCCAACATATCTATACTTTTTGATTGCTCCATGCTACTTTATCTACTGTTTTGGACTATATTGGGCTTTATTTTCCACTTTTGTATTATTTTTGGGACTAACCTATTAACCGGAGGCCCAGCCTGTAATTGTTGTTTTTGCCTATTTCAAAGTGCTTCAAGAAAGCGGAATATCAAACGGAGTCCAAACGGAATGAAACCTTCGAATGTGATTTTCTCACCGACCGTTATCCTGGTGACTTGGACCCTACTCCAAGGAAAAAAAGAGGCGGTCACGTGGGTGGGGGGCGCCCCCCTACCTCGTGGGCCCCCTGTTGCTCCACCGACGTACTCCTTCCTCCTATATATACCTCACGCACTTCAAACGATCGTAATAGGAGCCAAAACCTAATTCCACCGCCGCAACTTCCTGTATCCACGAGATCCCATCTTGGGGCCTGTTCGAGCTCCACGAGGGGCATCCATCACGGAGGGCTTCTACATCATCACCATAGCCCCTCCGATGAAGTGTGAGTAGTTTACTTGCACCTTCGGGTCCATAGCTAGTAGCTAGATGGCTTCTTCTCTCTTTTGGATCTCAATACAATGTTCTCCCCTCTCTTGTGGAGATCTATTCGATGTAATCTTCTTTTTGTGGTGTGTTTGTTGAGACCGATGAATTGTGGGTTTATGATCCAGATTATCTATGAATAATATTTGAATCTTCTCTGAATTCTTTTATGTATGATTGGTTATCTTTGCAAGTCTCTTCGAATTATCCGTTTGGTTTGGCCAACTAGATTGGTAGTTCTTGCAATGGGGGAAGTGCTTAGCTTTGGGTTCAATCTTGCGGTGTCCTTTTCCAGTGACAGAAGGGGCAGCAAGGCACGTATTGCATTGTTGCCATCGAGGATAACAAGATGGGGTTTTTAAAATATTGCATGAATTTATCCCTCTACATCATGTCACCTTGCTTAAGGCATTACCTGTTTTTAACTTAATACTCTAGATGCATGCTGGATAGCGGTCGATGAGTGGAGTAATAGTAGTAGATGCGTGAGAGTCGGTCTACTTGTCTCGGACGTGATGCCTATATACATGATCATACCTAGATATACTCATAATTATGCTCAATTCTGTCAATTGCTCAACATTAATTTGTTCACCCACCGTAGAATACTTATGCTCTTGAGAGAAGCCACTAGTGAAACCTATGGCCCCCGGGTCTATTCTCATCATATCAATATCCATCACTTTAATACTTGCTTTGTTTTTACTTTGCCTTTTACTTTTCACTTTGCGTCTCTATACCAAAAATACCAAAAATATTATTTATCATCTCTATCAGATCTCACTCTAAGTAAGTGACCGTGAAGGGATTGACAACCCCTAATCGTGTTGGTTGCGAGGAGCTATTGTTTTGTGCAGGTACGAGGGACTTGTCGTGGCCTCCTCTTGGATTGATACCTTGGTTCTCAAAAACCGAGGGAAATACTTATGCTACTTTGCTGCATCATCCTCTCCTCTTTGGGGAAATCCAACGCAGTGCTCAAGAGGTAGCAAGAAGAATTTCTGGCGCCGTTGCCGGGGAGGCTCACGCAAGAGCAATTCAAGCACCATACCAAGTACCCATCACAATCCCTATCTCCCTTATTACATTATTTGCCATTTGCCTCTCGTTTTCCTCCCCCCCACTTCACCCTTGCCGTTTTATTCGCCCTCTCTTTCCCAATCTCCTCCTCTTTTTCCCGTTTGCCCTTTTCTCGCTTGCCTTTTATTTGCTGGGTGTGTTGGATTGCTTGTTTGTCGCGATGGCTCAAGATACTACCAAATTGTGTGACTTCACCAATACCAATAATAATGATTTCCTTAGCACTCCGATTGCTCCTCTTGCCAATACTGAATCTTGTGAAATCAATACTGCTTTGTTGAATCTTGTTATGAAAGATCAATTTGCCGGCCTTCCTAGTGAAGATGCCGCTACTCATCTGAATAGCTTCATTGATTTATGTGATATGCAAAAGAAAAAAGATGTCGATAATGATGTCGTTAAATTGAAGCTATTTCCTTTTTCACTTAGAGATCGTGCTAAAGCGTGGTTTTTATCTTTGCCTAAAAATAGTATTGATTCTTGGAACAAGTGCAAAGATGCTTTTATCTCTTAAGTATTTTCCTCCCGCTAAAATTATCTCTCTTAGGAATGATATTATGAATTTTAAGCAACTTGATCATTAACATGTTGCACAAGCTTGGGAGAGAATGAAATTAATGATATGTAATTGTCCTACTCATGGTTTGAACTTATGGATGATTATACAAAACTTTTATGCCGGAGTGAATTTTGCTTCTAGAAATCTTTTAGATTCGGCCGCGGGAGGCACTTTTATGGAAATCACTCTACGATATGCTACTAAACTTCTAGATAATATTATGGTTAATTATTCTCAATGGCATACCGAAAGATCTACTAATAAAAAAGTGCATGCGATAGAAGAAATTAATGTTTTGAATGGAAAGATGGATGAACTTATGAAATTATTTGCTACTAAGAGTGTTTCTTCTGATCCTAATAATATGCCTTTGTCTACTTCGATTGAGAATAATAATGAATCTATGGATGTGAATTTTGTTGGTAGGAAATTTTGGTAACAATGCGTATAGAGGGAATTTTAATCCTAGGCCTTATCCTAGTAATCCTTCTAATAATTATGGAAATTCCTATAGCAACTCTTATGGAAATTTTAATAAGATGCCCTCTTAATTTGAGAGTAGTGTTAAAGAGTTTACGAATTCACAAAAGAATTTTAATGCTTTGCTTGAGGAGAAATTGCTTAAAGTTGATGATTTGGCTAGGAACGTTGATAGAATTTCTGTTGAGGTTGATTCTTTAAAGCTTAGATCTATTCCTCCTAAGCATGATATCAATGAGTCTCTCAAAGCTATGAGAATTTCCATTGATGAGTGCAAAGAAGGAACCGCTAGGATGCGTGCTTCCAAAGATGCCTTTATTAAAGCGTGTTCTTCCAATTCCTATGAAAATCAAGATGAAGATCTAAAAGTTATTGATGTGTCCCCCATTAAATATTTGTTTTGTAATATGAATCTTGATGAAAATGAATATGATCTTCCTTTACCTAGAAGGCGTTCTAAGAATTCGGAGTTTTTAGATCTTGATGATGAAATTGATAAATGTGGGATTGAAAGAAATAAAAACCTAGATGTTGCTAAACCCACTATATTGGATCTCAAGGAATTTAATTATGAAAATTGCTCTTTAATTGATTGTATTTCCTTGTTGCAATCCGTGCTAAATTCTCCTCATGCTTATAGTCAAAATAAGGCCTTTACCGAACACATTGTTGATGCCTTGATGCAATCTTATGAAGAAAAACTTGAGTTGAAAGTCTCTATCCCTAGAAAGCTCTATGATGAGTGGAAACCTACTATTAAAATTAAAATTAAAAATTATGATTTTCATGCCTTGTGTGATTTGGGTGCTAGTGTTTCCACTATTCCCAAAACTTTGTGTGATTTGCTAGATTTCCGTGACTTTGTTGATTGCTCTCTAAACTTGCATCTTGCGGATTTCACTATTAAAAAGCCTATGGGAAGAATTAATGATGTTATTATTGTTTCAAATAGGAATTATGTGCCCGTAGATTTTATCGTTCTTGATATAGATTGCAATCCTTCATGTCCTATTATTCTTGGTAGACCTTTCCTTAGAACGATTGGTGCAATTATTGATATGAAGGAAGGGAATATTAGATTCTAATTTCCATTAAAGAAAGGCATGGAAAACTTTCCTAGAAACAAAATAAAATTACCATATGAATCTATCATGAGAGCCACTTATGGATTGCCTACGAAAGATGGCAATACCTAGATCTATCCTTCCTTTTATGCCTAGCTAGGGGCGTTAAACGATAGCGCTTGTTGGGAGGCAACCCAATTTTCTTTATGTTTTTTGTTTTTGTTTATGTTTACGAATAAATAATCCATATAGCCTCTGTTTAGATGTGGTTTTATGTTTTAATTAGTGTTTGTGCCAAGCTAGACCTATTGGATCTTCTTGGATGATAGTTATTTGATCTTGCTGTAATTTCCAGAAACTTTGCGCTCAGTGCCCGAATTATTAAAAATCACCAGAACGTGATAAAATACGGATTCCAATTGATGCTTATCAATAAACAAATTGTCTAGGTCTTCTAATTTTGGTAGAGTTTTTGGAGTTCCATAAGTTTGCGTTAGTTACATATTACTACAGACTGTTCTGTTTTTGACAGATTCTGTTTTTCGTGTGTTGTTTGCTTATTTTGATGAATCTATGGCTAGTAAAATAGTTTATAATCCATAGAGAAGTTGGAATGCAGTAGGTTTAACACCAATATAAATAAATAATGAGTTCATTACAGTACCTTAAAGTAGTCTTTTGTTTTTTTCTCTAACAGAGCTCACGAGATTTCTATTGAGTTTTGTGTTGTGAAGTTTTCAAGTTTTGGGTAAATTCTTTTGATGGATTATGGAACAAGGAGTGGAAAGAGCCTAAGCTTGGGGATGCCCATGGAACCCCCAAGATAATCCAAGGACACCAAAAGTCAAAGCTTGGGGATGCCCCGGAAGGCATCCCCTCTTTCGTCTACTTCCATCGGTAATTTACTTGGAGCTATATTTTTATTCACCACATGATATGTGTTTTGCTTGGAGCGTCTTGTATCATTTGCGTCTTTGCTTGTTAGTCTACCACAATCATCCTTGCTGTACACACCTTTTGGGAGAAGCCAATTTGATTATAATTTGCTAGAATACTCTATGTGCTTCACTTATATCTTTTGAGCTTGATAGTTTTGCTCATAGTGCTTCACTTATATCTTTTGAGCGTGATAATTTTTGCTCTAGTGCTTCACTTAGATCTTTTAGAGCACGATGGTGGATTTGTTTTAAAGAAACTATTGATCTCTCATGCTTCACTTAGATTATTTTGAGAGTCGTTAATAGCATGGTAATTTGCTTAATATTAATATACTTGGTATTCAAGATATGTGAAACTTTCTTTTGAGTGTGTCGAATACTAAGAAAAGTTTGATGCTTGATAATTGTTTTGAGATATGAAGATGGTGATATTAGAGTCATGTTAGTTGAGTAGTTTTGAATTTAAAGAATGCTTGTGTTGAAGTTAGAAAGTCCCATAGCATGCACGTATGGTTAAAGTTGTGTAACAAATTTGAAACATGAAGTGTACCTGGCTTGTGCATCCTTATGAGTGGCGGTCGGGGACGAGCGATGGTATTCTCCTACCAATCTATCCCCCTAGGAGCAAGCGTGTAGTACTTGATTTTGATGACTTCTAATTTTTGCAATAAGTATATGAGTTCTTTTGACTAATGTTGAGTCCATGGATTATACACACTTTTACCTTTCCGCCTTTGCTAGCCTCTTGATGCCGTGCATTGCCCTTTCTCACCTTGAGAGTTAGTGCAAACTTTGCCGGTGCATCCAAACCCCGTGATATGATACGCTCTATCACACATAAACCTCCTTATATCTTCCTCAAAACAGCCACCATACCTACCTATTATGGCATTTCCATAGCCATTCCGAGATATATTGTCATTGCATGATCATGTAGTTGACATCGTATTTGTGGCAAAGCCACCATGCATTATTTTTCATGCATGTCACTCTTGATTCATTGCACCATCCCGGTACACCGCCGGAGGCATTCATATAGAGTCATATCTTGTTCTAGTTTCGAGTTGTAATCCTTATGTTGTAATCAATAGAAGTGTGATGATCATCATTATTAGAGCATTGCCCAATCAAAAAAAAAAGAAAAAGAGAAAGGCCAAAAAGAAAAAAAGGAAAGGCCCAAAAAAAAGAAAATAAATAAAAGGGCAATGTTACTATCTATTTTTCCACACTTGTGCTTCAAAGTAGCACCTTGTTCTTCATGTAGTGAGTCTCATATATTGTGCTTCAAAGTAGCACCATGTTTTTCATATAGTGAGTCTCATAAGTTGTCTTTTTATACTAGTGGGAATTTTTCATTATAGAACTTGGCTTGTATATTCCTACGATGGGCTTCCTCAAATGCCCTAGGTCTTCATGAGCAAGCAAGTTGGATGCACACCCACTAGTTTTCTTTTGTTGAGCATTCATAGCTTTAGTGCATCCGTTGCATGGCAATCCCTACTCCTCATGTTGACATCAATTGATGGGCATCTCCATAGCCCGTTGATTATCCTCGTCAATGTGAGACTTTCTCTTTTGTCTTCTCCACACAATCCCCATCATTATATTCTATTCCACCCATAGTGCTATATCCATGGCTCACGCTCATGTATTGCGTGAAGGTTGAAAAAGTTTGAGATTATTTAAGTATGAAACAATTGCTTGGCTTGTCATCGGGGTATAGAAGTTGGGAACATCTTTGTGTGACGAAAATGAAGCATAGCCTAACTATATGATTTTGTAGGGATGAACTTTCTTTTGCCATGCTAATTTGAGAAGACATGATTACTTTGATTAGTATGCTTGAAGTATTATTATTTTTATGTCAATATGAACTTTTGTCTTGAATCTTTTGGATCTGAATATTCATACCACAATTAAGAAGATTTACATTGAAATTATGCCAAAGTATCACTCCGCATCAAAAATTCTCTTTTATCATTTACCTACTCGAGGACGAGCAGGAATTAAGCTTGGGGATGCCTCGATACGCCTCCAACGTATCTATAATTTTTGATTGCTCCATGCTACTTTATCTACTGTTTTGGACTATATTGGGCTTTATTTTCCACTTTTATATTATTTTTGGGACTAACCTATTAACCGGAGGCCCAGCCCAGAATTGCTGGTTTTTGCCTATTTCAGTGTTTTGAAGAAAAGTAATATTGAATGAAACCTTCGGGAACGTGATTTTCTCACGGAACGTGATCCAGGAGACTTGGACCCTACTCCAAGGAACAAAAGAGGCGGTCATGAGGGTGGGGGGCGCCCCCCCTAGGGTGCGCCCCCCTGCCTCGTGGACCCCCTGTTGCTCCACCGACGTACTCCTTCCTCCTATATATACCTCTGTCCCCCAAACGACTGTAGCAGAGCCAAAACCTAATTCCACCGCCGCAACTTCCTGTATCCACGAGATCCCATCTTGGGGCCTGTTAGGAGCTCCACGAGGGGGCATACATCACGGAGGGCTTCTACATCATCACCATAGCCCCTCCGATGAAGTGTGAGTAGTTTACTTCAGACCTTCGGGTCCATAGCTAGTAGCTAGATGGCTTCTTCTCTTTTTGGATCTCAATACAATGTTCTCCCCCTCTCTTGTGGAGATCTATTCGATGTAATATTCTTTTTGCGGTGTGTTTGTTGAGACCGATGAATTGTGGGTTTATGATCCAGATTATCTATGAATAATATTTGAATCCTCTGAATTCTTTTTATGTATGATTGGTTATCTTTGCAAGTCTCTTGAATTATCCGCTTGGTTTGGCCAACTAGATTGGTAGTTCTTGTAATGGGGAAGTGCTTAGCTTTGGGTTCAATCTTGCGGTGTCCTTTCCCAAGATGTGAAGGGGCAGCAAGGCACGTATTGTATTGTTGCCATCGAGGATAACAAGATGGGGTTTTTAAAATATTGCATGAATTTATCCCTCTACATCATGTCATCTTGCTTAAGGAATTACTCTGTTTTTAACTTAATACTCTAGATGCATGCTGGATAGCGGTCGATGAGTGGAGTAATAGTAGTAGATGCAGGGAGGAGTCGGTCTACTTGTCTCGGACGTGATGCCTATATACATGATCATACCTAGATATACTCGTAATTATGCTCAATTCTGTCAATTGCTCAACAGTAATTTGTTCACCCACCGTAGAATACTTATGCTCTTGAGAGAAGCCACTAGTGAAACCTATGGCCCCCGGGTCTATTCTCATCATATCAATCTCCATCACTTTAATACTTGCTTTGTTTTTACTTTGCCTTTTACTTTTCACTTTGCATCTCTATACCAAAAATACCAACAATATTATTTATCATCTCTATCAGATCTCACTCGTAAGTGACCGTGAAGGGATTGACAACCCCTAATCGCGTTGGTTGCGAGGAGCTATTGTTTTGTGCAGGTACGACGGACTTGTGTGTGGCCTCCTACTGGATTGATACCTTGGTTCTCAAAAACTGAGGGAAATACTTACGCTACTTTGCTGCATCATCCTCTCCTCTTCGGGGAAATCCAACGCAGTGCTCAAGAGGTAGCAGGTACCGCTGCAGTGCTTGCTGGTATCTCGCAGCCCAAAGCGCAGCCTCCCGACGGTGTTCCTCCCCAAGCAGGAGGTCCACCCCCCGCATGGCATCCTTCCTTGCTTCATCGAAAGCCAGGACCCGCGCGGAGCGATGCCTGACCTCGTGAGGAAGGACCGCCTCAGCACCATAGACGAGGAAGAACGGGGTTTCGCCGGTCGACTTGGTAGCGGTAGTACGGATGGACCATAGCACGGACTGAAGCTCGTCGTGCCAGCCCCTGCCGCAGGCCTCCAGCTTCTTCTTGAAGGTTCGAGTTTCGAGGCCTTTCAGGACCTCAGCGTTGGCGCGCTCAGCTTGGCCGTTGCTCCAAGGGTGTGCCACCGAAGCGTAGCATACCTACGTTCCAAGGTTAGCACAATATGTTTTGAAGAGATTGCCGGTGAACTGCGAACCGTTGTCGGTGATGATGCGATTGGGTACCCCAAACCGGCTCACGAGGCCCCTGATGAACTTGACTGCTGAGCCAGCCGGGATGGTGCGGACAGCTTCCACTTCTGCCCACTTGGTGAATTTGTCAATGGCGACGTAAAGGTAGCGGTAGCCCCCTGGCGCCCGAGGAAACGGGCCAAGGATGTCCAGTCCCCAAACAGCAAACGGCCACGAGAGGGGAATGGTCTGAAGGCCCTGAGCTGGCTAGTGAATCTGCTTGGCGTGGAATTGACAGGCTTCAGAAGCCTTCACCAGCTCGATTGCGTCGTTGAGTGTTGTTGGCCAATAGAAACCGCTGCGAGACGCCTTGCCGACGAGTGTGCGCGAAGACGAGTGGTGCCCGCAGTCTCCGCCATGAATGTCTGTCAGTAGCTCTTTTCCTTGCTCCCTAGAGATGCAACGTAGGGTAACGTCATTCGGCCGCTTCCGGTAGAGCTCTCCGTCTTGGATGCAGTAGGCCGTGGCCTCCCACGCCACGCGTTCCGCGTCCTCCTCCTTTTCTGGCAGGATCCCTTGCACCAAGTAATCCTTGAACTCCGCGGTCCAACATCCCTTCTGAGGCTCCAGCGCTAGGAGCAGGCGTGCCCCTGAGGTCAGGCCACAGGCCGGGGCTCCCGAGGCAGGCGGTTGAGGGAGCTCCTCCCGAGGCTGTGCTGTGCTCGATAGTGATGGTGCCACTGAAGGTTTAAAGAGCCGTTCTTCGAAGATGCCAGGCTCCTGGGGCAACCGCCTGGACACCCTTTTGGCGATGTCATCAGCCTCTTGATTGGTGCCGCAAGGCACATGCTGCAACTCCAGCCCCCAAAACTGTTTCTCCATACTGCGGACCTCCGCGAGATATGCTTCCATGTGTTCGTCCTTCGACTCGTATACCTTGTTGGAGAAGTTGACGAGGAGTTGTGAATCGCCCTTGATGGTGAGGCGCTTTACCCCCAAGGCGACTGCAGCTTTCAAGCCCACTATCAGGCCCTCGTATTCTGCTATGTTGTTGGAGACCTTTTCTCCATGCTGGAAGCAAAGTTGAACGGCATAGTAGAGCTTGTCCTGAGTAGGAGATATGAGCACTGCGCCAGCCCCCGCGCCATGTCGGGAGAACGCCCCGTCGAAGTACATGACCCAGCCGTCCGGTGCTTCGCTTCCTGGGGAAAGTGACCGGTCCTCGCCCGCTTTGAGCCCTGGCGCCTCCGCCCATTCTGCCACGAAATATGCAAGCGCGACTCCTTTGATGACTCTGGTCGTGCTGAATTCCAGCTGAAACGCTTGCAACTCGATGTTCCATTCAGCGACTCTTCCAGCTGAGTTGGGGCTCCTGAGTACCCTTTCCAAGGGGTATGCTGAGACGACCTTGATGGGATGGCCTTGGAAGTAGTGCCGCAGCTTGCGTGAAGCCACTAACAGCGCGAGGAGGAGTTTTTGGGGCATGGGGTACCGCGCCCTCGCGTCCCGTAGCACCGTGTTGACGAAGTACACAGGGTGCTCGACGAGGTTGAGGGTGCTGGTGTAGCCCGCGTCTTTCGGAGGTTGAGGCGCCTCCTGAGACGACGGAGCCCCCAGCGCTTGGTTGCCTGGCGAGGCTTCCTCTGCTCTGGGTGCGTCCCCCTGCTGAGGTTGATCCTTATCTATTGTGGCCGTGGTCTTCACGAGGCTTTCTTGGCTTTGCTCTACGGCCGGGGCGGCGGCTGGCACGGCCTTGACCCGACGCTCCTCTCTAACCGCCACCTGGGCTGCGCTGGCGGAGTAGGGGGTGGCTGCAAGGTAAAGCACCAAGGGCTCCCGAGGGCGCGGAGCTACCATCACCGGAGGGCTGGTAAGGTACTTCTTGAGATCCTGGAATGCCTTGTCGGCCTCTTCAGTCCATTCGAACGGGCCCTTCTTCTTCATCAGCTTGAAGAAGGGCAGTGCCCGCTCCCCCATCTTGGAGATGAAGTGTCCCAGCACGGTTACACGCGCGGTGAGCTTCTGCATTTCTCTGAGGGTCTTCGGCAGACTCATGTCTTCGACTGCCTTGACCTTCTCTGGGCTAGCCTCGATGCCCCTGTGGGACACAAGGAAGCCCAAGAGCTTGCCCGAGGGGGCTCCGAATATGCACTTCTCCGGATTGAACCGCAGATCCACTTCACGGAGGCTCGCGAAGGTTTCTTCCAGGTCCTGTATCAGGGTTTTTGCCTCCCGAGACTTCACCACAATGTCATCGACGTAAGCTTCAACGTTTCTCCCGAGCTGCCGGCCCAAGGCGATGTGCATCAGCCGCTGAAAGGTCGTGCCTGCGTTGCACAACCCAAATGGCATGCAGGTATAGCAGTACACTCCACACGGGGTCAGGAGGCCGTTTTCTCCACATCTTCTACCGCCATCTTGATCTGATGATTGATACGTCTCCAACGTATCTATAATTTTTGATTGCACCATGCTATATTATCTACTGTTTTGGGAAATATTGGGCTTTATTATACACTTTTATATTACTTTTGGGACTAACCTATTAACCGGAGGCCCAGCCTATATTGCTGTTTTATTGCATGTTTCAGTATTTCGAAGAAAAGGAATATCAAATGGAGTCCAAACGGAATGAAACCTTCGGCAGCGCTATTTTTGGGAAGAATATGATCCTGGAGACTTGGAGTTCACGTCAGAAGATCCTCGAGGACTCCACGAGATAGGAGGGCGCCCCCCATACAGGGCGCGCCCCCTGTCTCGTGGGCCCCTCGAGAACCTCTCGACCGACTTCTTTCGCCTATATATGCCTACGTACCCTAAAAACATCGAATATCAAGATAGATCGGGAGTTCCGCCGCCGCAAGCCTCTGTAGCCACCAAAAACCTCTCGGGAGTCCGTTCCGGCACCCTGCCGAAGGGGGAACCCATCACCGGTGGCCATCTTCATCATCTCGGCGCTCTCCATGGCGAGGAGGGAGTAGTTCACCCTCGGGGCTGAGGGTATGTACCAGTAGCTATGTGTTTGATCTCTCTCTCTCTCGTGTTCTCTCTCGTGTTCCCTCTATGGCACGATCTTGATGTATCCCGAGCTTTGCTATTGTAGTTGGATCTTATGATGTTTCTCCCCTCTACTCTCTTGTGATGAATTGAGTTTCCCCTTTGAAGTTATCTTATCGGATTGAGTCTTTTATGAGAACACTTGATGTATGTCTTGCCGTGTTTATCTGTGGTGACAATGGGATATCATGTGCCTCTTGATGTATGTTTTGGTGACCAACTTGCGGGTTCCATGAACCTATGCATAGGGGTTGGCACACGTTCTTGACTCTCCGGTAGAAACTTTGGGGCACTCTTTGAAGTACTTTTATGTTGGTTGGATGAATCTGAGATTGTGTGATGCATATCGTATAATCATGCCCACGGATACTTGAGGTGACAATGGAGTATCTAGGTGACATTAGGGTTTTGATTGATTTGTGTCTTAAGGTGTTATTCTAGTATGAACTCTTTTATAGATTGATCCGAAAGAATAGCTTTGAGGTGGTTTCAGACCCTACCATAATCTCTACGTTTGTTCTCCGCTATTAGTGGCTTTGGAGTGACTCTTTGTTGCATGTTGAGGGATTGTTATATGATCTATCTATGTTATTATTGTTGAGAGAACTTGCAATAGTGAAAGTATGAACCCTAGGCCTTGTTTCCTAGCATTGCAATACCGTTTACTCTCACTTTTACCACTTGTTACCTTGCTGTTTTTATTATTTCAGATTACAAAAACCTTTATCTACCATCCATATTGCACTTGTATCACCATCTCTTCGCCAAACTAGTGCACCTATACAATTTACCATTGTATTGGGTGTGTTGGGGACACAAGAGACTCTTTGTTATTTGGTTGCAAGGTTGCTTGAGAGAGACCATCTTCATCCTACGCCTCCCATAGATTGATAAACCTTAGGTCATCCACTTGAGGGAAATTTGCTACTGTCCTACAAACCTGTACACTTGCAGGCCCAACAACGTCTACAAGAAGAAGGTTGTGTAGTATACATCAAGCTCTTTTCTGGCGCCGTTGCCGGGAAGGCTAGGTAAAGGGCACTCACTCCCACCCCGTCAACTAAGCTCTTTCCTGGCGCCGTTGCCGGGGAGGCTAGGTAAGCGGCACTCACACCCCGTCAACTAAGCTCTTTTCGAGCGCCATTGCCGGGGAGGTGAGTGCTTGAAGGTATATCTTTAGATCTTGCAATTGAATCTTTTTGTTTCTTGTTTTGTCACTAGTTTAGTTTATAAAAGAAAATTACAAAAAATGGACTTGAGTTTGTCTCATACGCTTCGTCTTTTTAATATCTTTCGTGAGTTTGATGGAAAGGAAAATTGTGCTCAAGTGCTAGAAGTAGAATTACATAGAATGCTTGGCATGAAGTATGTGAATGATGAGAATGATTGCAATGTTGTTAGTTTGAATTCCTTGAATGTCCATGATGCTAACGATATGCAAAGCCACAAGCTTGGGGAAGCTATATTTGATGAAGATGATATTTTTAGCACCCCAAGTTTTGATATGCAAAGTTGTTATGATGATAGCATGCCTCCTACCTATGATGATTATATTGATGAAAGTGGGTTCTGAAGAGTGTCAACTTTAGGAAGTAGTGATCCCACTATTTTGGAGGATGTTGAATTTTATTGTGATGAATATGAAAGTGGATTTGGAAGAGTGTCAACTTTATTTAGTGATTCCACTATCTTGGGAGAGGTTTCAATCGATTATGATGAGAACCAAGTTGCTACTTATGATGATTATTGTGATGAAACTTATGCTATAATAAGTAGTGATGATTATATTTACAAATCTTTTCATGATTATGATTACCCTTTTTCTGAACATTGCTCTTTTAATGTGGAAACAATTTTTAGTGTTCAAGTCTCTTATGATACTCCCACTATTCCGAATGAGAAGAATTTTGCTTATGTGGAGAGTAGTAAATTTTATATGCTTGTAGATCATGAAAAGAATGCTTTAGGTGCTGGTTATATTGTTGAGTTCATTCATGATGCTACTGAAAATTATTATGAGGGAGGAACATATGCTTGTAGGAATTGCAATAATATCAAGTTTCCTCTCTATGTGCTTAAATTTTTGAAGTTATGCTTGTTTTGTCTTCCTATGCTTATTGATTATTGTTCCCATAAGTTGTTTGCTCACAAAATCCCTATGCATAGGAAGTGGGTTAGACTTAAATGTGCTAGTCATATTCTTCATGATGCTCTCTTTATGTTTCAATTCTTATCTCTTATGTGAGCATCATTGAAATCATCATGCCTAGCTAGGGGCTTTAAACGTTAGCGCTTGTTGGGAGGCAACCCAATTTTATTTTTAGTTTTTTAGTTTTTTGTTTCTATTTAGTAATAAAAAATCTATCTAGCTTCTGGTTAGATGTGGTTTTATGTTTTAGTTAGTGTTTGTGCCAAGTAGAACCTTTGGGAAGACTTGGGTGAAGTCTTTATGATCATGCTGTAAAAGCCAGAAACTTTAGCGCTCACGAGATTAGCTTCAACGTTTTACTGGAGAGTGCTATTTAGTTGATTCTTTTTGCAGATGATTACTAGACAAATTCCTCAAGTCCACCAATTTATTTTAGAATTTTTGGAGTTCCATAAGTTTGCGTTAGTTACAGATTACTACAGACTGTTCTGTTTTTGACAGATTCTGTTTTTCGTGTGTTGTTTGCTTATTTTGATGACTCTATGGCTAGTAAAATAGTTTATAACCCATAGAGAAGTTGGAATACAGTAGGTTTAACACCAATATAAATAAAGAATGAGTTCATTACAGTACCTTGAAGTGGTGTTTTGTTTTCTTTCGCTAACGGAGCTCACGAGTTTTCTGTTAAGTTTTGTGTTGTGAAGTTTCAAGTTTTGGGTAAAGATTCGATGGACTATGGAATAAGGAGTGGCAAGCGCCTAAGATTGGGGATGCCCAAGGCACCCCAAGGTAATATTCAAGGATAACCAAGAGCCTAAGCTTGGGGATGCCCCGGAAGGCATCCCCTCTTTCGTCTTCGTTCATCGGTAACTTTACTTGGAGCTATATTTTTATTCACCACATGATATGTGTTTTGCTTGGAGCGTCATTTTATTTTGTTAGTTTTTGCTTGATGTTATTTAGAGTAATTTATTGCATCTTTAGTTTCAATAAAAAAGTCAAGGATAGCCTTTGCCATGCTTATTTTGCTACTATACATGTTGCTGTTTGAAAACAGAAAGTTTACCGCTGTTGCAAAAATTCTCTAGAAAAGTAAGAGAATGGTATAATGTTGAAACCTTTTGCATATTGAGATCTGATAAATTTATTACAGTGGGGATTTTAGTTCATAATTTTTGGAGTTAGGGAAGTATTGATACTCTTGCATTCTTAAAGACTGTACTGTTTTGGCAGATTGCTGTTATGTTTGCATTGTTTGCATATGTTTGCTTGTTTAATGGTTCTATTTGAGGATAGGAGTATTAAATATGCAGAGGCATTTAGTATGAAATGTTGAATAATGATGTTAGTGATTTGTTACAGTTGAAAATGATAAGGTTTTGCATTGGTTTATACTAACCTATCTCACGAGTTCTTGTTAAGTTTGTTGTGAATGAAGCTTTTGATAAAAAGAGAAACCATGATATGAGAGGAATTAGGGAGACACAAAAGTTCAAGCTTGGGGATACCCAAGGCACCCCAAGATTATATTTCAAGAAGTGTCAAGCATCTAAGCTTGGTTATGCCCCGGTAGGCATCCCACCTTTCTTCTTCAACCACTATCGGTTAGTATCGGTTGAGCCTAAGTTTTTGCTTCTTCACATGAGTTGTGCTATCCTTGCAATGTAAGTTTATTTTGTTTTGCTTTCTGTTTGAATAAAATACCAAGATCTGAAATTATTAAATGGGAGATTCTTCACATAGTTGTATAATTATTCGACTACTCATTGATCTTCACTTATATCTTTCGGAGCAGTTTGTCATTTGCTCTAGTACTTCACTTATATCTTTTAGAGAACGGTGGTGTTTTATTTTGAAGAAATAGATGAACTCTCATGCTTCACTTATGTTATTTTGAGAGTCTTAAATAGCATGTTAATTTTCTTAAATAATCTTAATATGCTAGGTATCCAAAAATAGTAAAAACTTTCTTATGAGTGTGTTGAATACTAAGAAAAGTTTGGTGCTTGATAATTGTTTTGAGATATGAAGATGGTGATATTAGAGTCATGCTAGTTGGGTAGTTATGAATTTGAGAAATACTTGTGTTAAAGTTTGTGATTCCCGTAGCATGCACGTATGGTGAACCGTTATGTGATGAAGTCGGAGCATGATTTATTTATTGATTGTCTTCCTTATGAGTGGCGGTCGGGGACAAGCGATGGTCTTTTCCTACCAATCTATCCCCCTAGGAGCATGCGCGTAATACTTTGCTTTGTTAACTTGTAGATTTTTGCAATAAGTATATGAGTTCTTTATGACAATTGTTGATTCCATGGATTATACGCACTCTCACCCTTCCACCATTGCTAGCCTCTCTAATACCGCGCACTTTTCGCCGGTATCATACACCCACCATATACCTTCCTCAAAACAGCCACCATACCTACCTATTATGGCATTTCCATAGCCATTCCGAGATATATTGCCATGCAACTTTCCACCGTTCCGTTCATATGGCACGCATTACTTTTGTCATATTGCTCTTTGCATGATCATGTAGTTGACATTGTATTTGTGGCAAGGCCACCTTCATAATTTTCATACATGTCACTCTTGATTCATTGCATATCCCGGTACACCACCGGAGGCATTCATATAGAGTTATGTTTTGTTCTAAGTATTGAGTTGTAATTCTTGAGTTGTAAATAGAAGTGTGATGATCATCATTATTAGAGCATTGTCCCAGTGAGGAAAGGATGATGGAGACTATGATTCCCCCACAAATAGGGATGAGACTCCGGACGAAAAATAAAAAAAGAAAAGAAAAGAGGCCATAAAAAAAGAGAAAAGGCCCAAATAAAAATAAAGAGTAAAAAAAATGAGAGAAAAAGAGAGAAGGGACAATGCTACTATCCTTTTACCATACTTGTGCTTCAAAGTAGCACCATGATCTTCATGATAGAGAGTCCTATGTTGTCACTTTCATATACTAGTGGGAATTTTTCATTATAGAACTTGGCTTGTATATTCCAATGATGGGCTTCCTCAAAATGCCCTAGGTCTTCTTGAGCAAGCGAGTTGGATGCACACCCACTTAGTTTCTTTTGTTGAGCTTTCACATACTTATAGCTCTAGTGCATCCGTTGCATGGCAATCCCTACTCACTCACATTGATATCTATTGATGGGCATCTCCATAGCCCGTTGATATGCCTAGTTGATGTGAGACTATCTTCTCCTTTTTTTCTTCTCCACAATCACCCTTCTATTCCACCCATAGTGCTATATCCATGGCTTACGCTCATGTATTGCGTGAAGATTGAAAAAGTTTGAGAATGTCAAAAGTATGAAACAATTGCTTGGCTTTCCATCGGGGTTGTGCATGATTTAAATACTTTGTGTGGTGAAGATAGAGCATAGGCAGACTATGTGATTTTGTAGGGATAACTTTCTTTGGCCATGTTATTTTGAGAAGACATGATTGCTTTGTTAGTATGCTTGAAGTATTATTATTTTTATGCCAATATGAACTTTTGTCTTGAATCTTTTGGATCTGAATATTCATACCACAATTAAGAATAATTACATTGAAATTATGCCAATTAGCATTCCACATCAAAAATTATCTTTTTATCATTTACCGACTCGAGGACGAGCAGGAATTAAGCTTGGGGATGCTTGATACGTCTCCAACGTATATATAATTTTTGATTGCTCCATACTATATTATCTACTGTTTTGGGCAATATTGGGATTTATTATACACTTTTATATTACTTTTGGGACTAACCTATTAACCGGAGGCCCAGCCCATATTGCTGTTTTATTGCCTGTTTCAGTATTTCGAAGAAAAGGAATATCAAATGGAGTCCAAACGGAATGAAACCTTTGGCAGCGTTATTTTTGGGAAGAATATGATCCTGGAGACTTGAAGTTCACGTCAGAAGATCCTCGAGGACTCCACGAGATAGGAGGGCGCCCCCCTCCCCCTACAGGGAGCGCCCCCCTGTCTTGTGGGCCCCTCGAGCACCTCCCGACCGACTTATTTCGCCTATATATGCCTACGTACCCTAAAAACATCGAATATCAAGATAGATCGGGAGTTCCGCCGCCGCAAGCCTCTCAGAGCCACCAAAAACCTCTCGAGTCCGTTAGGCACCACTGCCAAGGGGGAACCCATCACCGGTGGCCATCGTCATCATCTCGGCGCTCTCCATGGCGAGGAGGGAGTAGTTCACCCTCGGGGCTGAGGGTATGTACCGGTAGCTATGTGTTTGATCTCTCTCTCTCTCTCGTGTTCTCTCTCGTGTTCCCTCTATGGCACGATCTTGATGTATCCCGAGCTTTGCTATTGTAGTTGGATCTTATGATGTTTCTCCCCCTCTACTCTCTTGTGATGAATTGAGTTTCCCCTTTGAAGTTATCTTATCGGATTGAGTCTTTTATGAGAACACTTGATGTATGTCTTGTCGTGTTTATCTGTGGTGACAATGGGATATCATGTGCCTCTTGATGTATGTTTTGGTGACCAACTTGCGGGTTCCATGAACCTATGCATAGGGGTTGGCACACGTTCTTGACTCTCCGGTAGAAACTTTGGGGCACTCTTTGAAGTACTTTTATGTTGGTTGGATGAATCTGAGATTGTGTGATGCATATCGTATAATCATGCCCACGTACTTGAGGTGACAATGGAGTATCTAGGTGACATTAGGGTTTTGATTGATTTGTGTCTTAAGGTGTTATTCTAGCATGAACTCTTTTATAGATTGATCCGAAAGAATAGCTTTGAGGTGGTTTCGTACCCTACCATAATCTCTACGTTTGTTCTCCGCTATTAGTGGCTTTGGAGTGACTCTTTGTTGCATGTTGAGGGATTGTTATATGATCTATCTATGTTATTATTGTTGAGAGAACTTGCACTAGTGAAAGTATGAACCCTAGGCCTTGTTTCCTAGCATTGCAATACCGTTTACGCTCACTTTTACCACTTGTTACCTTGCTGTTTTTATTATTTCAGATTACAAAAACCTTTATCTACCATTCATATTGCACTTGTATCACCATCTCTTCGCCGAACTAGTGCACCTATACAATTTACCATTGTATTGGGTGTGTTGGGGACACAAGAGACTCTTTGTTATTTGGTTGCAGGGTTGCTTGAGAGAGACCATCTTCATCCTACGCCTCCCACGGATTTATAAACCTTAGGTCATCCACTTGAGGGAAATTTGCTACTGTCCTACAAACATGTGCACTTGCAGGCCCAACAACGTCTACAAGAAGAAGGTTGTGTAGTAGACATCAGTGATAGCCCGAGAAGGCATCCAGGAAGCCCAATAGGTCACACTCGGCGGTAGAGTCGGTGATCTGGTCAATGCGATGGAGCAGGAATGGATCCTGCGGGCAGGCCTTGTTGAGGTTGGTGAAGTCGACGCACATGCGTTCCTTTCCTCCCTTTTTTGGCACAACAACAGGGTTGGCCAGCCATTTGGGATAGCGGACCTCGCGAATAACTCCCGCTGCCTCTAATTTGCGGGTTTCTTTGACGATGAAGGCCTGCTTCTCAGTGGACTATCACATTGCCTTCTGCTTCACGGGCGCACATTGGGTCACGCGTTGAGATGATGCTCAATCACATCCCTTGGGACCCCTGCCAGCTGATCAGGTTCCCATGCAAACACCTCCTTGTTTGCGCGTAGGAACTTCACCAAGGCCTCCTCCTGCTCAGGGTCGAGGTTGGCGCCTATGGTGAAGGCAGCGCCAGTGGATCCATCCTCGTCGACCGGTACCTGCTTGGTCTCCGCCTTGTCTTGGGTGAATAGCTGCTTCTTCTTAGCCGGCGCAGCCCCCTTGGGCTCGAGGGTATTTGCGCTGGTGGGCTACGCCACCATGGTCGTCTTGAAAGCAAGCTTGAGCACCTGCAGCGCATCCCTTGTGTCTCCGGACACGGTAAGGACACCGCTGCTCCCGGGCATCTTCATGAGGTTGTACGTCGGGTGAGTCGCTGCCATGAACTGGGCCAAGGCTGGGTAGCCGAGGATGGCGTTGTATGGGAGGCCGATGGGGGTGATGTCGAAGTCGATCAGCTCCGTGCGGAAGTTGTCATGGGTGCCGAAGGTCACCGGGAGGCGGATCTGCCCCAGGGAGCCGGTGGAACCGCCTCCGACGCCCGAGAAGGGCCTGCTGGGTTGAAGCTTCCCTAGCGGCACGTGGAGGAGGCTGAAGGCCTCCACCGAGAGCACGTTGAGGCCGGCACCACCGTCAATGAGGGTCCTGGTGACGGCCACATGGCAGATGGTGGGGGTGCATAGCATCGGGAGTGTGCCCGAACAGGCGGTGTTGGAGGGGTGATCATCCGAGCTGAAGGTCAAATCTGCCTTGGGTGCCACCCAGCCCGGGGGGTTTCACGGCGCTTGAGGACGGCGCCGATCTGGCGGACGAACGGCTTGACGTGCCGGCTTGAAGGTGGTGCCCGCGGTCCGCCCAGGATGGCTGCGACGACAGGGAGTGCCGGCGCAGCATGATGGGCGAGGAAGAGGTTGCGCAACTCCTCCCAGGAGGCCACAGAAGCCGCCGGCAGGTGGAGCAGCCACATGCGCGGGACGCCGGTGAGGGCCATGGGCAGCCAGTTCGCCATGACCTTGTCGTCGCCTCCGGCCTTGAGGACGGCTTCTTCATATGCCAGTAGGAAGGCCAGCGGGTCGGCCGCCCCGTTGTAGCGCGGTGGCATGTACGGCTTGAACTTGTTCGGCCACTGCACCTGTCGCAAGGCGGGGGCTAGGGCTCGGAGCCCCCTATTTTCCGCGCCGACGTCGACAGCCGGAGCATGCGGCGCGTTGGCCGCCATGAAGGCAGAGCGTGGTGCTGATGGGGAATGGGTCGACGGAAGGGAGAGCCCCGGAGCACCCCTACCTGGCGCGCCAAATGTCGGATGTGGGGTTCCGGCAGACCCTTAAGGTTCGAACTCTGGGGTGCGCAAGAAGATCTCTCCCCTACAGATCTACGTCTGATTGCCTCGTGAGATCTAAGCTGAAAACGATGAACAACACAAGGGACACAAGATTTATATTGGTTCGGGCCACCGTTGTGGTGTAATACCCTACTCCAGTGTGTGGTGTGGTGGATTGCCTCAAGGGCTGATGATGAACAGTACAAAGTACGAACAGCCTTGCGATACGTGTTCTTGAGCTGGTGCGATGAACTGCTTGGGTGAGTTCGATCGCCTCTCTCTCTCTCTGGCTAGAGCTCTATCAGATGCCCTCTATGGTGGTGGCTAGCTCTATTTATAGAGGCCCTGGTCCTCTTCCCAAATATTGAGCGGGAAGGGCGCCAACAACGGCCATTTTGAAGGGGAACATCTAGTACAAGTTATCCTGACTAAAGTTGGTCTTCAGCTGCCAAAAGCACTGGCGATGACGCCGTCTTGGGCTCCACGGTGACCTCCATCCTGCCGCTCCGCTGGTCTTGGTCTCGTTGCACTGAAATGGCAACCTTTGCCTGATGCCTCTGTACTCCACGTCTGTGCTTGCCCCCTTTGCACCAAAGAGGAAACAAGGACACTGCGCAGGCCGACGTCCGCCTGGCGCTTGCCTGGTCTCGATCGTCATGGCTTGCATCACGAGCACCTCGCGAGGTACCTTGCCTTGATCTCTCCGCCTCCTCGCGAGCCTGCCTGGCGAGGCCGCTCCTGAGGAAGTCTTGTGTCATCCGCCCCGCGAGGCTTGGCCCCTCGAGAGGGTCTTGAGTCTTGTCGATGAAGATGGGCGTCTTTGGGCCACCACTTGAGCCATGCCGCAGGCCGCAGGCAGGCAAGTCTGGGGACCCCCGTTCCCAGAACACCGACAATCTACCCTTGGGGTGGCTTTTGCTTGGGCTACTAAGGCCGTATTCCTTGGCGGCCAAGACCTCGGTCCATCTATCATTGAGCAAATCTTGGCTTGCTTGAAGTTGCAGCTGCTTCTTCCTTAGGCTCCTTGCAGTGGCCATAAGCCGGTGTTTGAAACGCTCCTGAGCAAGAGGTTCCTTAGGCACGATAAAATCCTCGTTGTCAAGGATCTCCTCTTCCTTGGAGAGTGGGAGATAATTGCTATCCTCTGAGTCTCCATATGTTGCCTGTTCATCAGGGTTGTCTTGCCCGCCTTCATGTTCCTCCTGTTTGGATCCTACCTCAACAGGGTCTTCATCGTCCGGAGTGTTAACTTCTCTGGTGCTGGTATTATTTTCCCTTGAGCATCGTGACTTAGAACCAGGAGGTTTATTCTCGACTGGGTCCTCCTTGTCGTCGTCGAAGGCGTCTGTGGGTGTGTCTATCATACACACGTCGTACCATGAAGTGGCCATCCTGCGTCTAGCCGGTAGTGAGTTCTGGCCTTGCCCCTCATCGTCGTCAATACCGTCGATGTCTTCGGGGCCGAGGTCAAGCGTGTTGGTTGTGTCTTTGACAGAGGCTATGAAGTGGGTGGCGGGTGGGAAGCAAAATTCTCCATCATCAGCCGAAAGTTCGAACTGAACATAGTTCAGCAACGAGTCATCCGCCAGGGATAGGTTTTTTAATGAGTTTAGTAGGTCGCCCATGGGCGAGTGTTGGAAGACATCTGCGACGCTGAACTTGAGAATCGATAATCGATCAAGCTCGGTGTTCGCGGGCGCGCGCGGTTCGGAACTCGCAGCCGGATACGAGTCCGGTGTTCCATTATCACAGATGTTGCATGAGGCTGAGTCTGGATGCGGCTCCAACGCCGTGTGTCGGGGATATATACGAGATGGCGTTTTCATTGGTAAGACTCACGAATCTGGTCAAGATGCTCTGGTGACTAAGTCCTCACACCAAGGACATCTCGCCGTGACAATTATGATGGGCGCCAACCGTCGTGGAATTGTCACGACGACTTGTCCTTAGTGTGAGGACTTAGTTAGTCTAGGCCAACGATCTATGTGGTAGCTTGAGAGGGGTTGGGCGGAATCGAGAGACGCAACATAAGACAAGGATTTAGACAGCTTCGGGCCCTGGGAAACATCATCCGGTAATAACTCTACATGCTGTTTTTGGCTAGGTCTCATTATGATCATGAGGGAGTCGCCGGTAAGCCGGCTCTTTGTGTCTAGCCCTAGAGATTGTTTCTTCTTGCCTGTCCCTCTTTGGGGAGCCCTGCCCCTCCTATATAAGTTAGAGGGGTAGGTTACATGTGGAGTCCTAGTAGGACTAGGACTAGTCTATCTTCTCTTACAAGTTGAATACAAGTCCTGATCTTGCTTCCTCATAAAGGAAATATTCGTCATCCCTTTCCTCTTAAGCCGGCCCATCATAACATGAGCCGCCTTGGGCCTAGCATCTGACCAGAGCCATCCGTGAGTCGCCAGGCTCGTGAGTCGCCACTCCGGCGGGTTACCAATGAAAACGCCAATCCCGGCCGGGTCATACTTCCGACCGGGTCATGCTGCGGGGTATATCCCCGACATTAGCCCCAGTTTAATTTGGATTTATCCATGTTAAACTGATCCTGTAAAATAAACACAAGAACAAACTTGATAGGTTGTGCTCCGGGTTAAATATTTTCCTGAACCGGCACCTGATCATCTTTAAGTCCTTTTCATTTCCTCCTGGATGCATACTCAAGATCTTATAGAAAATCTCTTTTAACAGATATGTCCAAACCTTGCCAATGCAAAAAATCTAGGCACTTCTAAAAAATCCGAGTCAATAAGCCAGCTTCATAACCAATTGGCTCTTGTAGAGAAATATTATAAGAAATAATCCATTTGAGTCGGCCTTCAATGCTCTGACTTGACAAAAATATTGGTCTTGAAATATTCAACTGATATTCAGCCAGCTTAAAGATGTAGATCTTGCCGATTTATGATTGCCAAAATTGCTAGTTTGTAAATATTGATGGCACCGGGTCATAATTGTTGCAGACACCGGGTTAATCTGGTTTACTCAAAACTGAGAATTTGAAGATTTTTCTCCTTTATATCCATAATACATGTAGCCCCCAAGTCTTGAGCAGAACAAAGTGATGATTTGAGACTTGTTTCAATATAATTACTGCCACTTTGAACAAATCCATGTTGTTCATCTCAGTCACTAGTAAAAACTGAATACTCCATATATGTAGCCCCCAAGTGCCGGGTCATTATGCAATAATGAGCAGGGACTTTATAGTATGATCATGTAGACTTGAGCAGCAACGTGTAGCCCCCAAGGGCCGGCTCAGTAAAATATAACTGAGCTGGGACTTTGTATATGATTCATTGATAATAACATCATATGATGTAATCTCCACCATGGGGCTTGAACCCACGTCCACAAGGTTAAGAGCTTTGTATTCTACCAACTGAGTAGTGGATTTTTCAATATAATGCATTAAGGCTTGTGTACCTTGAATTTTCAACAGGAGCAATTGGTCGCCCCCAAGGGCCGGCTCATCTAGAATGTGATGAATCGGGTCTTCAATAAGTTGAGCAAAAAATGACTTTGCATTATCCCCCAAGTGTCATGGTACATGTTGGCAGTGACATGGGACTTGCATATTCAATGTAATATCAATTTGAATAATGTAGCCCCCAAGTACCGGGTCGTAAGCCTGCAGCGACTCGGGAATATTCCTTCCATTGTAGAATAAATCATATCCATTGATAAAATAATAGCCATTGCGCCAAAGCGACTTTGAATACCTCATCTGTTGATAAGTAAATCCGGAGTTTAAATACCCGGCGGCTCTTGGCTGATCGCGATTTAATACACCTCCATTGTAAGGCGGAATTTTTATAACTCGGCGGCTTATAGCCTTTGAGAAAATCCAGAACGGATAATCATTTTGAAGCATCAATTTTAATGATGAGCTTGGACTTAAGCATTTATATAAGGCATAGTTCTGCAAATCCTGTGATAGTGAATCGTACTGCCGGCTTATGATACCTGTGTAGTAAGGGTGATAACCCAATCTTTAGAAGCCAAAACTTCCAAATGTTTATGATTGTCATATACTGGCGACTTATCGTCCAAAGTCAAGCCGGGTTAAATAGAAACCACTCATATATGCTTCAGATATGATCAAAAGAGCTAAGTAAAAACCAAAAAGTTGCTTGCAAAAAGACTTTCAAATTTTTTTTGAGGCTTCTGATTCGAATACGATCAGAAAACCGTTCCAAAGGGGTTAAGCTAAGATTTTGAGGCTTCTGATTCGAATACGATCATATAGCCCCCAGTGGCTTTGGCGTTGCCGATCAAGAGGGTACCGACAGCAATGTTCTCTTCGGTTCGAATACGGCCTATGTTTGAATAGGAAGCCCCAAAATGACCTTGAGAGTTGTTTAACGACGCTGATTCGAATACGATCCACGTCGGACCCAAAAGGGGTTGAGCTATGATTCAGATATGATCAAGAATCCCCCTAGTGGGTTTGGCGTTGCCGATCAAGAGGGTACCGACAGCTATGTTCTCTTTGGTTCGAATACGACCTATGTTTGAACAGGAAGCCCCCAAATGACCTTGAGAGTTGTTTAACGACGCTGATTCGAATACGATCCACATCGGACCCAAAAGGGGTTGAGCTATGATTCGAATACGATCAAGAATCCCCCTAGTGAGTTTGGTAGTGTGCCGATCAAAAGGGTACCGACAGCTATGTTCTCTTTGGTTCGAATACGACCTATGTTTGAACAGGAAGCCCCCAAGTGACCATAATAAGATAAGCCGTAAGGCAAGATACCCATGTTTGAACCGCGCATCATGGCAGCAAGCTCTCTTTTGGCAACCCTTAATTTTTTTTGAGAACTCGAAGTTGCGAGAGATTAATTCTTTTTGAACCGGAACTTTAAACCGGATTTGAAAGCTTCAAAACTTTGTGAGAGATAAATTTACTTTGAACCGGATTTGAGAGCTTCAAAGATTTGTGAGAGATAAATTTACCTTGAACAGGATTTGAGAGCTTCAAAGCTTTGTGGTAAATAAATTTCCCTTGAACCGGTTTTTAAACCGGATATTAAGAGCTTCAGTGCTTTGCGGGAGAGAGATGTCTCTTGAACCGGATTTTAAATCGGAATCTTTATTTTGAACCGACAATTTTCTGACGGCCTTTAAATTTTCATCAATATGGCGGTGTCCTCTGGAACCGGATTATCATTCCCTCCAATGACCCGGAGCTCCCGAGTCATGTCATTGTAGCCCCCGAGTCTTAAGACTACTCGAGGAGTTGGCTTGAGACTCTCCATATTTGACCGTGATATAAACCGGTATGAGTCATTCAACATCTCAGTGATATAACTTGTCCTGCACTGGAGAACTTGCAAGCCAGAGTAATTGCTCTTTTAAAGAAAGCAATATATAATATAAAATATACTGGATGGATTTCACCTGATGCGTCAGGTCAGTAATTATCACCGCGGAGTTGACGATCACCATGGTGAAGCTGAAATCAATTACGGCCGAGTCGGCCGTGGTGTTGTAAGCTAGTTCGGACGAGCAAGTTGTCCTCCTCATTGGAAACCGGCCGCATGAACCGGCCACGAGAGCGGACGGACGAGTCGTCCGTGGCGTTGTAGGGCAGCGCGGACGGACAAGTAGGCCGACGTGTTGATGCAAAACGGACCGCAACACACATGTCCGTGAAGCTGTGCGGCACAGCCGAACGTGCATCTGCGTTATAATGGCATAAACAATTATCCTGTGTAAAAATGTTACAGGGCAGAGTAGTTGTTCTTTGACAAAAAACAATAAGTGTTTAATAAGATAAGTTCAGATAGATATCACCTGATGTTTGTGAATGACAGATGATCTGTATGCCGCATCAGAGGCGGCTCAATATAATTTCGGCGTTTTAGGCAGACCGGTGACTCCCGGCGGCTCAACACAGCAGAAGCAGCTCAACGCGGCCCCAACGGCTCAACATAGCAGCGAAACGGAGGCATCACTAGGGCGGCGGCTCATAAACTACAGCGGCAATGTAGTTGAGACGGCGGAGGCGACAACTTGAACAGCTTGAAACGGATGCGGGTCGACCCGAGGGCAGGCGGCGGTTCAACGTGTGACGTTTTAACGCGGGACGGCTCACGAAACTTCTTCAGTCCCGGCGACACGGGTCGCAGGGTCCCGGCGACTCAAAGAGGCGATACGGGTCATGGCAGAGGCGGCTCACACCGCAACGACAGGTTGATGTGTGCTGGCGAAGCGCAGTAGCAGCAGAAGGGCTCAATACGGAACAAGGCCAACACGGCTCAACGTGCGGCGCGCTTGGCGGGCCATGGCAGCAGCAGGAGCAATCTGTGGCAGATCACGGTGAAGGCGGGCTATCCTGGCACAGGCGACGACTTCGCGGTCGGCGGCTCAAGAGGCAGGCAACCGTAGTCTGTTTTCCGGGTCGTAGTCATCACGGAGACTCGGCGGCGAACAGCCAAGACTGCCTGCTAGTCTGTTTTCCGGGTTGTAGTCAATTTGATCATCCTCGTGCGAGCCTTTCTCCAGCAGTCCTTCACGTGATTGATGATGGTCCTTCTTGGAGATTGCGCCATTGTACCTTTTAGTTAGCACTAGTAGTATGCCTTTGGAGAGCAACTGCCATGGAGACACGGGACAGGGGTCAGGCTACGGAATGTCTGCATGCACAACTTTAGTAGCGGCCTTGGCCCCTAAGTTTGGTGTATACATATATATATATATATCAATTTTTCTGATCTGGTCTTCGGGTCCTCGAAGAGTACGACAATAGTGCAAATCACTTAGGCTTTTGTGATGGCACATCAGTCTGATTTTGTATTGTACTAGTGCAATCCGTACATGGCCGGCTTGATTTCCTTTTTCTTGATCCACTTGAACATCCTCTCAATCGATGTAGCAGATGTGCACACACATGATCCATCGGCGGTATCGCATTTTTTCTTCTTGCAAGAATCGCAGCATACGCCGCAATCAGCGACGTAGGCTTTGAGCCTCCGCCATGCTCTTTGTTTCTTATTTTGTACAATGACGTGGAGTAGTACCAACAGCTATGGTTTGGAAGTAGTATAATTAGCGGCAACAAAACACGCGTATGTCGGCACGTTGGTCAAACCGGAACACTGCCTTGGTATTTAATCCAATATATCCTTTGGTCTACAGAATAGTATTCGGATTACTGCAGCGGGATTTCTTGACCGTCTTAGATTGGCAATTTGCGGCGGTCCATGAAAACGATATGGCTGGCGGATTATTACGGGCGCTCGGCCGTGGCCGTCTGCGCCCTTAGCTCTTGTTACGACCATGTAGAATTAATCACAACTCGATCATAAACAATGAACACGCCTGCTCTGCCAAAAAACTGTCCCATGACGGATCATCTTGCGTGATTCTTCCGCGCCGGTTCTTCTTCATCCGGCTAATTCACAAACTTCTCGAAACCCGGGTAAAGATCCCTCCAAAAACTCAACACCACCGTATGCAGGCCCCACGGTGGGCGCCAACTATCGTGGAATTGTTGATACGTCTCCAACGTATCTATAATTTTTTATTGCTCCATGCTATATTATCTATTGTTTTGGACTATATTGAGCTTTATTTTCCACTTTTATATTACTTTTGGGACTAACCTCTTAACCGGAGGCCCAGCCGAAATTGCTGTTTTTGCCTATTTCAAAGGTTTCGAGAAAAGGAATATCAAGCGGAGTCCAAACGGAATGAAATCTTCGGGAACGTGATTTTCTCATCAGATAAAATCCAGGAGACTTGGACCCTCGGTCAAGAAAGGAGGGAGGCGGCCACGAGGGTGGAGGGCGCGCCCCCTGCCTCGTGGGCCCCCCGAAGCTCCACCGACGTACTCCTTCATCCTATATATACCTACATACCCCCAACAGATCAGATACGGAGCCAAAAACCTAATTCCACCGCCGCAACTTTCTCAGATCCACGAGATCCCACCTTGGGGCCTGTTCCGGAGCTCCACCGGAAGGGGAATCCACCATGGAGGGCTTCTACATCGTCATCATAGCCTCTCCGATGAAGTGTGAGTAGTTTACTTGAGACCTTCAGGTATAGTTAGTAGCTAGATGGCTTCTTCTCTCTTTTTGGATCTCAATACAATGTTCTCCCCCTCTCTCGTGAAGATCTATTCGATGTAATCTTCTTTTTGCTGTGTGTTTGTTGAGACCGATGAATTGTGGGTTTATGATCAAGATTATCTATGAGCAATATTTGAATCTTCTCTGAATTCTTTTATGTATGATTGGTTATCTTTGCAAGTCTCTTGAATTATCCGTTTGGTTTGGCCAACTAGATTGGTAGTTCTTGCGATGGGAGAAGTGTTTAGCTTTGGGTTCAATCTTGCGGTGTCCTTACCCAAAGGATGTAAAGGGTTGCAAGGCACATATTGTATTGTTGCCATCGAGGATAACAAGATGGGGTATTTATCATATTGCATGAATTTATTCCTCTACATCATGTCATCTTGCTTAAGGCGTTACTCTGCTTTCATTAACTTAATACTCTAGATGCATGCTGGATAGCGGTCGATGAGTGGAGTAATAGTAGTAGATGCAGGCAGGAGTCGGTCTACTTGTCTCGGACGTGATGCCTATATACATGATCATACCTAGATACTCTCATATCTATGCTCAATTCTGTCAATTGCTCCACAGTAATTAGTTCACCCATCGTAAAATACTTATGCTCTTGAGAGAAGCCACTAGTGAAATCTATGGCCCTCAGGTCTATTTTCATCATATTAATCTTACTACGCTTTATTATTGCTTTGCTTTTTTACTTTGCCTTTTATTTTACTTTGCATCTTTATACCAAAAATACCTAAAATATTATCTATCATCTCTATCAGATCTCACTCTCCTAAGTGACCGTGAAGGGATTGACAACCCCTATTCAAGTTGGTTGCGGGGAGTTATTTGCTTTGTGTAGGTATGTGGGACTTGCGCGTGTCCTCCTACTGGATTGCTACCTTGGTTCTCAAAAACCGAGGGAAATACTTACGCTGCTCTGCTGCATCATCCTCTCCTCTTCGGGGAAAACCAACGCAAGCTCAAGATGTAGCAAGAAGGATTTCTGGCGCCGTTGCCGGGGAGTCTACGCAAAAGTCAACATACCAAGTATCCATCACAATACCTTATCTCTCGGATTACATTATTTGCCATTTGCCTCTCGTTTTCCTCTCCCCCACTTCACCCTTGCCGTTTTATTCGCCCTCTCTTTTCCGTTTGCCTCTTTCTCGCTTGCTTGTTGTTATGGCTAGTCCTCTTTCTGCTCCTTTGTCCCCCGAGTTTGAGGTTCTTCACTTCAAACAAAAACAAGGAGAGAACTTAAAGGATGCTTGGTTTAGAATGATGGAATCTTATCGTAATTGCACCCTAGAAGTGAATTTCAGAATTTTGCTTCGCAACTTTTATGTTGGACTTAATATGTCTCATAGACAACTTTTGGATTGCGTTGCCAAAGGCAATTTTATTGAAATTGATCCCAGTATCGCGCATGAAATTATAGAAGGTATAGTAGGAACTCTACCTCAACAAAAGGGTCCTCATCATACCCAAGAGGAAACACAAGTTTTTGAGAAAATTTGCGATGTAACTAAAATTTTACAAAAGTCTCTTGAACCTCTTAAGAGTGTTAGCGGGAATCTCCACCATATGATATGTTGATTACTCTTTGCAATAAGCGGTTGGACTCTTTAGATCTTAAGATTTCTGAATATGAAGGGAAGCGTAAAGAACCTCCCATATTCGAGCATAATGTCGCTAAAAGAATTAAGAATCAAGATGACAATACCTAGATCTATCCTTGCTTTTATGCCTAGCTAGGGGCGTTAAATGATAGCGCTTGTTGGGAGGCAACCCAATTTTATTTTAGTTTTTTTTGTTTTTGTTTCTGTGTAGGAATAAATATTTCATCTACCTTCTGTTTAGATGTGGTTTTATGTTTTAATTAGTGTTTGTGCCAAGTTAAACCTATAGGATCTTCTTGGATAATAGTTATTTGATCTTGTTGTAATTTCCAGAAACTTTCTGTTCACGAAAACAATTGTTAAAAATCACCAGAACGTGATAAAATAGTGATTCCAATTGCTGCTGATCAATAAACACATTGCCTAGGTCTTCCTATTTTGGCTGAATATTTGGAGTTCCAGAAGTTTGCGTTAGTTACAGATTACTACAGACTGTTCTGTTTTTGACAGATTCTGTTTTTCATGTGTTGTTTGCTTATTTTGATGAATCTATGGCTAGTAAAATAGTTTATAATCCATAGAGAAGTTGGAATACAGTAGGTTTAACACCAACATAAATAAATAATGAGTTCATTACAGTACCTTGAAGTGGTCTTTTGTTTTCTTTCGCTAATGGAGCTTACGAGATTTCTGTTGAGTTTTGTGTTGTGAAGTTTTCAAGTTTTGGGTGAATTTTTTTGATGGATTATGGAACAAGGAGTGGCAAGAGCCTAAGCTTGGGGATTCCCATGGCACCCCCAAGATAATCCAAGGACACCAAAAGTCAAAGCTTGGGGATGCCCTGAAGGCATCCCTCTTTAAATCCACTTCCATCGGTAACTTTACTTGGAGCTATATTTTTATTCACCACATGATATGTGTTTTGCTTGGAGCGTTTTGTATTATTTGCGTCTTTGCTTCTTAGTTTACCACAATCATCCTTTCTGTACACACCTTTTGAGAGAGCCATACATGAATTGGAATTTGTTAGAATACTCTATGTGCTTTACTTATATCTTTTGAGCTTTATAGTTTTGCTCTATGTGCTTCACTTATATCTTTTGAGCTTTATAGTTTTGCTCTAGTACTTCACTTATATCTTTTAGAGCACGGTGGTGGATTTGTTTTAAAGAAACTATTGATCTCTCATGCTTCACTTAGATTATTTTGAGAGTCTTAAATAGCATGGTAATTTGCTTAATAATAATATGCTTGGTATTCAAGATTTGTAAAACTTTCTTTTGAGTGCGTTGAATACTAAGAAAAGTTTGATGCTTGATAATTGTTTTGAGATATGGAGGTGATAATATCAAAGTCATGCTAGTTGAGTTGTTGTGAATTTGAGAAATGCTTGTGTTGAAGTTTGCAAGTCCCGTAGCATGCACGTATGGTAAACGTTATGTAACAAATTTGAAACATGAGGTGTTATTTGATTGTCCTCCTTATGAGTGGTTGTCGGGGACGAGCGATGGTCTTTTCCTACCAATCTATCCCCCTAGGAGCATGCGCGTAGTGCTTTGGTTTTTGATGGCATGTAGATTTTTGCAATAAGTATGTGAGTTCTTTATGACTAATGTCGAGTCCATGGATTATACGCACTCTCACCCTTCCATCATTGCTAGCCTCTTCGGTACCGTGCATTGCCTTTTCTCACATTGAGAGTTGGTGCAAATTTCGCGGTGCATCCAAACCCCGTGATATGATACGCTCTTTCACACATAAACCTCCTTATATCTTCCTCAAAACAGCCACCATACCTACCTATTATGGCATTTCCATAGCCATTCCGAGATATATTGCCATGCAACTTTCCACCATACCGTTCTTCATGACACATTCATCATTGTCATATTGCTTAGCATGATCGTGTAGTTGACATAGTATTTGTGGCAAATCCACCGTTCATAATTCTTTCATGTCACTCTTGATTCATTGCATATCCCGGTACACTGCCGGAGGCATTCATATAGAGTCATACTTTGTTCTAGTATCGAGTTGTAATCATTGAGTTGTAAATAAATAGAAGTGTGATGATCATCATTTTCTAGAGCATTGTCCCAAAAAAATAGGAAGGCCAAAAAAAGGAAGGCAAAAAAAAGATAAATAAAAAGGGGCAATGTTACTATCTCTTTTTGCACACTTGTGCTTCAAAGTAGCACCATGTTCTTCATATAGCGAGTCTCATATATTGTGCTTCAAAGTAGCACTATGTTTTTCATATAGAGAGTTTCATATTTTGTCACTTTCATATACTAGTGGGAATTTTCCATTATAGAACTTGGCTTGTATATTCCAACGATGGGCTTCTTCAAATGCCCTAGGTCTTCGTGAGCAAGCAAGTTGGATGCACACCCACTCAGTTTCTTTTGTTGAGCTTTCATACATTTATAGCTCTAGTGCATCCATTGCATGGCAATCCCTACTCCTTGCATTAACATCAATTGATGGGCATCTCCATAGCCCGTTGATTAGCCTCGTTGATGTAAGATCTTCTCCTTTTTTGTTCTCTCCACATAACCCCCATCATTATATTCTATTCCACCCATAGTGCTATGTCCATGGCTCGCGCTCATATATTGCGTGAAATTTTATAGGTTTGAGATTACTAAAGTATGAAACAATTGCTTGGCTTGTCATCGGGGTTGCATGATGAGAGCATTCTTGTGTGACGAAAATGGAGCATGACTAAACTATATGATTTTGTAGGGATGAACTTTCTTTGGCCATGTTATTGTGAGAAGACATAATTGCTTAGTTAGTATGCTTGAAGTATTATTATTTTTATGTCAATATGAACTTTTGTCTTGAATCTTTCGGATCTGAATATTCGTACCACAATTAAGAAGAGTTACATTGAAATTATGCCAAGTAGCACTCCGCATCAAAAATTCTCTTTTTATCATTTACCTACTCGAGGATCTAGCAGGAATTAAGCTTGGGGATGCTCGATACGTCTCCAACGTATCTATAATTTTTGATTGCTCCAAGCTATGTTATCTATTGTTTTGGACTATATTGGGCTTTATTTTCCACTTTTATATTACTTTTGGGACTAACCTATTAACCGGAGGCCCAAATTTAATTGCTGTTTTTTTGCCTATTTCAGTGTTTCGAAGAAACGGAATATCAAACGGAATGAAATCTTCGGGAATGTGATTTTCTCATCAGATAAGATCCAGGAGACTTGGACCCTTGGTCAAGAAAGGTGGGAGGCGGCCATGAGGGTGGAGCCCCCCCCCTAGGGCGCGCCCCCCTGCCTCGTGGGCCCCCCGAAGCTCCACCGACCTACTCCTTCCTCCTATATATACCTACGTACCCCCAACAGATCAGATACGGAGCCAAAAACCTAATTCCACCGCCGCAACTTTCTGTATCCACGAGATCCCACCTTGGGGCCTGTTCCGGAGCTCCGCCGGATGGGGAATCCAACATGGAGGGCTTCTACATCATCATCATAGCCTTTCCGATGAAGTGTGAGTAGTTTACTTCAGACCTTTGGGTCCATAGTTAGTAGCTAGATGGCTTCTTCTCTCTTTTTGGATCTCAATACAATGTTCTCCCCTCTCGTGGAGATCTATTCGATGCAATCTTCTTTTTGCGGTGTGTTTGTTGAGATCGATGAATTGTGGGTTTATGATCAAGATTATCTATGAGCAATATTTGAATCTTCTCTGAATTCTTTTATGTATGATTGGTTATCTTTGCAAGTCTCTTGAATTATCCGCTTGGTTTGGCCAACTAGATTGGTAGTTCTTGCAATGGGAGAAGTGTTTAGCTTTGGGTTCAATCTTGCAAATGTGTCCTTACCCAAAGGATGTAAAGGGTTGCAAGGCACGTATTGTATTGTTGCCATCAAGGATAACAAGATGGGGTATTTATCATATTGCATGAATTTATTCCTCTACATCATGTCATCTTGCTTAAGGTGTTACTCTATTTTCATTAACTTAATACTCTAGATGCATGCTGGATAGCGGTCGATGAGTGGAGTAATAGTAGTAGATGCAGGCGAGTCGGTCTACTTGTCTCGGGCATGATGCCTATATACATGATCATACCTAGATACTCTCATAACTATGCTCAATTTCGCCAATTGCTCAACAGTAATTCGTTCACCCACCGTAAAATACTTATGCTCTTGAGAGAAGCCACTAGTGAAATCTATGGCCCCCAGGTCTATTCTCATCATATTAATCTTCCTACGCTTTATTATTTCTTTGCTTTTAATTTTCCTTTTATTTTACTTTGCATCTTTATACTAAAAATACCAAAAATATTATCTATCGTCTCTATCAGATCTCACTCTCGTAAGTGACCGTGAAGGGATTGACAACCCCTATTCACGTTGGTTGCGAGGAGTTATTTGCTTTGTGTAGGTACAAGGGACTTGCGCATGGCCTCCTACTGGATTGATACCTTGGTTCTCAAAAACTGAGGGAAATACTTACGCTGCTCTGCTGCATCATCCTCTCCTCTTCGGGGAAAACCAACGCAAGCTCAAGACGTAGCAATTGTCACGACAGATGTCCTTAGTGTGAGGACTTAGTCGCGAGGCCAACGCATCTATGCGGTAGCTTGAGAGGGGTTGGGAGGAATCGAGATACACAACATAAGACAACAATTCAGACAGCTTCGGGCCCCGGGAAACATCATCCAGTAATAACCCTACATGTTGTTTGTGGCTAGGTCTCATTATGATCATGAGGGAGTCGCCGTGTTTAACTCTTTGTGTCTAGCCCTAGAGATTGTTTCTTGCTTGTCCCTCTTGGGGTGCCCTGCCCCTCCTTATATAAGTTGAAGGGGCGGGTTACATGTGGAGTCCTATTAAGATTTGGACTAGTCTATTACAAGTGGAATCCTAGTCTGCCCCCTTAAGGGAAAACTCCTTATGCCTTTCCTCGTAAACCGGCTCACCAGAGTATAAGCCAGCATGCTGGGCCTTGGGCCTTGTAGTCTGTCTGATCCACCCACCGGGTCTCCAGTGAGTTACAATATCCAAGCGGGTTACATATAAACTGCCATGTCCGGGCGGATCGCCAGTGAGTCGCCTAGCTTCAGCCAGGTCTCTAGTGAGTCGCCAAGTCCGGTCGGGTCATACCGTGGGGTATATCCCCGACATCGCGGACTCGGTGGCCTCGGATGGCGCAATCTGCTCCGACCTTAAGGTCATTGCAGCAACAGGAACCATCTCTTGGATGTGATCCGGTGACAGATTTAAGTCATGTTCATCGGGAGGAGCGATCGCCGCAGTCTCGAATCCGGTGAAGATCAAGTCTCCACGGATGTCTGGGATGTAATTCAGGCTTCTGAATCTGACCTGATGGCCAGGGGCGTAGCTGTCGATCTGCTCCAGATGGCCAAGGGAGTTGGCCCGCAGTACGAAGCCGCCGAATACGAAGATTTGTCCGGGGAGGAAGGTTCCTCCTTGGACAGCATCATTGCCGACGATTGAAGGGGCCATCGAACCTTTCGTCAACGGCACAGTGGAACTCTCAATGAAAGCACCATTGTCAGTGTCCAAACCGGTGGATCTCGGGTAGGGGGTCCCAAACTGTGCGTCTAGGATCAATGGTAACAGGAGACGGGGGACATGATGTTTACCCAGGTTCGGGCCCTCTCTATGGAGGTAATACCCTACTTCCTGCTTGATTGATCTTGATGAATATGAGTGTTACAAGAGTTGATTTACCATGAGATCGCAATGGCTAAAACCCTAGGAGCCTAGCCTATGTGTATATGGTAATGAATGCCCCCTATATGGACTATGCTCTCCGGTTTATATAGACACCGGAGAGATCTAGGGTTACATGGAGTCGGTTACATAAGAAGGAATCTTCGGTCGCCAAGCTTGCCTTCCACGCCAAGTAGAGTCCAATCCGGACACGGGTACAGTCTTCGGCCTTCACGTTTTCGTAGCCCATCAGTCTGGCCCAATAAATAACAGGTCGGACGCCCGAGGACCCCTTAGTCCAGGACTCCCTCAGCTTGACCTATCCGTTGTGCCCTGACAACGAGATATGTGCAGCTCCTATCGGGATTTGTTGGCACATTCGGGCGGCTTTGCTGGTCTAGTTTTACCATTGTCGAAATGTCTTGTAACCGGGATTTCGAGACTGATCGGGTCCTTCCGGGAGAAGGAATATCCTCCGTTGACCGTGAGAGCTTGTGATGGGCTAAGTTGGGACACCCCTGCAGGGTATAAGCTTTCGAAAGTCGTGCCCGCGGTTATGTGGCAGATGGGAATTTGTTAATGTCCGGTTGTAGAGTACTTGACACTTGACTTAATTAAAATGCATCAACCGCGTGTGTAGCCGTGATGATCTCTTTTCGGCGGAGTCCGGGAAGTGAACACGGGTTTGGGTTATGTATGAACGTAAGTAGTTTCAGGATCACTTCTTGATCACTTCTAGCTTGTCGACCGTTGCGTTGCTTCTCTTCTCGCTCTTATTTGCGTAGTTAGCCACCATATATGCTTAGTGCTTGCTGCAGCTCCACCTCATTACCCCTTTCCTACCCATAAGCTTAAATAGTCTTGATCTCGCAGGTTTTGAGATTGCTGAGTCCTCATGACTCACAAAGACTACCAAAACAGTTGCAGGTGCCGATGATACCAGTGCAGGTGACACGACCAAGCTCAAGTGGGAGTTCGACGAGGACCTTGGTCGTTACTATGTTTCGTTTCCTGATGATCAGTAGTGGAGCCCAGTTGGGACGATCGGGGATCTAGCATTTGGGGTTATCTTCTTTTCATTTGGATTTGACCGTAGTCGGTCTATTGATGATCCCCAAGTATCGAGGATATATCGTAGTCCTTTCGATAAGTAAGAGTGTCGAACCCAACGAGGAGCAGAAGGAAATGACAAGCGGTTTTCAGTAAGGTATTCTCTGCAAGCACTGAAATTATCGGTAACAGATAGTTTTATGATAAGGTAATTTGTAACGGGTAAAAAGTAATGAAAGTAAACAAGGTGCAGCAAGATGGCCCAATCCTTTTTGTAGCAAAGGACAAGCCTGGACAAATTCTTATATAGAGAAAAGCGCTCCCAAGGACACATGGGAATTATCGTCAAGCTAGTTTTCATCACGCTCATATGATTCGCGTTCGTTACTTTGATAATTTGGTATGTGGGTGGACCGGTGCTTGGGTGCTTCCCTTCCTTGGACAAGCGTCCCACTTATGATTAACCCCTATTGCAAGCATCCGCAACTACAAAAGAAGTATTAAGGTAAACCTAACCATAGCATGAAACATATGGATCCAAATCAGCCCCTTACGAAGAACCTGATAAACTAGCGTTTAAGATTCTGTCACTCTAGCAACCCATCATCTACTTATTACTTCCCAATGCCTTCCTCTAGGCCCAAACAATGGTGAAGTGACATGTAATCGATGTTCACATAACACCACTAGAGGAAAGACAACATACATCTCATCAAAATATCGAACGAATACCAAATTCACATGACTACTTATAGCAAGACTTCTCCCATGTCCTCGGGAACAAACGTAACTACTCACAAATCATATTCGTGTTCATAATTAGAGGTATATTAATATGCATAAAGGATCTGAACATATGATCTTCCACCAAATAAACCAACTAGCATCAACTACAAGGAGTAATCAACACTACTAGCAACCCACGGTACCAATCGAGGCTTTGGGACAAAGATTCGATACAAGAGATGAACTAGGGTTTTAGAGGAGATGGTGCTGGTGAACATGTTGATGGAGATTGACCCCCTCCCGATGAGAGGATCGTTGGTGATGACGATGGCGATGATTTCCCCCTCCCGGAGGGAAGTTTCCCCGGCAGAACATCTCTGGCGGAGCCCTAGATTGGTTCCGCCAAGGTTCCGCCTCGTGGCGACGGTGTTTCGTCCCAAAAGCTTGCTTATGATTTTTTCCGTGGTAAAAGACTTCATATAGCAGAAGATGGGCACCGGAGGCCTGCCAGGGGGCCCACGAGGTAGGGGCGCGCCAGGTAGGCGCGCCACACTCGTCGATGGTGGGTGGCCCCCCCTCGATACTTTCTTCGCTCGGTTTTTTATTAATTCCAAAAATAACTTCCGTGGAGTTTCAGGACTTTTGGAGTTGTGCGTAATAGGTCTCTAATATTTGCTCCTTTTCCAAATTTCGTAATTCCAAATTTGGCATTCTCCCTCTTCATGTAAACCTTGTAAAATAAGAGAGAATAGGCATAAGTATTGTGACATAACGTGTAATAACAGCCCATAATGCAATAAATATCGATATAAAAGCATGATGCAAAATGTATGTATCAACTCCCCCAAGCTTAGACCTCGCTTGTCCTCAAGCGGAAACCGATAACGAAAAATATGTCCACATGTTTAGAGATAGAGGTGTCGATAAAATAAAATACAGACATGAGGGCATCATGATCATTCTTATTACAACAACATATATGGATATTGTCATATGATTTCTTATGCTCAAGTAATAATCTATTCACAATGTCAAGTATGAATCAGAAACTTCATTGAGAACTAACAAACTATGATCTTGGTCATTGAAGCAATTGCAATTTATCATAACATCGGAAAGAGTCAATATAAGAGCTTTTCAGCAAGTCCACATACTCAACTATCATTTAGTCTTTCACAATTGCTAACACTCACGCAATACTTATGGGTATGGAGTTTTAATCGGACACAGAGAAAGAGGGCTTATAGTGTTGCCTCCCAACCTTTTTACCTCAAGGGTAATGTCAACAATAATGATTCATTCTAACTTACATCCAATTTGATATATATATATATATATATATATATATATATATATATATATCGGGATCTTTCCAACACAAGGTGCTTGCCAAAGGATAAAATATAAAAAGGAAAGGTGAAGATCACCATGACTCTTTCATAAGGTATAAGACAAGAATAAAATATAGGCCCTTTCCAGAGGGAAGCAGAGGTTGTCATGTGCTTTTATGGTTGGATGCACGAAATCTTAATGCAAAAGAACATCGCTTTATATTGCCACTTGTGATATGGACCTTTATTATGCAAATTGTCAGCTTTTATTGCTTCCATATCACAAGATCGTATAAAGCTTATTTTCTCCACACTAATAAATTATACATATTAGAGAGCAATTTTTATTGCATGCGCAACATGACAACTTACTTTAAGGATCTTACTCAATCCATAGGTAGATATGGTGGACACTCATGGCAAAACTGGGTTTAAGGATATTCGGAAGAACAAGTAGTATCTCTACTTGGTGCAAAGAATTTGGCTAGCATGAGGGGGAAAGGCAAGGTCAACATGTTGGATGATCCAAGACAATATACTTTATTTCAGATATAAGAAAACATAACCCATTAGGTTGTCTTCCTTGTCCAACATCAACTCTTTAGCATGTCATATTTTAATGAGTGCTCACAATCATAAAATATGTCCAAGATACTATATTTATATGTGAAAACTTATCTTTCTTTATTACTTCCTATTAATTGCAACGATGACCAAAACTATGCTTGTCAACTCTCAACAACTTTTATTCATCATACTCTTTATATGTGAAGTCATTACTCTCCATAAGATCAATATGATCTCTTTTATTTCTTTTTATTCTTTCTCTTTTCTTTTATTCCCTCACGATCATAGCAAAATAATCAAGCCCTTGACTCAACACTAATCTTTATTATATATAGTTCACGGACTCGATTACATAGAAGGATCATAAAGCAAAACTCAAAGCTAAATCATACTAAAACTTTTATTCTACTAGATCAAGATATTACCAAAAGGATCGAACTAAGAAATACGGTAAAAATAGGAGTGTGATGGTGATACGATACTGGGGCACCTCCCCCAAGCTTGGCAGTTGCCAAGGGGAGTGCCCATACCAGATACTCAGTTCTCCTTTGCTGGTGAAGGAGATGGTGGTGATGATGGATAGTCGCACATCGAATGTATACACTACAAAAAAATACACTTCCGTGATGATACGTGTTTGTCATAGTAGGTCGCGTTTTCTGTCATGCATGTACATCCATAACGATTTTATGACAGAATCAAGATAGTCATACCTGTGCTGTCCTAGAAGTGTTCCATGACATTACCAAAATTATCATCACGGAAGTGTCCACTTCCATGACGATAAATCGCGCATCACAGAAGTGCTTTCGTCAAGGGTGACCGACACGTGACATCCACCGTAACGGAACGCCGTTAAGCTATCAGGTCGGGTTTTGGATCCGATAACCCGTTAACAGCCCCGACCAATGGGGATTTTCCATGTGTAAAATTATCATTGGCTAGAGGAAACACGTGTCTGCTCATCGTTGGGACAGATGTCATCCACTCATTGGACGTAAGGCGCCTATGATACGTCAACACATGGCACGGCCCAACAGAGGCCCATTCCTATGAAAAGGCCGGCCCGTTTGACTTGGTCAAAAGGTGGCGGGCCGGCCCATGGAAAGCCTGTTAACGGCCTGTTCGCATATAGCCCATTTACAGCCCGCTAACCCATGGCCCGTTACGCCCTATCCGAATTAGGCCTAGTAGCATCATCTGGGCCATCCAATATGATTCCAGCCCATTTTCACTTCTGGCCCATGTATGGCCCATGACGTCTTTCGGCCCATATGAGGCCCTATGTAACTCTTGGCCTATTAACGGCCCGTGGTGAAACCGCCCATAATGAACAAAGGTATCACTTTACACCCATTAACGGCCCGTGGTGAAACTGGCCCGTAATGAACAAAGTGTATCACTTTATACCCATTAACAGCCCGTTATTCCGCTAATGCTTTCCAGCCCATGTTATCTTTTGGCCTTCTCGAGCCCATTTATTCTTGGGCTCATTTCAAGATTCGCTTACTTACGGCCCGTTATCGCTATTTTCTCGCCAGGGCCAAATTCAGCCCGTGGTTACAATCCGCCTGCTTGTGGACCGTTAATACGCTAATGCTTTTCATAGCGTCATCAACACGGCCTATTAACGATGGCCCGTTATGGTCGGCCCATGAAAGACGATTCCAACTCTAGGCCGCTTACGGCCATAATGCGGTCTGTTTGGCCCATGTTTGTAATCGATCATACGCCCGTGATAAGGCCCATTGATGATACGGCCCGCAGAAGCCCATTGTTTCTACGGCCCGTAGAAGGCCCATTGTTTCTACGGCCCGTAGAAGGCCCATCGCTTCTATGGCGATGGGAGGCCTAGTGTCACTACAAAGAATATTAGCCCATGGTTATTGTGGCCTAGTTTAAAAATAGGTTATTGCAGCCACTAGCAAACCGCGAAAAAGAACCGCAATGACTACAAGCAAACAAATAAACAAGACAACAAGGAAATAAATAAGCAAGCAACTAATGCTAGGCTATCACGGCTATTGCACATATTACATCCACTGGCATCAAAGTTTGCCACCAAAGGCAAATATAGGGAACAAAGCAAAGATATCATATACACCGGTTGTCAAAGTTGGCGACCAACAAATAAACGCCACAAAGAAACAAATCCGTAATCAAACAACTTCGTAAGATCTCAAGAAACAATATCCTCGGTACCCATAATGTCAAGGTGATTCTTAGCAAGCTTATTAACTTTCTCTTGTTTACGCTTAAATCCTCCAAATATTGTCGTTGCACCGTAAAAATATGCATCCGAATTCTGCAGGACTTCCTTAGTCCTTCAAATTCCCGTCAGCAAAGACATCTCGATCGATGTCTTTCAACTTGAAGTTGAGACTCAAGAAGACGAACTGATTCAGCAATGAAGTTCAAGAGCTTGTGCCAGCAGAGTGGCCAAGAACTCCTAACACTACATCAAGACAGACTTTTGGGTTCCCTCACCGTCACAAGATAGTTTTTATCAGCTTTCTTGGAGACCAACAGGATGTCTCACTATCTTGAACCTTATCTGCATTACTCCCTTTACCATTGGATACCGCATGATCTTTGTTCTCCAATATTTTGTCCGCATTCTAAAAGAGAAACAAGTGCATACATCACATGTTTACCATGTTGTATATGAAACTTATTTTGGTAAATGAGTTCAAGAGTAAAGTGGACAGGATAACAAAGATGAAACAAACATATATCTATGTACCATGGTGACTTTATGGTCTATATCATTCTAGTTTTTGTTGCCAAATCAAGATAAAGACACAGTTCAAATAATATTTGTTCAAGACAAAGCAGAATAGACAGAATATAAGTGTGGGTAACTATAGAGCAATAACAACACTTGTAATGTGCATGACATGAGAACATAACTGCTTATTCAATTGAAACTGAAATCAACATAGAGCAGGTTACAACAGCAAACCAGTTAAAGAAACAGGTTTAAAACATACCTGCTATGCGCCATTGGAGTTTCAATTCCATCCTTCAAATTTGAAAATAGTTGGTATGAGTAAATACAAGAATGCAACAAAGAAAGGAGTATGAAACATAGCTACAGAACCTAACCTGAGAACAAATCTTCTTCTACTTTAAGTGTTGAGTTGGGATTCGGAGTGGTTGTCCTCGTGCTTTGGGCACTGCAGTTCCCTTACTAACTGCTCGTGTTTGGGTGCTCTGTGGTGGAGACGGTGCTGTGTCAACTGGAACTGGGTTACTATCTGCCGGGGTTGGGGTTAGAAGGGGTGTAGCTGGTTCTTCCGTCCAACTGGGTAGGGGTACAATCTGCGAGAGTCTGGGTTATGTGTGGTGGATCTGGTCCTTGGGCAAGTACTACCGTGGTTCTATCTGCATCAACTGGTAGCACTATCTTTTCTGAAGACCGTGTTGTTCCTCCCTTAGATACTGCCATCACGCTCTCCAAATCAAATGGCAGATAAACAAGAAAAGTAATTGAAAGTATAGACATTATATGATAGACAGGTGCAATGGATAGTGGGTAATAAAAGAGGGCATGAAATAATTCATATTTATGTTGTCTATCCAAACAGGATAGCATGACACAATTTCACATATATGATGGCTAACTAAACAGGATAGCATGACACAATTTCACATTATGATGGCTAACTAAAAAAGATGGAAAGATATAGTTCAAAATATGAGACTATGTAAACAGGATGACATGACATAACTATATAATGTGTTTATTAAATAGGTTGGCATGCCATAATTCACATACATTCATGGATAGAATGCCATAATTCAAAATATGATGACTGTAAACACTAAAATGTGATGAGATGATATAACTATATGATGTCTTTATTAAATGGGTTTGCCATGCCATAATTCGTATAGATGATGTGTATGTACTATGTAAACATGATGGCATGATATAATTCAAATATATGATTTATATAGTAAGCAAGTAAGCGTATAGCAATCCATATATGATGTAAAACTAAGCAATGCAAGACAACATGCATGACATGAGTAATATAACCCTGCCAAGTTTGAGAATAGACCTCGGGGAAATAGGACTGGTCATCGGTCTCGAATCCTCCTCCGAGGAGCTCTCTCAGAACCAAAGCAAGATGTCTGCTTCAGCAGTATTTGTCTGCTCAATACCTTGTTTTCACTCCAGATACTTCCATCACCGCTTCAAATGGCTGATGCACAGGAAGAGTAGTTGAATATACAAACGTTGTCGACAAATGGAACTCGTAATACAAAAAAATTATAGCATGATATAATTCACATACATGATCATTGGCTAAACAGCATGGCATTGCATAATTCACATATATAATGCCTTTGCAACAAGATAGCATTGTATAATTCACATATATAATGTCTTGCAACAAGATGGCAATGCATAATTCACATATATGGTAATTAGACACCGAATGTGGCATTCACACAAAGCATGTCTAAACTAATCAAATGACATAGCAATGCGAGACACCATACGCACGATATGAGCAACATAACCCTGCCAAGTTAGAGCATACACCTCGGGGGAGGACTCACATCTGCCTCTCAATCCTCCTCCGAGGAGCTATCCGTAACGAGCAAGATATGCGCTTCGTCAGATAGCATAGTCTGCTCTGAAAACCTTGTTTTCACTCCAGAATTTGCCATCATCGTGTCAAATGGCCGATGCACACGAAGAGCAGTTGAATGTACTAACATTGTTGACAAATGTAATATGTAACGCAAAAAAGGATGGCCTGATATAATTTACATATAAGATGACTGGCTAAGCAGGATGGCATTGCAAAATTCACATATATGATGCCTGGCTAAACAAGATGGCGTTGCATAATTCACATAAATGATGAATAAACTAAACAGATGGCATTCACACAAAGGATGTCTAAACTAAGCAGATGACATATTTGATGTATAAAGTAAGCAATGTAAGACATCATATGCATGATATAACCAACATCAGCATGCCAAGTTAGAGCGAAGACCTCAGGGGGTAAATAGGAGTTGTCTTCTCCTTCTGAATCCCCTCGTAATGTATATCTTCCTCTCGATTACAATCCGAAATGCGTGGAGGGGGCTGCCTTTGCGCCTACCATGGAGTGACGTCTGCATGAAATTTTATTGCCACGCAAGGCTCGTCTCTTTTGCTCTACATGTTCAATTCCATTGTTTACAATAACTGTCATGCATAGGAATAAAACATAGTGAGATTATGTAAGGAGTGCATGCAGAAATCCAGAGTCATGGTAGCAACCTGTGGATAGACCCAAAACCAATAATAGCAGGCAGATAATGGCTTTAGTTAAAAAATACAGATAATGGCTTCTTTAATGTTTGTTTCCCACCCAACATGGAACTCATAGTAGACACCGGAGATTAACCAGATAGTAGATAGATACTATTGATAGCGGCCCCGATATGTACCGCACATCCATTTAAAAACTCAAGTTTTACCATTAGTTTGGACCTGACTCAGAGTCTAATCCGTGAATAGGACGATAAAGTAGCATGTAATATTAAGCGATGCATAATGTAAGCAGACACGAAAGAGTGCGACCTCTCTTGCGGACCGTGTAGTCCTCGAGGTCATCTGCTTGGTTGATGATGGTAATGCAGTTTTCATGGCTGCCGGCGCCGGGGAAGAAGATCTGAGGCGACGAAAAGACAGTCTAGAGGCGGATCCTGTTGTGCTAGACCCTTCTGTCGTTGGAGCAGCTGAGCTGGGGTGGACGACGGCACAGCAGGAGCGGGACAAACCACACAAGGTTTTCTTTGACAACTATCTGTAAGAGAAGTAATTCTGTAAGTGCTCGTTTGAATTGGAGGATTCCAACAATGTAGGGATAGGAAATAGACAGGAATAGGATAGGAATGCACGTGCAAAACAGAGAATTTAAAAACACAGGATTTACGCTAACTGGGTGTCTCGATTCACAACAATTGGAAGATCACAGGATGCAAAGAAGCATGGTGAGATTAAGTCAAACCACAAGAAAATGTACGGTTATAATGCTATTATGCTACTATCTCTTAGTCTTACGCTTCATGAATAGGAATTTGAAAAGGAGGACACGTGAAAATTAAAATTCCTACGCTTTTTTCTTTCAAGGAGACACTAAAGGAACAAATTCGTGTGCTCGGTGGACAATATATATAACATGTAGAGTAAAAAGAGATGCAACAAGTGTACAAACTCTTTGGCGAAGCCATGTCGATCTCAAAGATGATTGGGTTGGTCGGTGAGGATGTCTCGCTGACTTTGCTGTCGGAGGAGGGGAAGAATATCTTAGGCGCTTTGAGATGGAGCCCGAGGTATCGCTCCATTGTGATGGAGGGTTTCGTTGTTGGAGCAGCTCCGGTGAGTTGTACGACGCCAAGGCTGAAGCAGGACAAGAGAGACAACGAACAACGTTAACCTGAGTGGAATTCTAATAGTCTCCAATACATGACGTAAAGTACATAACCACAAAGTGCTAGATGTAAAATACATCAGCCGCTCATCTCTAAACTTAACTGTCGAAACTGAACTTAACTGCCGAAACTGAATTTTGCTGTCGAAACTGAATTTTGTTGTTGAAACTGAACGCACTAGCAAGGTGAGGCTACACGTTGGTCGACTGACTTTTTCATCTCCGCTCAGTCAATTTTGCAGCCGTTGGATACGAAATCAAGGGCCTGCGGTTCATCTTCAACCTCCACCCCCGAGCCGCCAAACACCACCGTCTAAATAGCTCTCCCACGCCATGGCCGGGGTGCACCGCCTCACCACCCCGAAAACACTCCCCACCGCCGTCCGTCACGCCCTGCCATCCCTCTAGGCCCCCCATGTCGAAGCTTTTTCTCTGGCGATCCCCACGCCATCGCTTCTCCAACGCCCGCCACCGCCCGGCCACCACCGCCCCATCCTGAACCCTAAGATAGATAGTGGGGTACCTCTCCAGTGAGCCCCCCCCTCCCGCTGGCTGGTTCTTCCTTCACCCCCTCCACCCCTGAAAATTGATCGACCCAAAAGTCGATTCAATCGATCAAGTGTAGCTAAATCGGAGCAGCATCGCAAGCAAGAGCAAGAGCGAGAGCAAAGAAGGCGAGCAAGAGCAATAGCAAGAGCAGACCAGGCAGGGGACCGAGAGCAAGAGCAGAGCAGCAGCCTGAGCGAGAGCTAAAGCAGCAGCTCCCTCGATGTGGACGCCGCCACGAGGGAGCGACACTGCGGAGGAAGTGGCCAGCCGACGCCGCCGTGGATGGAGCCGGCCGTGTCGGGTCGGGACCGAAAGCGCCGGCAAAGACCGCGTGAGATCGAATCAAGAAAAAATGCGGAGATTAGTGTACAACCTCTTTGGTGGCGCCGATTAGGCCGCAGCTTCATCCGAGGAAACGGTGATGATGATGCTCTTCCGGTGGTGCAGGTGAAGACGGTGGTGTGGGAATGGATGTGGCGCGAAAGACGAGGGGAACGTCGATGCAGCTCCTTGGAGGTGGAGGACGGGGTGGCTGAACCGGCGGGACGATGAGATCGACAACAGATCCTCATCCGGTACGGTGGATGAGGGACGTCCAGGTGTTGCTGTGGACGATGTCATCGGGGAAGAGGCTCTGGTTGGGTGGCGGACGGAGCAGGGTGTGGGGTTTCACCGTGGGTTTTCGCGGCCTCGGTGTATGAATGGGTGGGCAGATGGGATGGCAGTGGGGAACCATGGCTTAGAGACGCGCTTGTCCGAAATGTGGGGTAAGTTACGAAAGTACCCCCACCGATTTGAGGCGATTCTTACGGTTTAGGGGTACCACGGGCATTTCGCGTGTCGGGATTTCACAGGAGGTGGGAGTTTGCGCACTCGTTGTAATTTTGGAATAGCAAGGCACGGGTTGAGATGGAGGGAGTTGTCGGAGCACAACGAGACAAATATATATCTTAAATATTTTGGGCTAACAAGGCGCGGGTTGAAATTTCCGGACAAGCCTAACGTGTACTGTACCAAATTAATGCGCACTACAAATGTCATTCAAAACTTTGAAGTCATGTTATGTTCAATTAAAATATTCCGCTACGTGTATAATGCATGCAACCTACTACTCAAATGAACGTTTTAGTGCATTCCAAATGTATATACTACCACTTCAATATTTTTTCGCAAATACGCAAGCTGCGTATCTTTGTATTGATAGAAGGAGAGTACAAGCATGGGATTGCAACGCTTACAAGGCCATGTGCGCACTAGGCATGGTGAACAAGCGAAGGAGCATAACAGAAAGGGGTATGCCCGGCCCCAAGGCTAGAAACTAGAGACTACGTGCCAGGGATAATGTTTTGCAGTCCGGTAGCGCCCGCCTTGACCCATAGACGCGCCTCGTCCTTGATGGTGTCGGAGGTGAAGGTAATCGATGGCGTCGCTCCGTCAAAGATGCAAGCATTTCGCTGCTTCCAAATCAACCAGGCGGAGAGGATGATGAGGGAGGATAGGCCCTTGCGCATGGAAGTGGGCGCGAGGTTGAGAGAGGATTGCCACCACAATTGAAATGGCGTGTCGTGGTCCGGGAGGCTAATGGGCACGCGTGCCCAGCCTAGGATCTCGTGCCAGACTTGGCGAGAGAAAGATCATCCGGTAAGAAGGTGGTGCATGGTCTCATCCTCCTGGTCACACAAGACGCATGCGTCGTTGTGGGGTAATCCGCGGCGAGCCAGGCGCTCCGCGATCCAGCAACGGTTTTGCATGGCCAACCACAGGAAGAGTTTGACGCATAGAGGAGCCCAAGGCCGCCAAGTGAGCCGCCAGAAGGGGTCTTCACAGGCTCCAAAGAATAGAGCCTTGTAGCATGAGCTTGCCGTGTATGTAGCAGAGGGGGTCCAACGCCAGCGTAGCATGCCCGGCTCGCTAGAGAGCTCAATGTGTCTCACCGAACGCCATAGTTTGACGTATTGCACCATGGCCACCGGCCCGAGCGCACCTCGGATATCCTGCACCCAGGAGCGCTGCTGCAGCCCATCTCGCACACATCTCTCCTTCCGAATGTGCCTCGGGACAAGAGCCAGAACGAGGGGGGCAATCTCGGCCACGGACCTGCCAGAGATCCAATGGTCGGTCCAGAATCGGCAAGAATCTCCTGCTCCCAGTTGCCAAGTCGTGGAGGCTCGAAATAGCACTCGCATCCGCATCATGGGGGATGTGAAGGTGGCTCCACGGGCGAGTAGCATCGGTGCGTTGCAGCCATAGCCAGCGAACGCGGAGAGAGATGCCCGTACGCTGGATGTCACGGATGCCAAGACCATCGAGGTAGATCGGCCGGCACACATGCTGCCAGTTGACAAGGCACTGGCCCCCATTGGCCTTATCCGATCCAGCCCATAGGAATCCGCGGATGATCCGGTTCACCTTCATGATGGCGAGTCTTTCAAGGCGATGGCCATGAGGAAGTGCGTGGGGATGGCACTAAGGGCGTGGCGCTGAGGGATAGGCGTTCTCCCTTGGATAGCATAGACGCCCGCCATGTGGAGAGCTTGCGCCCAAGCTTGTCAATGATCGGCTCCAAGCTCGTCGAAGAGGCCTTCTGGACCGAGAGGGCAGCCCGAGGTAGGTTATGGGAAAGTGAGTGACGGGGCATTGTAACTCCCCGGCTATAGCAGCAATGTGATCGTCGGTGCATTGAATAGGAGTGGCCGAGCACTTGTCAAAGTTGGTGCGCAGCCCAGAAGCGAGGCCAAAGACGTGGAGGAGCCTACGAACCGTGGCGAGGTCGTGAGAGTCCGGGTGGCAAAAGATGACCACATCATCGACATATAGGGATATGCTCGAAGCTGCATGACGGGTGGTCAAGCGATGGAGGAGGCCAAGATCCACTGCACGCAACAGCATGGAGTTCAGCACGTCGATGACCAAGGTGAAGAGCATGGGCGAGACCGGGTCGCCCTGACGAAGGCTGTGAGCGTGATCAATCGGAGGTCCTGGGTGGCCATAGATGAGGACTCTCGTGGAAGCCGTGGATAGAAGCATGGAAATCCACTCACGCCAGCGTGGGCCAAACCCCAGGTGCTGCAGAAGTTGCAGGAGGAATGGCCAAGAAACACTGTCGAACACAAGCAATGTCAAGCTTGAGAAGCATGCGTGGCGCCTTCAGGTTGTGTAGGAGTCGAGTCGTCTGCTGCACGAGCAGAAAGTTGTCATGGATGCATCGCCCCGCAATAAACGCGCTCTGGTTGGTGGAGACCATGGTGCTCAGCCGAGGAGCGAGACGGAGAGAAAGAAGCTTCGCGACCAGCTTGGCGAAGATGTGTATGAGACTGATGGGTCTGTAGTCGAAGAGGGAGTGTGCATCAACACGTTTGGGCAGCAGCAGAAGAAGGGCCTCATTGAGCTTCTGAAGGCCACGACCATTCATGGCGTGGAACTTGCCGAAAGCCTCAAGAAAGTCGAGCTTGATCGTATCCCAGCAGGCAACTAAGAACTCGGCGGTGAATCCATCGGGGCCGGGCGCCTTTCCCGTGGGCATGCTCTTAACGGCGTTCCAAATCTCCTCCTCGGTGAAAGGCGCATCAAGCGCAATAAGATCAAACTGCAGCACCCGAAGGGCATGAAGATCAAGCGTGGTGTCCCGATCGGAGGTGCTGCCAAGGGTGCTAGAGAAGTGGGTGAAGGCGGCCTCGGTCATCTCATCGTGGTCGGAGACGATTTGGGTGCCGACGCGCAAGCTCGTCATATGATTTCTCTGCTTGCGATGGGCCGCATGCACCTTGAGATAGGAGACCACGTCGTCGTCTCTCCGGAGCCAAGCGAGCCGCATGCACTGCCTAGCGATGGATCGCTCGAGGGATGCAAGGCCAAGGTAGGACGCCTTGAGCTTCCGGCGAAACCAGGTCTCGAAGGGGGGAAAGCGGACGAAGATCTTGAGCAGCGTCAAGTCTCGCAATGAGCTCGTGTGATACCATAAGCTGAAATGACACGTTGCCGATCGTGCGGGCGCTCCAACTATGAAGCCTCCTGGTCGTCGCCTTGAGACGTGGCACGATCCGTTTGAAGGGATCGGCGTCCGGCGGAGTAGAGGCCCAAGCCTCCGCAACCACATGGTGAAAACCCTCTAATTTCGGCCAAAATCTCTCAAAGTGGAAACGTCGTGCTCCCGGAGGGCGGATCACGCAGTTAACAAGGAGCGGGCAATGATCGAAGGCCGCGGAGGAGAGACAACGGAGTAGGCAGTGCGGGTGGGCGATCTCCCAACCGGAAGTGCAAAGGATGCGGTCGTTGCGCACAAGGGTAGGGGCGTCACGCTCGTTGGACCAAGTATATCGTCGGCCGTGCATGTAGAGATCGCGAAGCTCCTCATCGGCGATGAAGCGCCTAAATCTGCTCATCGTGCGGCGGTTGATGTTAGAGTTGTTCTTCTCCGAGGCCGAGGTGATCATGTTGAAGTCCCCACCGATAAGCCATGGGCCGATGCGGGACTCGCGCACGTCGTGCAGCTCGGCAAGGAACTCAAGCTTGGCATCATCATCTTGAGGCCCATACACCCCGATGAGCCACCAATGCCCGTCGCCGGCCAAGGGGGAGACCAAGGCCGTCACGTGATGCTCACCAATGAGGGGATTGGAGAGGGAGATGGTAGATCGTTGCCAAGAAAGGAGGATGCCACCACGTGTGCCATCCGCGGGGAGGAAGTAAAAGTCCTCAAAGGACGGACCGAGCGTTTCCAAAACAATGGCGTTTGGAGACATGCGCGAGTTTCGTCTCTTGGAGACACACTATGGTAGGAGCGGCAGTGGAGATCACGCTGCGGACGGCGGTGCGCTTAGCGCCGGAGTTAAGGCCGCGGACATTCCAAAAAATTGTCTTTAGGTTACAATCCATGGGGAAGGAGGGGGCACATTAGCGGAGACGCGGAGGCAGCCCCCTAGGCTACAATTAGCTGCCCCGGAGGAGGAGGCAGCGAGCTGGGCAGTTGCCACCCGAAGAAATCCGCGAAAGCTTGCATCACATCTACCGCCAATGGCTGCTCGAAGAGGAGGGCGTATTTGCCAAGCACCCCGTCGGAGATTGGCGCATCGTCACTTGACATGAGACCGAGGCGGCGAAGCAAAACCCGCTTGGCCTTCATCTCGGAGTTGAGCCCTTGGTCCGCGCACGCGATGCGGAAACTCCGGCGAGGAGTGAAGTTGGCCGGTAGCTCTTTCCTACGACGGCGAGGTTTCGGCGCCGGAAGCAGCGAAGACGCCCTGACCGAGATGGCCTCGACGAAGCATGAAAGATCTACGTCGGGCGCGGGTACGCCTGCGGCATGCATGGGCTGCATGGGCGGTGGGGCCGACCTGCCATCAACCGGCCCGTTGGGAGCAGCATGCAGCACCATGTCCATGCATGATTGGCCCGCCGATGGCTCAGGATCGGCGCGGTGCATGCGGTCGGAGGGCGCGCCAGGAGAGGCCACGACCGAGCGAGGTGGGGCCCCTGTCGGCCCGGGATCGGGACCGCATGGGGACAGGGGGAGGGGAGGCGAGGGATTGGCTACCAACGGACGCCCTGCGTCGGTCGAATCAACAACAGGAGTAGGGCCTCGGCAGGGCCCGTCCGAGGCACCCACCTGCACGCACAGCGAGAGTCCAAAGTCAGGAGGAGGGGTGGTGTCGACGCCTGGTTGGCTGGCTGGGCTCGCGGGGGATGGCCCAGCGGGGTCTTGGCAGGGAGGCGCTGCATCGATTGACCCGTTTGAAATGCAAACCTCACGGGAGACCTGGGACCCAGCGGTCTGCGCAGGGTCGGATGGGCTGGCCTCCAGCGCAGGGGATGGCGCATCACGTGGCCCACCACTGGCCAGCGCAGGACGGACGCCCAATTGTAGCCGCGCGGAGACCCGGTCAGCGGGGGAAAAGCACCTGGGTGGGGCCCCAAGATTCCCTCCCAACCCCGCAAGACGGAGGAGGAACGCTGGCGGCGACGGCCATGCATGCCGGGCGGCCGCTTCGCCATTGCGCCCGTGAGCCACCGTGAGCGGCAGGGGGAACTGATGGTGCTGCGGCCAGCGCGGCGGCAGCGGAGGCGAGTCTCGCGTCGCTCCATCATCATCGGAAGCAGGCGGAGCCGGAGGCGGGGGCGGCTGGCGGTAATCGACGTAGGACGCCACGTGGATCCGGACGGGAAAACGCGCGAGCCCGAGCGCGAGGCACTCAGCGCGATCCGGGTCGGCGTCCAGCTCGATGGTGTCGTCGCCTGGCAGGAGGAGCTCGGAGGAGTGCGGGATCGCGTCCGGGTTGATAGTCCACGCACTCAAACGAAAGACTGACATGTCGGCGAGGCTGCGGGTCTCGGGGGCGAGATGCTCGACCTTGCAGAAGGGTGCAAGCAGTGTCTCGGCGGCCGCCCGGTGCCAAGCATGATCAGGGATGCCGAAGATCTCGAGCGACACGAGGAAGAGCGCCTTAACGGGCTCGAGCGGCCTCGCGGCCCCACGGGTGGAAGATCAGCCTGAACCGGGAGGTGCGAACACGACTCATGGCGACACGGGCACGGGATTCCATGTTGGAGAAGCGGAGGAGGAAGTCTTCCGGAGCATGCCTATGGAAGGAGAACTCATCGGCGGCAAGATCACACTGGGAGCAAATGGCGTCAGCAACCTCCTCGCGCGACACGCCCGTGCGGCATCCCGCCATGATAACGAGCAGTGCGCGCTCCAGCGCGTGCTCCGCCTCAATGACCTCCTGGGAGCGCGGGAGGTAGCACACAGCGGCCGCGGGGCGAAACGCTGGGTGCCCGGAGAGTGGCGTGGCAACAGAGGAGGTGACCGAGGATGGCGAAGAGGGTCGCGAGGAGGTCGCGGGGGCCGAGGTGGCAGGAGACGGCAGGGCGGCCTGAGACGACGTCGCCACACTCCACCCGGAGGACATGGGGGATGCGCGACCCACGGACGAACCGGCGCCCTGGGCAGGCCCGGAGAACACGGGTGCGGCAGCCCCAGACGCACCCGACGCGGGCGTGAGCAGGCCCGAAGAGGTGCGCGTGGCGGCCAAGGATTCTGAGGATGAGGGATGGCCATCCGCGGCGACCGGAGCCGGGACGCGGTGCCGGAGCGGAGGGGGCGATCCATCAGAGGATGACGCGATGGCCCGGGGGAGGGAGCAAGACTTGGCCTTGTGGCCAAAGAATCGACAGCGATGGCATCGAATGTCTTTCCTGCAGTCGGAGAGGGGATGGCCCGAACCCAAGCACCGGGGGCAGTCCCCCTCGCGGAGCCAAGACGGCCTTGGTCGGGGATGCACGCCGTGGCAGCGCCCGGGGTTGTCTCAGCCGGCCGGGCAGCTTGCTCGCCACCACCTGCCAGGCGCCGCGCATCCACCTCCTCCCGTGCATCCGCAAATCTCGGAGCGGAGAGGTGGGCGCGGGCAAAGCGGCGGAGCTGGCCCGCCGGAGACGGGCGCAGGGAACGGAACGGGAGGGGAGGGCGCCCGGGCGAGGCGGGCGGCAGAGGACTGGCGGTAGGTGGCGCGACCCGGAAGAAGAAGGGCTCGACTTGAGCCATCTGTCCTCATGGAGCGCCAAGCCAGCGCGGAGGGTGGGGAGGAGGCCATGGCCAAGGCCACGGGCTGGGCGGCGCGGTCGGGACGGCCGACGCCAAGGGGAGTGGACGCCGGGGCCGGAGTGGCCGCCGGCGGGAGGGAGCAGGTGGGAGCGGGAGCAGGTGGGAAAGCAGACAGTAATGATTGTTGTGAAGTCAAAGCATTTGAATTTGTTTCTCTGTTTTAACAAGATCTACAATCATCATTATTGTCAAGTTAAACCATCGTTTGTGTATTATCTTCACAGCACACCACATGATTAGTCTCGAGTTACATATGAACTATGTGTACTATACAAACTCGAACTAGATTTTTTGAATCCACTTTATTTTGATTTCAAATCACATTACATTTCTAGCTCTAGCTAGATCTTCATAATCTAAATGATGTCTCATATGTATAATGTGTTTATCACATTATGTATGGTGCCCCGCCCCCTACGCCTACAAGTATTTAGATGTGAGTTGCAAACACCACACATTACCACAAATTCAAATAAAATGTGAGAATGTTCGATATATAGTATTGTTTAGATTGTTCGATATTTAGTTGTAAGCTGCAAATGCCACACATTATCACAAATTCAAATAAAATGTGAGATTGTTTGATGTATAGTATGGTTTAGATTGTTCGGCATTTAGTTGTGAGTTGCAAACGCCATGCATTATCACATTATGGTATAACATGTGCACAACACGTGTATCACCGCTATATTCATGCATGAAATGTTTAAAACACTATGATCTCCTGTTCAAATATATGAATCCGCTTTCATATCAAATTATGATCTTTCTTAGTCTCTTACACCCACACAATCCTCTAACCTTTGTAGCTACCACTAACTTTCTCTCATGCATGCACACGCCCTCCTCGCCCTCCCCCTCCCTCGGCATTCTATCCACCGGGCACATTCATTTTTTTTCTTTAGGTCGTTCTCCCAGAGTCTCCACAACTCCTTTCCGACACACACCGATCGAGAAACCTCTTCAACGATGCCTGCCTACAACATACACACACACCTTCAATCTCCTCCTTTATGTGTCCTTGCCTCGTGTCTCTCATACGGTCAGACACACGTGTAAACTCTCGCCCCTCTTTTCAGCGATCTCACAACCGCACACTCCTCCCCCTATCTAGCTAGTAGTTGGGCCTCCCGCACCACCTCCTAGCTCCATTCTCTCTGTCTATCCGTCTCACTGGGCCTTATTTGCCTCTAACAAATGTACATACACCGACCGGTCTCTCGCTATACATATAGCTAGCTAGGTCCTTATAACTCGTTTTTACCCACACGTCGATCGATCTACCTCATTAGTTGTGTCTCTCCCTTCCTCGACAAACAACAATTGATCTACCGATCTAGTTAGATTTGCTTACCAAACACATGGTTCCCCTTCATCATCCATGGATGCGTCCCGACAGATCTATCACGCAGGCACACACGTAAACACATCCCCACTCTTATTGATAACATTGCAGTTCCACCCTCAGCTTTTCTAGTAGGCCTCTCCCACCATCTCCGAGAAGCAACTCCATCACCCATCCAACACTCTACCCCTCTCCCTCCCTCTCCTCCCTCTCTCTCTCTCTCTCTCTGTCCCATCATATTTCCCGTCCTTCGCTTATGTATGGATGTCGACCGATCTCCTCAAGACATAGCTGGGTCTCTCCTTCTCAACACATATACGAAGTCGTTCTACCTCTATAGTTAGGCCTCTCCCTACCCCTCCCCCACCCCTCCTACCCCCTACACACCTTTGATACATCAAGCGCTCTAGTCATGTCTCCCTCACACACAAACTTGACATGTGCCCTCTAATCGCTCCAAAGAGGCTGGCCGCCCTATATCTTTGACTTGCACACACACACAATTTCGATGGCTCTCTTCATCGATCTCGCACCCACCCACTTGATCCTCTCTTCGACTCTATCGATAGCTATGACCCCTCCCTCTCTTCTCATGGATTGCCCGACCCTCTATGTATGATATGGATAGGCCTCCCTTTCACACACATTGCATGCAAAATTTTGTTTGATATGTCATCGACACATATTCCCACAAATAATTCACGAAATCAACCCCCCACCCCACCCCCACCCCAAAACAAAAAACACTCACGAACGCGGTTTGTATCTCTCACACACACCCACGTAGGTGGGGGACGTGCAGGAAGAGAAGAGGTGCATGCACGGTGCACGTACTCCCGTCTCTTTCCCAACCACACCAGCTGGTACAAGTGGAGCTCAATTTCAGACGAAAAGGCAACCCACGTGGAAATTTGGCACGTGTACTGGTTTTCCACTTGGTGGAGGGAGGATCGTCTACCACGGGTGAACAAACAAATTGCGACTTGATGTGTTATGTTAAAAAAAAGGCAAACCATGTGGGGCCTACCTTAGAGGCAAGACTTTTGATGTGTCCCGTCAACTCGCAGAACGAGGAGAAGATTGCTTAGTATGCCGTCTCCCCCGCCCACAGGCGCGGTGGCTCGCAGGATGAGGTGAAGCTTGCTCCGCCTTACGCCCGCTCCCTCGCCTATGCACGCGGTGGCTCACAGGACGAGGAGAAAAATTTACTACTCCCTCTGTTTACTCCTCGTCCCTACTACCTTGGTTATAGAGATTATATCATATTGTTTGGAATATATATGTCCTTTAGTAGATTTCAATATGAACTACTAGTACACACTCCAAACACTGATGTATATAGACGTATTTTAGAGTGTAGATTCACTCATTTTGCTCTGTATGTAGCACTCTCCCTCGCCCCTCGACCCTCGCCCATGTGGTGGACGTGCAACAATTCATTCGGTCTCATATAGCCAGAATGATATATACTGCACTACCATTATTGCTCGACTTCCCGAAGAGGTGAAGAGCCAATCGCAAGGTTAATATTTTGGAGATGCCAAGCGCAAGGTTATAGGAGAACAAGTAGTAGGTGCCACGTCATTTGTAAATAAAGTTTTTTTTCTTCAGTGGCACGTACGCAATATGATAGGTTCATATGGAGAGAAAAGGAAACAGCTCCACTATATACATAGTCAGGACGGGCCAGCCTACACGGTTGCTTGTTGGGGTTCCTCTCTTCACACACTCTCGCACAAAAAAACTGTGGCCACATCTCTAACATCCCGGCGGATCACGTCTGAAAGCACAAGTTCTCCCTAGGTGGTTTTGGTAATTAATGTCAACATATCTCTTGTTGGACTAACACTTTTATCTAGTACATTTCAGATAAGTTCAACAATGGAGTGGCATGGACTAAAGGATGTGGGAACTCCTTCAAGATGCTAAGGACAAAGGATTGGCTCAAGCTTCAAGCTCAAGACTCTTCATTTTACGCTTTAGTGATCCAAGATCACATTGAGTCTATAGGAAAAGCCAATACTATCAAGGAGGGATGAGGTGTTGCTTAATGAGCCTCTTGCTTCATGTGCTTAGTGATATGCTCCAAAACCCTCAACTACTTTCTCACATCCACATATGACCTAAACCTAAAGTCAAACTCGGCCCTACCGATTCTTTCTATCCGCGCCACCGAAGTTCAATTGCCATAGCCACTGCCACAAACCCTAGGCAAATCGGTTTCACTGATAGGGATCTCGGTCTCACCGAGATGGGATTGTAATCTCTCCGTATGTCCATTACCAAAATTGGTCTCACCGAGTTTGTGCAATCGGTACTACCGAGATTACAATGCAAACTCTCTGGTTGACTTATAACCAAAATCGGTCCCACCGAGTTTGAGTAATCGGTCCCATCGAGTTTGCCTGACCAACTCTCTGGTTAGCTAATTACCAAAATTGGTCCCACCGAGTTTGTGTAATCGGTCTCACCGAGATTATGTTATGCCCTAACCCTAACCATATCGGTCCTACCGAGTTGCGTGTCAGTCCCACCGAAAATCCTAACGGTCATTAGGTTTACTAAATTGGTCAGACCAAGTTTGTTGATTCGGTCCCACCGAGTTTGGTAAATTGTGTGTAACGGTTAGATTTTGTGTGGAGGCTATATATGCCCCTCCACCTCCTCTTCATTCGTGGAGAGAGCCATCAGAACAAACCTACACTTCCAACTTACCAGCCTAGAGAGAACCACCTACTCATGTGTTGAGGCCAAGATATTCAATTCCTACCATATGAATCTTGATCTCCAGCCTTCCCCAAGTTGCTTTCCACTCAAATCTTCTTTCCACCAAATCCAAATCCTGTGAGAGAGAGTTGAGTGTTGGGGAGACTATCATTTGAAGCACAAGAGCAAGGAGTTCATCATCAACACACCATTTGTTACTTCTTGGAGAGTGGTGTCTCCTAGATTGGCTAGGTGTCACTTGGGAGCCTCCGACAAGATTGTGGAGTTGAACCAAGGAGTTTGTAAGGGCAAGGAGATCGCCTACTTCGTGAAGATCTACCGCTAGTGAGGCAAGTCCTTCGTGGGCGACGACCATGGTGGGATAGACAAGGTTGCTTCTTCATGGACCCTTCGTGGGTGGAACCCTCCGTGGACTCGCAAGAACTGCTACCCTTTCGTGGGTTGAAGTCTCCATGAACGTGGATGTACGATAGCACCACCTATCGGAACCACGACAAAAACATCCGTGTCTCCAATTGCGTTTGAATCCTCCAAACCCTTCCCTTTACCTTCTTGCAAGTTGCATGCTTTACTTTCCGCTGCTCATATACTCTTTGCATGCTTGCTTGCTTGTTATGTATTGTGAATGTCAAACTTGTGCCTAAACTCCACTTAAACCTAAAAAGTTAAAACCTGCAACTTTGGTACTTAGTGTCTAATCACGCCCCCCCCCCCCTCTAGACACCTCTTCTCAAGATCCTACAACGTCCGCTTGGGGAAGGGGTGGATGCTTAGTGTAGATGCGGTGGCCGTTGCCGACGGTGAAAACCCACTGTCGGCACGTCCCGATCAGGGGTCCCCGCCGTTCTCTCTCACAAAGCCGGTGAGGTTGCCTTCGTCCTTGCTCACTGCCGCGACGTGGGCAGTTGCCGCCTCCCGCCGCCCTCCTCAAGGTTGAGCCACGTCCCTCAGGTACAACTCCCTTCTGGTGGCTTGCACCATCGCTTCCACTGCCCACATTACTCCCTCGTGGATATTTCTCTACTTCTTTGCCCGCACATACCTCTACCGGCTTCTACGTCTCAGATTTGTGATGAGTTTATTTCTCATCAACTAGTCCCAGTAATCTTATTCTAATCACGCTTCTTCAATTTCTTTGCCACAGGAATGCTCATCTCGATTTTGGTGAAACTGCACAAAATGATCTGATGGTCAAAAGGTTGCAAACTTCATTTATTAGGAAGCTCGAACGTTGCCAGCAAATTGAAGCCTGGTCAGGGTTCACGGTTCAAGGGCTAGGGACTGCATGGATCCTTTTTTCTTTAGCTGCCTCTGTTCCAAAATAAGTGTCAACTTTAGTAGTAGTACAACTTTGTACTAAAGTTTGCACAAAGTTGAGACACTTATTTTGGAACGGAGGGAGTACATATTTGCTATGATCTGTCAATCATTGAGATGCAATAGCATGCATGTTAGTCTCCTTTGTATTTGATGAAATGTTGCAACGGGCAACCTTGGACGCAAGATACATGTAACGTAAGTCGGAAGCTTCATAGCATTGTACAAATTTATCTCGGCCGATAAATTACAAGACGTACTATACTAGTACTTCCTCCGTTCCTAAATATAAGTCTTTGTAGAGATTTCACCATGAACCACATGCGGATGTATATAGATGCATTTTAAGTGTAGATTCATTCATTTTGTTCCGTATGTAGTTCACCTAGTGGAATCTCTACAAAGACTTATCTATTAGTAATAGCTAGCCCCCACTACTAGGAATTCTCTATCCTCTCCTTGAGCCACATCATCAAAATTGATGTAGCCATTAGATGAAGTAAATCAGCCCATAATAGCCGTCTGATCTAGACGTTGAGAGGCTCCGCACTAAGCCACATGCAAGCATGCAGAAATAAAGTGGAACATGCATGTGAGTGGGTTCACTACTAGGGAAAAGGCTAGCAGCAGCGCGGGTTTTAGGTGTATCAGTAGCGCGGGGAGTGGCGCTACTAGTAAGGCACTACAACTAACACATCAGTAGCGCGTGCTCACCAGCGCTACTGCTGCACAAGTGTAGCAGCAGCGCTCTTAGTGGAAGCTCGCATCGCTAGTAGCTCTAGCGCTTTGCACAGACGCTGCCATCGCTATCGCTGCGGCTGCTAACTTTTATACACTCGCCATCGCTAATTTAAGTAGTTTTGTTTTTTTTCCGGCATATTTGTTTTGTATTTGAACAGGCTTTATAGAAGAATCTTTATCACATAGAAATGTCATCATGATACACATACAAATGCCTGCGAGACCACAAATGTAATCATAGCATATACATACAAATAGTCTCATCATAATCATCATCCAACACAAAGTGGTATCTTGTCATCATCTCGAAAATAGTGATACATGCAAGCCTCGAATACTTGCAACTACAACAACGTCATCCATCTAAACAAAGGTATACGCAAGAAGATCTATCACTATGAGTGAGAGCGGAACTATGCAGTACATGAGGTGGCGGTTACGAGTCCTCTCTCGCGCTAGCGTGAACCTCAAGTAACTAGATTCTCCTTCTTGTCTGCTTTTGAAGCCTTTATGGTTGGCGCCCGTGAACCCATTCACTTGTGCCTGAAACTCATGCCACTCGTCGTACACCCCCGGAACCTTCCCTTTGTACACGACATAGCAATTCCATCTCGCCATCAAGAAACTAGGTACCTGTTAGAGATGCATGTTCATGAAGAGGATGTACAATCATATATATGCAACAAAATATACTAGAGCAACACCGAAAAAGAAAGGGTTAGCAACTAGATGCAACATACAGTACGCAAATTAATTAACTAGAGGTACGTAGGTCATCGTACGCAAACTAACAAAGTAGCTTTACGCAAGTTTGGCAGGGACCGTGGACATTACAAAGTTTCATTGCTACAAAAAGTATACAAGTTCAACCGACACATATCATCATCATCGGCATCATAAATCACTAGAAGTTCCATCCTTCCATATCATCGAGGATGAACCCTAGCTTCTTGAATGGCGTGAGGTCTAGACGTTGCATGCCTATGCGAGTTCGGACGTCACCGCGATATAGGGCCGTGGTGGAACATCCCTTCTCATTGACGACTTCTTTCATGATGATCGTCCGTAATGTCGCTTTGGATGCGAAAGAAGTCATCTCTAAGTTTATAATCCGCTTCTCCATGAGATTCTAGCCACTTGTGGATATGATCATCATTACGCTTCTCATGCGAAGCTTTTGGTGATCGATGTTGAACTGAATCATGAGATGGACGATGTAGAATCCATCCTTCTTGCTTGGTTTTGGGACATGGATGCAGGAGAAGTTAGTTTTATGCGCGAAACCCATCTTCTTGTTCCTTTGTTTCCTGATCTACACGTGGCCACCTCTAATGCTGAAGCCTTGGAGAGCATCATCTAGAATATTCATTATGTGGGTGTAGTCTTTTTTCTCGTAGTCTCTGGAAGGGTCAAAATACACGGCATGGGAGACTTGCGGGTAAAGAACAATAAGGACGGCGCGCCCGTTGCTGCAGGGAAAAGACACCTCAAATTATTCCCCATATGAGAGATAAGGAATGATTGAAATGTACGAAAGGGTTGTCCGGAACTGGCTTACTTTGGATGATAAGGCACGAGGACAATTTCCCGGTCCTTATTCTGTACCATGAAGTTTTGGAGGTACTCCCTAGCAGTTTCACGCTCAAAAGTCGCCGAGACTCAAGAAAGACTCGTGCATGTAGTACAGATCCGCCACACAGATTTGCAAGACTTCTTCACTCTTCATGACGGAGCTCATATGTAGCGCAAAAAGGCGGACGATTGTAAAATCGAGCCGCCTTGTTAGAAACATCTCAAAGATATGGTCAAACAGCAGGAAGAACACCTCCGCGGGCCGTGTCTCAACGTAGCACCTCCCCTCAGGCACACACGCCGCGTATGTCGGATATCCTGGATCCTTTGAGGCTAGTAGGCTTTTCTCGACGGCGGCACATGGTCGTGCAGCCTCGAGATCCTCGATAGTGCCTCCAGCAGTTTCGGCGGTAGCATCGGCTCACCCGTGAGATGGAACATGACCGCACCTTTCATGGGTACATGCTCTTGAGAATGCATCGTCTGGCTGCTATGTGCTCAGCTTGTTTGGAGGCGCTATCTTCCCGATCTCTTCCTCTCCTTTTTCTTGGGCACAACTTCCGGACCCTTCCTTAACCCCTGCCCTAGTGTTCCCGGGCTAAGCATCAGACGACCCTCGCGCCCGGCTAGTTGAGCCTATGTTGAGGCGGCATCTTCAGGCGTGTCCTGTGAGGATTTCATGAAGAGAGACTTTTTGTAATCCTTGCTACGACCCTGCCCGGGCATATCATCCATATCCTCATTAGCAAGCTGATAGCCCGATTCGTCATATGTTTGACTCATCATATCTATGTCATAGTCATACGCGTTTGTATTGAGGAAATCCATAGGGTCGACCTCCGTCTCATCATCCATTCTCTCGTTCTCTACAGAGAAATTACATCAGCCAAGACTATTGCACCCCTTCATCATGTCGTCGCCCGCTCTCGCCTCACCCCAAGACTACAGGAGCTGGTAATTGCGTAGGCGGGGTGGTGGTCTCCGCACATGCTTGTTGTGTGGTTATTGGTGTGCTCTCGGCCGGCTTTAGACGAATAAGATTCTTCAGCCATAGCAGCACCCAACCCTTGCAGCTTCCAATCCGCGACGGGGTCTCGTCGTCCACTCCCACATGCTGTACTGAGGAGGCAAATCCTCGTGCCCTGATTTCACACTGGTCAAGCTAACCCTGAAGTGCCCAGCGGGGATCGGCTGGTTGTGGACCATGGTTTGCGAGGGGTCCATTATCATCCCCTTTCCCACGTCCACCTTCTGGCCTTTGATCAAGTAGAGTATGGTGCACGGGGTTTCTTTCGCCTGCAAACACATATGTCTGTGGCGTAAAACAACCGAAAGGCAACAAAAATGGAATATTATATATATATATATGTTGGTGCGACATGTAATTACCGTGACGGCGTCGAGCTCAGCCAAAGACGAAGGCCCACCTAGCGTGCCAGAGACTGTAGCAACTCATATTTGTCCTTGGCAACTTTTTCCCGTCCTCAGCTGCTTTTTTCTCAAACGCAAGCTTCACCTTGATACGTCTCCAACGTATCTATAATTTTTTATTGCTCCATGCCATATTATCTACTGTTTTAGGCAATATTGGGCTTTATTATCCACTTTTATATTATATTTGGGACTAACCTATTAACCGGAGGCCCAGCCCAGATTTGCTATTTTATGCCTATTTCAGTGTATTGAAGAAAAGGAATATCAGACGGAGTCAAAACGGAACGAAATCAACTGGAGAAGTTATTTTTGGAAGGAAACCCACCTGATGGACTTGGACCCCACGTCAGAAGATACGGGAGGTGCTCACGAGGGTGGGGGGCGCGCCCCCTGCCTCGTGGGGCCCCCGTAGCTCCACCGACGTACTCCTTTCACCCATATATACGTCGCATTCTAAAACTTCCGATGCAGAAGATAGATCGAGAGTTCCGCCGCCGCAAGCCTCTCAGAGCCACCAAAACCAATCGGGACCCCTTTACGGTACCTCACGGATGGGGATCCATCTCCGGTGGCCATCTTCATCATCCCGGTGCTCTCCATGACGAGGAGGGAGTAGTTCACCCTCGGGGCTGAGGGTATGTACCAGTAGTTATGTGTTTGATCTCTCTCACTCGTGTTCTCTCTCGTGTTCCCTCTATGGCACGATCTTGATGTATCCCGAGCTTTGCTTTTGTAGTTGGATCTTATGATGTTTCTCCCCCTCTACTCTCTTGTGATGAATTGAGTTTCCCCTTTGAAGTTATCTTATCGGATTGAGTCTTTTATGAAAACACTTGATGTATGTCTTGGTGATCAACTTGCGGGTTTCGTGACATTGGGAACCTATGCATAGGGGTTGGCACACGTTCTTGACTCTCCGGTAGAAACTTTGGGGCACTCTTTGAAGTACTTCTATGTTGGTTGGATGAATATGAGATTGTGTGATGCATATCGTATAATCATGCCCATGGATACTTGCGGTGACAATGGAGTATCTAGGTGACATTAGGGTTTTGGTTGATTTGTATCTTAAGGTGTTATTCTAGTACGAACTCTTTTATAGATTGATCCAAAAGAATAGCTTTGAGGTGGTTTCGTACACTACAATAATCTCTACGTTTGTTCTCCGCTATTAGTGGCTTCGAGTGACTCTTTGTTGCATATTGAGGGCTTGTTATATGATCTATCTATGTTATTATTGTTGAGAGAACTTGCACTAGTGAAAGTATGAACCCTAGGCCTTGTTTCCTATCATTGCAATACCGTTTACGCTCACGTTTATCACTTGTTACCTTGCTGTTTTTATATTTTCAGTTTACAGAAACCTATATCTACCATCCATATTGCACTTGTATCACCATCTCTTCGCCGAACTAGTGCACCTATACAATTTGCTATTGTATTGGGTGTGTTGGGGACACAAGAGACTTTTTTTTATTTGGTTGCAGGGTTGTTTGAGAGAGACCATCTTCCTCCTACGCCTCTCGCGGATTGATAAACCTTAGGTCATCCACTTGAGGGAAATTTGCTACAGTCCTACAAACCTGTGCACTTGCAGGCCCAACAACGTCTGCAAGAAGAAGGTTGCGTAGTAGACATCACACCTTCGCGTCGATGTCCGCCTGACTAAACTTCTTTTTCTGCTTCTTGGCCTCTGGGCCCTCGTTGTAAAACACCTTCCACGTGGCACCGTCTCCAGCGCCGTGCACACGGCCATATTGCGTCAAGGCCCAAAGGGAGTCCCTTAAGTTCGTTCAAGGCCTGGTTGAGAGGGGTGTCCCACTTGGGCCTCATCGGAGAAGTAGGGCTTTCGGCTGCAAGCTGGTGTTGCTTCTCTAGTAGTCTAATCAATTTCCTCGTGATCTGGTCCGTGTAAAAAACCTTTTTCTCCTTGTCCCACTTGTAGCGGCCCTGATGAAGTCACGCTCCAAGGGGTTGGTGAACTTTCGCAAAGGGGTGCAGGAGACCCGCGGCTTCACGTTCGCGTCCTCCTTATCCCATATGGGCCTTTTATCGAGGTAGCCACGGCTTCCGAGGCGATGCTTCCGTGTTCCTTTATGAAGGCTCTTGAATTTCGCAGCCTTAGCCTTGGCTGACTCGTTAGCGCAAGTGTCCTTGAACTTTTCTAACTCCTATTCCGTAAGTGTCGTATTTTCCTCCAGAATCTTGGACAGGGGTTCATCAGCCTCAATAGCTCGTTTCACCCTCCCTTTCCAGGAGGCCAAATCATTGCTGAACATGCCCATGGCGTGATTGTTAATCTTTTTCATCTTCGGATCATCCCACGGTTGTTCTATGCTATCATCCCGGTCGGGGAACTTGAATCTCTTGTGCAACTTCGTTAGGAGCAACTGCGTCAAATGTTCTTTACTCCTTAAGTCATCGTCGTTGATGCTCGTGCATTCCCGTAGGATGCATCCTACTTGGTTCCCATAGCACTTGCGAGGTTCTTCCGGCTCTAACGGCTCAAACTTGCTAGGTGCCATCTTTGTGATCACAAGTCGTCCAATCCCTAGTTTGTTAGGTTTTCGTATCCTCTGCTTCTTATGCTTCCTCTTTTCGGTAGCGGCATCGGGGCTGGTACCTTCCCCGCCGATACCTTCCCCACCGGTCTCGGTGCCGCCATCGGTGCCGGCGCCGTCAGTGTCGATGTCGGCGTCAGTACCATCATCGAGGCCGACCTGCAAACCTTGCTTAGCAGTCAAATAGTCGAGGTACTCTTGTTCACCCTCATAATCCATCTAAATACGCATCTTGGTCGGAAGGCCCGGTTCTTCGTTGTTCGACATGTTTCCTATGATTAAGTGTCCTCATTTATTTCTAAAAGTATGAATAAATAAGAAATGACATAAAAAGAAATCTATGTGCCAGCATTCGATATGCCAACTATGTAGCACAAATCATGCCTTTATTGACGGGAAATTTTGGCATGACCTTTGCTAAAAAATGGACATATCGAGCGCCTGAAATTCATCGGAATGGAAATGAATCAACATTCGGGCGTAACATAGGCCACTCGGATCATTTTCCAAACATGACATGTCCAAAACATGACATATCCACATATCACATGTCCAGTTCAAATTTGCATATAAATTCAGCTAATTTTGAAACCTAGCTAAATTCATAACTAAATAGATAACCTAATTAACATACTGCCCTAACTAAAACCTAAGTAAATTAACCGAAGAACCCTAGCAGAGAGAGGGGGGGTTTACAGAGGGTGCAGGGGCGAGGAGGCAGGCCCGACGACGGCCGAGGTTGGTTGGGGAGGAAGCAGAGGAGGGAGGCGAGGGCCGACGGGTCGGAGGTGAGCGCGCCGGGGTCGGGGGCGAGCGCCGGAGTCGGGGGCGAGCGCCTGGTCGGGCGAGCGCCAAGGCCGGGTCGGGGCGAGGGCCGGTCGGGGCGCCACTGCCGGGTCGGGGCGGCGACGGGGAAGAGAGTGGGGATTTGGGGGAAAGGCGGGATGAAGCAGGAGAGTGAGAATTTTGGGTTAAGTGGGACGTAGCAGCAAGCGTTTGGACAAAACGCTGCTACATTACCTTTTAGTAGCTGTAGCGGTTTATACTAAATGCGCTACTACTACCTTCAAGAGTAGCGGTTTAGACAAAACGCTGCTACTACCTTCGCCATCTTGCCAGTTTTCCTTTTTCTTTTCTTTATTTTCTCCCACTTTTATTTCCCGAGAGCAAAGTGAACGAAGGGAGGCGATATATATTGCATCATTTGACGGTTAAATATGTATACAAAATAGGAACATATATATTACATCATTGGACCCATGCATAATAATGGCTAAGTGTGTATACAAAATAGGAACATATATATATATATATATATATATATATTACATCATTTGACAGATAACATACGGTTCCTCAGCGCTGACGTTTTCGTTTTTGAGTCAGCTTCTTTCCCTTCTTCTTCGTCGAAGAATAATTGAGCCCCTCATTGTGACTTTGCCTTTTCCATGGAGTATGATTTTTCTTAGGTAATGTAGTATTGATTCTTCTTTTGACGTATACTTCATCATCATCGTCATCTTCCCTCATTGGGTTGTCGTCTTGATCATAGTCTTCCTCGTTGGCGACTCCATCCATTCCAATGATGTTCCTTTTGCCTCTCCTCATGACAACACGACTGGGATTGCATGGGTCGGTTATGAAGAAGCATTGTGTCACGTGCTTAGCGTGTACCCATGGCTCGTTTTTTGCGATAGCGTTCACGGTAGCGCTCTTGGCGTCGGGTATAGTCATGGTAGTGAAAATCAGGTTTTCTTTCGACATTCTTAGCCCATCGACACGGAACATCGTCGTGTTGTGAAGTCCAGAGTAGTCAAGCTCCCAGATCTCCTCGACCCTTTCGTAAAATCTCTCAGTTGCGCCGTTGTCGCTGCCGGTCATGCATTCCGTCATCAGCCATGAGTTCTGATCATCACCGTCCATATCTTTGGCCTCCATGTAGAGCGTGTATCCGTTGATATCGTATGCCCGATAGGTTACGAGGTTGGGCAAGGGGCCATGTGCTAAGGCGTATATGAGCAATCCGTCCTTAGAGCCCTCCTCCGGGGGATTAGCAATAATATGCTCTTTGAACCAATGTAGGAAAGTGGAGTTGTGCTCTCTAGTAACTTCGGCGTTCGTCCTGCATACCCCCCGGTCACGATACTTCTTTGCGATAATTTCTTTGTGCGAAAGGCTAACGAAAGGATCTACCTCGTCCAGGTGTTGTAGCACTACCAAGTTTGCTCTGTCAAAGTTGTTGCGTTGATCTGAGTATGCCACATGCAGTTCCCTACGACCGTTGCAGTGACCATCTCCTTCGAGCCTCCCATCGTGCTTGTTAACGGGCAAACCAACACTAACACCAGGCGGCTGGTCTGCGCCATATAGAAAATCCTCACAGAAAGAGATGCACTCTTGTGTCAAATAGCCCTGGATGATGCTTCCATCCGGACGGGACATGTTACAAACGAATCCTTTGATGATCCCATTCATCCTCTCAAACGGCATCATGTTGTGCAGGAATGACGGCCCCAGGTCTATTATGTCATCCGCAATATGGACACACATATGCACCATCACGTCAAAGAACGCGGGCGGGAAGTACATCTCAAGCTCATTCAGTATCACAACGATATCTTCCTGTAGCCTTCAGAGCTACTTCACACTGATCGACTTTCAAGAGATGACGTCGAAAAAGTTGCAGAGACCAATAAGCGTGTCACGGACGTGCTTGTCCATTATCCCTCTAAAGGCAACAGGTAGTATCTGCGTCATCATCACATGACAGTCATGAGACTTCATCCCGCTGAACCTTTTCTTGTCCGTGTCTAGATATCTGCTTATCTTGCCACAAGAATGGAACTAACTTTGACTCCGTAAGGCACTTAAAGAATTGATTGATCCCAGCCTGACTTAAGGTGAAGCAAGAAGGGGGCAATAATCCTCTTTCTTTATTTTCTTGCCCTTCTTCTCACATGCCTCTGTCTCCGCCTCTGCCTCGTCGACATTTTACGGGCGGCATGTGTAGATCTTCCCTGATTTTCAAATCTTGCAAGTCTTTTCTTGCCTTCGCCCATCCTTGGTCTTATCCGGCATGTTCATCGTTGTTGCGAGCAAGCTCTCAAGGACATTCTTACAGATATGCATTTGATCAAGGCAATGAGGTGTATCGAGTTTGTTCCAGTACTCCAAGTCCCAGAACACAGACCTCGTCTTCCATACCTTCAGCAGCGGCTCCGGCGCCTTTCTCATCGTCTTTCCCGGTGCGGGGCACTCCTTCCAGTTTTTCAACAGCTCATCGATTTCGGCACCGCTCCGCTTACATGGAGGTCCTCGATGCTCAGTGTGACCATTGAATAGATCTCCACGGTTTCTCCACGGGTCGTCCTGTTCAAGCCATCTTCGATGCCCCATGTACACGATTTTCCCAGACCCGCCATCTTTCCTTGACGTTAGGCTGGCGAGGCGTCATATCATCCATGCATCGCGTGCATCCGCAATATCCATGGCACACCGGCCTGCCACATATCCGTGAATCGAGATAGTCGTACCTTTATCGTGATCAGCGCGGCTCTCATGTTGAAATACTCGCCTTTGCTGGTGTCCCATGTCTTGGCCGGTGTTTTCCATAACGTGTCTAACTCCTCTTGAAGTAGCAGATACAAATTAATATTATTTCCTGGTTGTTTTGGCCCTTGAATAAGCATGCTCATGTGAATGTACTTCGATTTCATGCACAACCAGGGGGGAGGTTGTACATCCATACAAACACGGGCCATGTGCTATGGTTGGTGTTCTGGTTGCCAAACGGATTCATGCCATCGGTACATGTGCCGAGCACAATGTTCATTGCATCACATTCAAAATACCGATAGAAGCTGTTCAAAGCTCTCCACTGGCTTCCATCCTTCACGTGTCTCAGCTTCGGATCATCTCCATCGTCGGGCTTCTTCCTCTCCGCGTGCCAACGCATTAGCTTTGCTTCCTTGGGATCTATAAAATACCTCTGGAGACGGGAGTGATCGGTAAGTACCATACAACTTTCTGGGGACATTTCTTCCCGGCCTTCTTGTATCGAGAAGCATTGCACACCGGACAGCTTGTTTTTTCCGCGTGCTCCTTCCGATAAATTATGCAATCGTTGATGCATGCATGGTATCTAACGTGTGGCAGATCAAGAGGGCACATGATCTTCTTGGCCTCATCAACACTAGTAGGACATAGATTACCCGTGGGAAGAACATCCTTTAGGTACTTGAGATGCTCATCGAGGCTAGTGTCGGTCCATTTGTTTTTAGCCTTCTTCTTCGTGAGTTGGAGCGTGAAACTCAAGCGGGTCACCTCAGGATTGCAACCATCATACAATGGAGTGTTCGAGTCTACCACCGGTTGCTCCAGCTTAGCCTCCTCTCTAGAAGCAGCTCTCTCAGTACTCGTCTCCTTGCGAAGCAATGCTTGAACATGAGGGTCCCGCACGATTGAACTAAGTACCGACGAACTCTGCTGCGTGGAGTCCATGTCGTTCCCTCCGCCGCCATGTCCTGCCCCTTCTCCTCCGCCATGTCCGGCCTCTTCCCCGCCGCCATTATCGATCATCTCTTCGTCTTGCCCCGTGTCATCATTGCCTGCCCTGTCGGCATCCTCAACATCATCATCCTCATCTTCATTTATCCACCGAGTATAGCCATCCATGAAACCAGTCATGAGCAGGTGCGCTTCGACACGACCATCGTCATAGGGGTCGAGCCAAATTATTCCTTTGCATTTTCGACACGCACATAAAACCTCTCACAAAGTTATTTTCTTTCATGTCCTGCACGCCGACCGCAACCACACATCCACCATCGTTCCATCGACCATCATGAGCGTCTGCACGGTAATAATAAAACAAATTGATTATAAAAATGCATGCATGCATCAAAGTCATACAAAAATTCGGCATGACCTTCCCTAAAATAGGACATATATGGATCTAGAGTTTGCGGAATTAGCGAAACGGAAATAAATCGACATTTCAGCAAAACATAGGCAACTCAAAAGCACAATTTGGCGTCAACTCATGCCACACACACAATTTCCATAAACATATCACACACACATAAACATATTTCCATTTTGCAAAAGCATGAAATTTTAATCACACCTCTATCTCGAGATCGAGCACACGGTGGAGATGATGTTGTAGGGAGATCAAAAGTGCACAAAGCTCTTCTTGACAAAGATAGATCTAGTTAGGGGCAAATAGGTCACTTGACTAAATCCTACATCTACCTAGCTACCTAATTTGGGAGGAGACAACTTCAACTAGTGGAGGGGAAGGAAAAGAGAAAGGAGATGCATTAATGGAGGTGGTGTAGTTAGGTAGGAGTAATGAAGAGAGAGAAAGGTAGATAGAAGAGAGAGAGTAATGGGGGAGAAGTATTGAGGAAGAAGAAGAGTGAGAGTGGGAGCATGTGGGAGGTAGGGGAAAGGGAAGAGAGGAGGGGGAGGGGGAGGGACGGGTGGGGAAAAGGTGGTGGGTTGGTGCGGATTAGCAGTAGCGCAGGACCTAAACATGCTGCTGCTAAATAAGTAATGTGACAGCGCTTTGGGCAACGGCGCTACTGCTAACCGGGACCAAAAAGTGGGCCAATTTGAAATTTAGCAGTAGCAACCTCAGAAAAACACGCTACTACTACATCCATAGCAATAGCGCGGCTCGAGGCACCGCGCTGCTGCTAAATGGAGTTTGGTGGACACCGCCGGTCGATATTTGTAGCAGCGCGGTTTACACCGGCGCCATCTTGCTAAAAACTTGTCAAGAGCGAGTTTCCGCTGCAGCGCTACTACTAATTAGCAGCAGCGCCCCTTTTTGAGCCGCGCTGCTGCTAAGATTCTGTGTATAGGCTTTTCCCTAGTAGTGGTTTTAAATCACATCAACATGTCTGCATGCAAGCATGCACCGGTAGCATGCATGTAAGTGAGCTTTTATGTCCCATTAACATGTCAAAAAAAATATAATCCCATTATCCAAAAGAGGAGTTGGGTGATCTTTTTTTCCTTACGTGGGATGATCGAAATGATGATGGGAGTTTATTTAGTTTGGCTACCACATTTGTCATGCGGTTATAGAGTTTTTTAGTTCTATGAAATCGATAATTTTTTGTGAGAGATATACCGCTGTTCTCAAGGGCAACGCTGGGGACTCATCTAGTAATATTTAGGAATGGAGGGAGTACTATGTAAAGAGTTAGGTGTCGCACGGTGATAGTGTGAGGTGGGCCATGTAATCACTGAGCCTGCATGTTTCACTGCTCTTGCACTCCTTCGCTGTAAGAATGGAGAAAATTGTAATCTAGTAGTAGTAGTACCTCCTTTCGCCGAAAGCGTGGGACATCCAGCAGTCCTACCACCTCAGTAATAAAGACCAATGAGCCGTCAAATCACATAGACCCAGCAGTAAGTTGGACGGACGAAGCAACCATCACTCTTGCGCCAGTGAGAGGTCGCGTCCGCTCTGCCCGGGCATGAATGTGGCACCGATTCTTTGGAGCGGCGCTGACCGTTTCGGGCGGGAAGCGCGCGCGGGCGATGGAGGGGCTTTGGGTGGGCCAGGCTGGTCAGGAGCGGGCGTGGCAGCTGTCCGCATGTCCCTACGGACACGCCCGGAAACGAGAGGATGCACCGACTCTCGCGGCTAAAATCGTACACTACACACCATCTCTCTGTCGGAGTAGGTCGATCTATCACTCTCTCCAACACACACATGTTGTTAAACACACACACGCTGCGCTGCATACGCACCTTGGTCTCGTTGCACCTTCTAACGTGACTTATTACACCTAGACGGAGGGAGTAGTAAGTATACGAGATACGGTGGCACACTTGACTTAAGTCGAATACAAGTGCCCAAAATTTGTGTGCATGTTATAATAAGGATTCACTTAAAATAGTACATGAGCGAATAGAGGATCAATTGGACGGTGTTCACGAGTAGTAGCGAGATGTGTGAGGTAAGATACATCACTTTGGCGCTTTTAATTTTTCTTATTAATTTGTTTGTTTCACCCTCATTTGGTGGGACCCAACGTACTACGTGGAGAGAGGTAAGGTGACTAAGGCTGCATTATGTCTGCACCATTGTGGATAGTCTTACCACCAAAGCCACATGACACGATTATGATTGAAATCCCAAATGACTCCCACACACACACAAAAAACACGGCATGCTTGTCACACGAATGCAGGAATGTATAAAAGGGTATTTTCCTCTCGTTGAACATAACGGGAGGGTTGCGTAGCTGGTTAGCCTGTTCGCTCATCAAACTTGAGGTCTCGGGTTCGATAACTACACTTGAGCATAATTTTTGCCAGGAGGATTCTTCGATTGGTCAAAATGGTTTCTAGGGTTTGCACGCTTCACACTCTCTCTCCAGTATATATATATACACGCTAGAGCCTCAGCGCTTGTAGTTGCTCTCTTCACACTCTCTCGCCCTCTCCCGCTGGAGCCTCAACGCTTGTAGTTTCTCTCTTCACACTCTATCGCCCTCTCCAGATATAAACAAGACTTCGTTGGCCTCTCTCTCTCCCCTCACTGCTGCTCAAAGAGTCAGCAGGATCCATCCGCCGGGAAGGGAAGGAGGCTTAACGTTGTCGCCGTCGGCGAGGGAGGGAATCCACTACCGGCGCAGCTGTTCACTTTCCACCCAGTGGCGGTGCCGGAGGGCCTCCGACCCCTTCTTCTTCGCCGCCGTCCCATCGCTCACCGAACCATGCCCCAAGAACCTTAAGGTATAATTTACTTACTCCACATGCATTGCTCTAGCTGCATGTATACCATGAATCTAGGACGTGGTTCAAAGAGGAAAGGAGTGGGGGAAAGTAGTGGGAAAAGTCGTACTCCCTCCGTTCCTAAATATAAGTCTTTGTAGATATTTTACTAGGACTACATACGGAGCAAAATGAATGAATCTACACTCTAAAATGCATCTATATACACCCGTATGTGGTTCATAGTGGAATCTTTACAAAGACTTATATTTAGGAACGGAGGAAGTATATAGCATGAATCTAGGATGTGGTTCAAAGAGAAAATGAAAGGGGAAAGTTGTATAGCATGAATCTAGGACGTGGTTCAAAGAGGAAAGGAATGTGGGAAAGTAGTGGGGAAAGTTGTATCGCATAAATCTAGGATGTGGTTCAAAGAGGAAAGGAAGGGGCGAAAGTACTAGTTTAAAAAGGAAAGGAAGGGACAAGGCTGTAGAGTTTGAGCAGGACTAGATTTGTTGCGCTCACATAGGGAAAGGTGTCTAAAGATAACAAAAGCTGGGACCAACACAAATATGCTCCTTGGTTGTTTGTTCTTTGTTGCAATAGGCGTGCATGACCACAATACATCGGTAGATGCACATGGTGTGGTGCGTCCACCGTCCGTGCAACTCATTAGCTGTTGTTAATCTAAGGCCATGTTTGGTTAAAACTCCCTAGTCCCTACACTGCTTAGTTCGAGGACTAAACATGGACTAGAGGTTATTAAATGACATGCTAAAAGACCATGTTACCCCTAGTAATGAACTAATAGAAACAAGGTGCGATGTTTGGCAGGGGCAACTGTTGGAGAAAGTCCCAAAACGACTCCCTCGGGGTCTTCTTTCTTTAGTCCCAAATGCCCACTTTTAGTCCCTAAAAGTCTCTCCTGTTTGGTTTAGATGGGACTGACACGGAGTATTTTTAGTCCCTACACCAAAATGTCCCTATAAACAAACACCCTCTAATAATGCCGCTGGAAAATTGATGCAATGCCATAGTTAAAAGCAAATTACATGTTTAATGAATTTTATTGTTAATATAATCTCTATGTTAATATTAATCAATGCCCCCGTTTGAGAAATGCTCTTGTCTTGCTTTCTTTCCCATTTAGATAAGGTAGATGCTTCTTTTGTTGGCTTCAGATCATCCACCGTTATTGACCACTAATTGTTTCCTTTGCACCTCTGTGTAAACAGGGTTATCTACTTCACCTCGTTGCCATTGTGACCTTTTGTTGCACTGCACAAAACACTTCTATTTTAAGAGTGTTTTGTGCAGTTCAACCAAAATGTCACATCGACAATGTTGCTTAATTGCTTGATCTTAGTGGAACTGCACAAGAGGAGATCTTACTTCCTATCCGTTAAGGCGAATTTGGTTCAGATCTTCTTCTTGTGAGTTGTTTGAATTCCGCATCATGAGAGGTCAGTACTAGCCTTCTTTCACATGATTCTGCGGTGTGCTTTCATATGTTGTGCTACTTATGCGATAATATTGCTTGATTTTAGTGAATCGCACAAATGGAGACAAGACTTCCAATCAGATGTGCACCGTAATATCCCATTGAGGTAAGATAAGGATATTTCACAACTGCTTGGCCTGTATTTTGCCACTTTCATCGAAAATTAAGTTTAGTACTATACTTGTGCTCCCTAATTGACATGCCAAATCTTACATTGAAGGCGAATCTTATGCATTATCGAACCAAGTGATGAAGGGAAGAACAAGCGGAAGAAAAACAAAATCAACTCCCGGTCTTGTAATGAAACCTTTGGGCTGTGATGACACAAGTAATGATATAGTTTTACATCTTAATTTATTGCTATGGCTGGAACGAGCAATTGTTTTACCACTGATTTGATGCCATACATAATTATCTCTACTTGTGCAAACAGGGATCTTCTTTGAAGATACCATATATTTTAGTGGAACTGCACAAGAAGATGTTGGAAACATTAAACTAATCGAGGAGTATATAGTAAGCATGGCCACCCCCGTAGATAGCAATATGGTTCCGGAGAAGTGCTTCATCTGTATGCTCTACACAATCAGCCTCCTGACAAAGGTTGGTACTAAGCCTTGATTTAATCCATATGATTGAGCTTTGTCATCTCTATTGGTGTTGTGCTACCGTTTAGATACTTGTCATGAAAAAGTGGTATTGTCCTTGAGAAGTGCTTCATCCGTGCTATTTTAAATATTTCCTTTCCTTTTTTCGAGCAAACATGGATGCTAGCATTTAGTAGTCCTCTTGTCTTTGCACAACAGGATCATCTTCCTCACGAAGAAGAATATGGAGTACGTGAAGTGACTAGTTCCGATTATGCGAGGATGAAGAAGCCATGTCTATCTTCTCATCGGAAGGGCGGTTGAAGGATGGTTACATTACTCCCCACAAGACCAAACTAACGTCATTTCGGAAGGGTGACAAATCTCCATTTTTTTCTTTGTGATGCGCGAGTACAATGTTGTTCTAGGATTCTTTTACGGTCAGTTCCATTTTTCTAAAAATGTGCTCTACATGGACCATGTATGTGCCTGTTGAAACTGTCAAATCATAGTACAGTTTGCTTTATACTAATCACTTTTTTGTATTTGTGCAAGCAGGGTGCTCAGCTTGATTTCAATGGGAACTGCACAAAATGTTCATGAATACATCGAATCATTCATTTCCACCACAAGAAAGGAGGTGCCGATAAGTTCATGGCGTTGCAACATATAAGGGCGAAATCATACAGCTGGTTTATTTAGCACGAGGTGCCATGTCAATGTCCGAACTGATGGCAAACCCTGCCCATTCCACAATCGTAGGCATTTGATATTTTGGAATGGGACAACCTTGTCAATTTTGCTCATTGATTTTAGCAAGACATGCGTTTGATATTTTCAAATGGGACGCCCTTTCTTTGTCGGCCGCGTCGATCAATTTTTCTTTATTCTTTAGTTGTGAAGTAAATATTGCCTCGACATGTGAGTCGTGAGATGCATAATCATCGATTGTTTTGAATGTTCTCTATGAATTCCCGAACTGTGTGTTTGATTGCAATGTACGTAAATGCTAAAAAGCTGCTCAAACTCTTTGTACTCATACATTCCTTTTTACTTTGCACATTGTGAAAGTGCATACTTTTTGTATAAGATTGGTCAAAGTAGAGATACTTTGATTGCGAGACAAAACTTGTATGCAGACTAGAAAGGACCGGAGGGAGTACATGTGAAACTTCTGCAAGCGAGGTGATCACCACAGGAATAATGCTAGTACGTATTGTTTTGCATGTTCATCCAATGCCAGTGATACAGGAATTCAAACTAATCGAAATAAATTCATTAATACACGGTCGGATTTCATATAAACATGCCGGATTTCATTACATTTCATACATTCTTCAACTAAAAAGGGGTGCGCTGGAGGTATAATTAATTGACCGAAGCTACCCACCTGTGTCCCGCTGAGCCAAAAAGAAGCTTCAGTGACTTAACTACAGGTGCAGTTGCATAACTGACATGTGGCATGTTGGGCCCACGTGTCAGTCAGCCAACTGCACCAGCAGTTAAGTAGAAGCAGCGTTCTTCTCCAGCGCAGCTCTCCGACTCCACGTCGCCGCCAAGAAGCTAACCGGCCGTCAATGGTCAACCTTCCTAGCTTGGCTTCAACCGGAGGGTAGCGGCAGTGGCCTTACTTGGACCTGAGCGGCGGCGACCTACCGTGTTCTACTCTTCCTCGTTTTCTGTGTGGCGTGGCCTCGTTGGCAGCGGGGAGGGGTGTCGGTGTCAAAACTGGCGGATCTCGGGTAGGGTGTCCCGAACTGTGCGTCTAGGCGGATGGTAACAGGAGACAAGGGACACGATGTTTTTACCCAGGTTCGGGCTCTCTCGATGGAGGTAAAACCCTACTCATGCTTGATTAATATTGATGATATGGGTAGTACAAGAGTAGATCTACCACGAGATCAGAGAGGCTAAATCCTAGAAGCTAGCCTATGGTATGATTGTTGTTCCTCCTACGGACTAAAACCCTCCGGTTTATATAGACACCGGAGAGGGTTAGGGCTACATAGAGTCGGTTACAATGGGAGGAGATATACATATCCGTATCGCCAAGCTTGGCTTCCACGCCAAGGACAGTCCCATCCGGACACGGGACGAAGTCTTCAATCTTGTATCTTCATAGTCCAGGAGTCCGGCCAAAGGTTATAGTCTAGCCATCCGGACACCCTCTAATCCAGGACTCCCTCAGTAGCCCCTGAACCAGGCTTCAATGACGACGAGTCCGGCGCGCAGATTGTCTTCGGCATTGCAAGGCGGGCTCCTCCTCCGAATACTTCATAGAAGATTTTGAACACAAGGATAGTGTCTGGCTCTGCAAAATAATTTCCACATACCACCGTAGAGAGAATAATATTTGCACAAATCCAATCTGCTGACGTATTCCGCAGTGTGACATCACACCACGACCAAGCCTTTATTCGTTTTTACTATCCCACCTCAGCGCACTTAGCGAGGAGGTTTCCTTGGCACGTCTTGTTGAAGCAGAGATCATGTCCCCTTATTCCGGGATTCTCATCAATATGGGCGTGGGTAACCCAACCGTGCCATTAATCTATGATGCTTGGGAGATAAGCGAGTTTTACCAGGCTGGTGGGGGCGCATAGTTTCGTCCGCCCATATAAGGGGATAAGGATCCACCTTTTCCATCTACGCCTTCTTCCTCCTTTGCTTATCCATTTTCACGCACTCGAGCTCCAGCGCCCAAGTCCGCACATCCAACCTCTACCTTCTCCAACCATGTCCGGAGCGGGAGGCAAGTGGATGGCCTCCTCCGTCACGGAGGGGCACATCAAAAAGCTGAGGAAGGCCGGATACTTGTCCAATGACATCGCGCACAGGCTCCCCGACAAGGGGCAGCTCATCCCACCCCGGGCCCCATGAGAGGGTGGTGTTCCTCACCCACTTCCTCCATGGACTAGGTTTTCCACTTCACCCATTTGTCCAGGGGCTCATGTTCTACTACGGCCTGGATTTCCACGATCTGGCCCCAAACTTCATCCTCAACATCTCGGCGTTCATCGTGGGTATGCGAAACCTTCCTCTGCATCCAGCCCCACTTGACTTATGGTCAAGACCTTCAATGTCAAGCCGAAGGTAGTGGGCGGCCGCCAAGCGGAGTGCGGAGGCGCCATGGTGGGCAAGATGCCCATCGTTACATGGCTCGAGGGCTCCTTCGTGGAGACCATAAAGGGGTGGCAATCGGGGTGGTTCTACATCACCGAGCCGCGTGACCCTAAATGGGCAGCGGCCCCTGAATTCCGATCTGGCTTCCCTACAAGGCTCACCTCCTGGAAAGAGACGGGACTGTCGTGGGGTAATCCAGAAGAGCTGGCCGAACTCCAAACCTATGTCCAAAACTTGGTGAACAAGAAGCTCAAGCTCGTCAACGCAGTCCAGGTCATGCTCATCCGCCGGATCCTCCCGTGCCAACAACGGGTTTTCAGCTTGTGGGAGTTTGATCCGGCACAACACCAAACCCTGAGCAGGCTCTTCGACACTACGTACGAAGATGCGTGGAAGGTGCTGTTCAAGGGCACTGAGGATCGCGGATTCAGCGCACAGCATCAAGCCAACGCGGTAAGCTATTTTGCCCTTTACGGGACACTTGTTTTCATAGTTTGACTCTATGCGGGATCTAAACTCCCTTACCTTTGACAGGATTGGCAGAGGACGTCCGGGCAGATTGACTGTTCGGCTCCCTTGCCAGAAGACCCAGCGGATGCCCGCTTGACAGGGCTGCTGGTTTCGGTACCTTACGTGGTGCCGGAGAAGAAGGCCAAGAATAAGGCCACGGGAACTCGAAGGAGTTCCGGCGCCCAGTGGTGTCGACTCATCGTGATGACTCGAGGCGGACTCCTCCCGTGAAGATGAGGAGGAGGAAGAGAGGTCTCTCCCGGCGGGAGAGAAGAAAAGGAAGGCCGCCCCAAGCTGGGGCGGGGTCCAAGAAGGAAGGACCCTCCCTCCGGACTACTCCACCAATGCCGACGACGAGGAAGAGTGGCCACCCAGGCCAAGCCTGGCGAAATCGTAAAGTATCCGGATACCGGAGTAACTCATGGCGCTTTTTCATTGCACAGTACCTTCGGCCGAATATAATCATGCAGTCCGCCCAAGGCCGGGCTCGGCAACCGTCGGCGGTTCCCTGAGTTCGTTGGATGTGAACAGCACTTCAGTTTGCCGCCTCCTCTCCTCGCGCTGCGGATGATGCCGAGGTGGCGTCCCAAAAGGGCCAGGCCAGGAGGAGGTGGTCTGAGGCGCCGCAAGGCAACCTCCGGATTCAGCGCAAAGGGGATAAAAACCCAAAGGGCTCTAAGTCCAGCCCTAGGCCGGACACCGCACCGGAACCTTCAACGGTTCCGGCATCCGGCAGGCGGCCCCCTACTAAGAAGGGCAAGCCTACGATGCCGGTGACCTCCGTCCAACTGGAGGCACCGGATAATCTGCTGGAGGTGCTTAACGGCGCCTCCATCGACGAGGAGCACCGCACTATTATGAGTGTGGTGATCCAGAAGGTTCAGTCCACCAAGAGCGGGCTGACCGAAGCCTGTGCCAGCCTTCTAACAGGCTCTGAGGTATGTATTTAAGATATGTAAAAAATATTACCACATAGACAGTAGCCCCTGATGCTCAGTTTGATGTTCGGAAAGAAAAGCCGAACTGAGGATCAAAAATATATACGCATGAGTCTAACATAAGTATGTCAATATGGGAATGCAAGCTGTCTTCTTGACCTCTGCCGACCGATCAAGCGGAGGTCAATGCATTGAAGCAGAGCCTCGAGCGGTCCGAGAACGAGCTCGGCCTTGCCAAGAAGCAGCTCGAGGACAAGGAAGGTAAGTAATACCTTAAGTAAGTATATAAAAATATGTGGTTGCAAAAAATGATAGGACCAACGTGGGTATTGCAGGGGCCACGAATGAGGTGGCGACCCTGAAGGAAGCGATGTCCAAGGCCGAAAACAATGCGGTCGTGGAGCGCACCGAGCGAGAGAAGCAGGAGGCGCGAGTGGCGGAGGTGCGGCAATAGCTCCAGGCTCTCATGGAAAAGCACGAGAGGTTGGAGCTTGACTCAAAGACTCGAGAGTCCGAGCTTGCCTCGGCCCTTGAGAGCGCCAAATCTGCTAAGGACGAAGCCCAAAAAAGCCCTCCAGGAAATTGAGGCGATGAAGAAGATAGCGGCGGGTAAGGCATTCTATATGCAAAGCAAGCACGTGAAAGTGAATTACTTGTTACTTACCCGAGTCCGGAGCTCTCCAGGAGCATTCGCAGATCTTCCCCGGAGTGTATCCAACGCTGCCGCGTTCTACCGAGCCGAAGAGGGGAGCTCGACGGAGAAGGTGTTACAGTCTCGATATCTTGAGGCGGACACCCGGTGCCCTTGAGCGACCAACTGAAGCAGCTGGTCGAGCTCCATAAAGGTGGCCGAACAGGCCATGAAGGGTCTCGTAGTCCGGTTGTGGCCTGGAGAAGCCATGCCTGGGAGCTACTTCGGGCTGGTAAGGCGGCTGGTGGATGCCAGTCCAAGGCTTGAAGTCATCAAGCGCTCCGTATGCATCGAAGGTGCCCGTAGGGCCCTTGCCCGTGCTAAAGTGCCTTTGAGGGCAAGATGGAATGAGAAGCTTGTGACGGACGGACCACCGCCGGGCAAGGAGCATCGCAAGCCCGAGATGTATTATGAGGGCGTCTGAAAGGTGCCCGCCGTATAGCGTATGAGTGCTCCAAAGATGTAATTTTGAGTAAACTTCGCATTTGTGATCTGTCAGACTGAAAACTTGTTCATATGCGCTAAGCAACGCTTTTGAATTTAAAAATATTACCTTCTGCGGCTGTTTATTAAATTTGAGAGATGGCGAGTCGTAAACTTCTGCCCCCATGCCACGAGTGCTGGGGTGTTCAGGATAAACTTGAACGCTCTTTTTCCCATTATTGGGTCCTTCGAGGGAGGCGCTCAACACAACGAACAAGGCAATCGGACTATAATGCTTGAACACTCTCACTTAGCCAAAGAATTCTATAATTTTAAATTTCGTGAAGCCCTAGTATTCGGAAGACCGAGTTGGGCGCTTATCCACGCCAGGCGGACAAAGCCGACTCCTCGCTCTAAGCGGCATAAGTCTTTAGGGACTCGAAAACCTCTCGAACAGCAACCAGCTCTTGCCCTATCATGATGGTCAGTTTTAGCTTTCTCCATCGAGGTGCTTAGCCCAGCTCAGCAAGGGCACAATCGTAGTGGTTCTCCCAGTGCTACCTTAGCCGATATGGCCGGGCGTAAGGTACCAAAACATGGGAGCCGGGTAAACCCAACTATTGACCCAAGACATGATTCGGAGCTGATGCATATAATGCTATAAGTTCGGTGTGCCGCACTCATGAGAGTGTTAGGACTTCTCAAACCATATTCTGAATGCGTAAGCCCTGGTGTATTGGCCGTACCAAAGTGTACGGTTGCATAATGTCATAACTGAACACATTTTTATAAAAAGGAATGCAATAATAGACAAAAGCTATGTATTGTTTATTGAAAAGTCTGCGGTAAAAGCGAGCGATACAAATAGTGCAATAAGCAAGAGATGGGACTATTTAACATGTCCCCCTCGAGGCGAGCTGCGGATGATATGTGAAACAAGTATCTTGCTGCGTTATAGAGACCACTGGACACTCGGCGTAGCTTTCAGCCTCCCGGCTATTGCATCGTGTGTTGGCGATTATCTTCTTACGGACAGCCTTCCTGAAAGTGGAGTCCTGAAAGTAAGAAAAAATGACAAAATCGGGAGACCACAGTGCGGTTGAGCCGCATTTTGGCATCTTTGTGGTCGTGACCCTCCCTATGCCCATGGTATTTCGAGAGCGTAGTTATGTACGTAGTAATCTTGGTTTCGCAATTTCGCGAGGGCTGGGGTTGGGGCCGCATTGCTCTGGCGATGCCGGAGCGTGCCAGCGGTCTTGTTGTAGGTTACTCCGGGTGCGCTTGACGGTGTCCGGACGTTTAATGGTCGGACTAGAGAATTGCCTTGAGAGGCTGCTTTGTACTTCCGCCGCGAGGGCCGCCGTATGCTCCTCCGTTCGGAGAGAGCGTTCGGTGTTTCCATTGACCGTAATAACTCCTTGAGGGCCTGGCATCTTGAGCTTGAGGTATGCGTAGTGCAGCACCGCATTGAACTTTGCAAATGCGGTTCGTCCGGCGATGCGTGATAGCCATCAGGAACGGGACTATGTCGAAGATTAACTCCTCGCTTCGGAAATTATCCTGGGATCCGAAGACCATCTCAAGTGTAACTGAGCCTGTACAGTTGGCCTCTACACCTGGTATGACGCCTTTAAAGGTCGTCTTTGTGGGTTTAATCCTTGAGGGATCTATGCCCATTTTTTGCACTGTATCCTAATAAAGTAGGTTCAGGCTGTTGCCGCCGTCCATAAGGACTCTAGTCATGTGAAATCCGTCAATGATTGGGTCTAAAACCAATGCGGCGAATCCTCCATGGCGGATGCTAGTGGGGTGGTCCCTTCGATCAAAGGTGATCGGGCAGGAGGACTATGGGTTGAACTTTGGGGCGACCGGCTCCAACGCATATATCGCCCCTCGAGTGCACGCGTCCGCTCCCTTTTGGGTATGTGGGTTGCGTATATCATGTTCACCGTCCGCACTTGTAGGGGGAAGCCCTTCTGTCCCCTATAGTTCGGCGGCCAGGGCTCCTCCTCGTCATCGCTATGAAGCCCCTTATCATTGTTTTCGGCGTTTAACTTGCATGCCTGCTTGAACACCCAACAATCCCTGTTGGTGTGGTTGGCTGGTTTTTCGGTGGTGCCGTGTATCTAGCACGAGCGATCGAGTATTCGGTCCAAATTGGACGGGCCCGGAGTATTTCTTTTGAATGGCTTTTTCCGCTGACCGGGTTTAGAGCCTCTGAATCCGGCATTAACTGTCGTATCCTCAACATTGTCGCCGTTAATGCGGCGCTTTTGCTTGTTGCGACGTGACCTGCCAATGTTGTCCTTGGTATCCGAATTACCAGGGATCTTGGTCATGTTATTACTACGAAGCCAGCTGGGCTTGTCTTCTCCCGCATAAAAGCGGGTCATGAGTGTTGTGAGGGCTGCCATGGATTTCGGCTTTTCCTGTCCTAGGTGCCGGGCAAGCCACTCGTCATGGATGTTACGCTTGAAGGCTGCAAGGGCCTCTACGTCCGGACAATCGACTATTTGATTTTCCTTGGTTAGGAACCGTGTCAAGAATTGTCCGGCGATTCCTCTAGCTGCTAAATTATGTGGCTTAGGTCATCGATTATGCGGTGGTTGCGGATAGGTGCCTGGAAGTTGCCGAGGAATGCGGCTTCCGGATCCTCCCAACAACCAATTGATTCTGGCGGCAAGCTGTTAAGCCAATGCCGAGCTGGTCCTTTAAGCTTGAGTGGGAGGTATTTGATGGCGTGTAGATCATCGCCGGGCCATGTGGATATGAAGGAGATAATCCTCGATCCATACCGCCGGATCTGTTGTGCCATCATATGATTCGATGTTTACGGGTTTGAAACCCTTGGGGATTTGATGATCCATTACTTCATCGTGAAGCATAGTGGGTGTCTTGGCGCCTCAGATTGGGCTATATCACGGCGTAGCTCGAATGAGCTTTGTCTCATCGTGTTCGGCCCGGCGGATTTACCATATCCGGCATGACGGTTATTTTCATGTGTCGTGGGGCGCCCACGTGATCCATAGATCGATCTTGTTTGCCTTGCCCTGTCCTCCAATATATCTCGCAGGTCTGGCGCATTTCCCCGTGTCATGGTATTCTTTGAGCGACGCCGGGGTGCGGCTTGAGTGGAGGGCCGAGAGGCCTCTCTATCGCGGCCACGAGGTGGCCGGTCGGCCGCATCATGCGCTGGTGATGTAGGTCTTTGTGCTTCCTCCTCTAATCGGGTAGCAACTGCGTTTTGGGTAGCTCTTGGAGGGGCGTTGAGTTCGTACTCTTGACCACAAGGACATCGGCCCATCCATCTGTCGGCTACCAAGTCTTGGTCAGCTCTAAGTTGTTGCTGTTTTTTCTTGAGGCTGCTCGCCGTGGCCATAAGCCTGCATTTGAAACGCTCTTGTTCGACGGGATCCTCAGGCACGACAAATCCGTCGTCGTCGAGGCTTGCCTCGTCTTCGGAGGGAGGCATGTAATTATCGTCCTCTACCTCTTTGTCTGCCGCTCTCTCATGAGGGCTGGCTTATCCATCCTCATGCGCTGAATCCTGATGCAGGGGGTTGTCTTCGGCACAGTCCGGAGTGTTATTATCTCCCATGCCGGAATCGCTGTTTTTGCTGTGGCGGGATTTGGAGCGGCGCCGCTGACGCCGGCGCTTAGGCTGTTTCTTGGAGGGGTCATCCTCCATTGTTCCATCGCCGTTCCCTTCTTTTGGGGTGTCCACCATGTATATGTCATACGATGAGGTGGCCTTCCAGTGCCTTGTAGGCCTTTGGTTCTTGGTCGTCTCTGCATCGGCGTCCATACCGTCGATGTCATCGTAGTCGAAGTCGAGCATGTCGGTTAAACCATCGACAGAGGCTACGAAGTGGGTGGTGGGTGGGCTTTGAATTTCTTCATCGTCCGCATCCCAACCTTGCCGGACATCGTCCGGCCAGGTATCTCCAGATAAAGAGAGAGACATCAGTGAATATAGAATGTCGCCAAGGGCGAGTCTTTGAAAGATGTCCGCGCGGTGAACTCCATGATCGGGCGCCCAATCGGATTCGATTGGCACGGCGCAGAAGGTTCGGAGTCCGGAGAGGAGTCCGACACCTTGGAGCCACAAGCTTCGCAGCGACAGGTATGATGTTCGCTCGATCGTGAGAGATTGCAGCCCCCAAAGGCGGTGTCCAACCACCCGTCCCTGATTGGTGCGATCGGCTCCGAGCTAAGGGTCGGGCGGACACCGGTGCGGCCTCCGTGGCACCGCTCGCCGGTGTGAGCTAGATCATGCCCATCGAGACAAGGCGGCGCGCTTGGTCAGTGGCTCGAACCGTCGAAGATCAAGTCTCCGGACGTCGGCCGTGTAGTTCAAACTTCCAAATCGACTGATGGCCAGGGGCGTAGCTTTCGATCTGCTCCAGATGGCCAAGTGAATTGGCCCGCAGTGCAAAGCCGCCGAATACGAAGATCTGTCCGGGGAGAAAAGTCTCGCCCTGGACCGCATCATTGTTGACGATAGGAGGAGCCACCAGGCCTAAAGATGACGCATACGTAGGAACTCTCAATGAAAGCACCAATGTCGGTGTCCAAAACTGGCGGATCTCGGGTAGGGGGTCCCGAACTATGCGTCTAGGCGGATGGTAACAGGAGACAAGGGACACGATGTTTTACCCAGGTTCGGGCCTCTCGATGGAGGTAAAACCCTACTCTGCTTGATTAATATTGATGATATGGGTAGTACAAGAGTAGATCTACCACGAGATCGTAGAGGCTAAACCCTAGAAGCTAGCCTATGGTATGAATGTTGTTCGTCCTACGGACTAAAACCCTCCGGTTTATATAGACACCGGAGAGGGTTAGGGTTACATAGAGTCGGTTACAATGGGAGGAGATCTACATATCCGTATCGCCAAGCTTGCCTTCCACGCCAAGGAAAGTCCCATCCGGACACGGGACGAAGTCTTCAATCTTGTATCTTCATAGTCCAGGAGTCCGGCCAAAGGTTATAGTCCGGCCATCCGGACACCCCCTAATCCAGGACTCCCTCAAGGGGCCTCGGTAGAGCCGGTGATGTCCTCTGTCTCGTTGCCGGCGGGCGGCGCCTCAGCGGAGCGGTGGAAATCCTCCCCCCACGTTGCTGGCAGGGTGGGGCCTCGGCTGAGCCGGCGATGTCCACTGCCTCGTTGTTGGCGGGGCGGGGCCTCGGCGGAGCCGGCGGTGTCCTCTGCCTCGTTGTTGGCACCGCGAGGCCTCGGCGGAGCAGGGCCTCATCGACGCCAGCGGAGCGGGGATTCGTCGGAGCCGGCATTGTCTTCTGCCTCGTCCTCGATCTCGCCAAACAACGCCTCGCCCGCTTCATCACCCTCTTTGCTAGCCTCTTTGTAGGCGGCCGCAGCCTCCGCCACCTGCATGCGGTACCGCTAGCGCTCGAGGCGGCCCTTGTGGGCAGAGCGGTGCGAGTCGAGCAGTGCCTCCTGCTCCGCCCGCTCCGCGGCGATCTGCTCCTCCGCTTGCAGGTGCTCCTGGAGGAGATGCTGGTTGTAGGCGGCGTTGGCCTGCGCCTCCCGGAACTGCTCCTCACGCATCTGCCTCACCCTGTCCATATATTGGGCACGGGCCTTGCCGATGGTCATGGTGCAATGCACCGGCGAGGATGGCGCGGAGGAGGGGGTTGGCGCCGGATCGTCGACTACCATGTTCTCCATTGGGACGTCGTCGTCCTCCGGCTACCGCCGGCCAGCCATTCGGCAGCAATGGCTGCCATCTCCTTGTGGTCCGTCGTCCGCCCGTCCCGAAGAGCGCCGGAGCACGAGGAAGCCATGCTGGGCAGTAGTGGTGCGGACAGGAGAAAGGGAATGGATGCGGATGGCTGCGGCTATGGCCGGCGCAGCAGTTTATATAGCAATGGTGGGCGGCGGAGGGACGGACGTGTGGCACCGGAGTAGCCGCCTCAGCAACTGCGTATCATTAATGTAGGCGGCAGAAGGACGGACGGACGACACTTGTGTTGTTTGAAGGCGGAGCAATCGCCTGCACCGAAGCGGGCGGCGGCGCCGACTGCTTTGAGCGGAAGCAGCAGGCGAGGAGATAACTTTACTTGGAGAGGATGACAATGGGGACCCACCAGGTCCATAGCCTCACGTACGCAAGTGCCTCCTTATTATATATATATATATATATATATATATATATATATATAAAGCTATAATTTATTTTGATTCCTCCTGGTTTCCTGACATCACGGTCCCACACCATTGTCAACCTCCTGGAGTAGTCAATAAGCAGAGAATTGCACAAGAAGCGGACGGCAGTGGGACCAAGCAGCTCGAGCAAGATTTGTGCAGAGTTTTTGATGTTTAGCCCAGATATTAATTTTTCTCCTCTGAACAACAACGAAAACATCGCTGCAGGTATTAACTTGGCGGGCTGTGGCCCGTCTAGCCTGAGCCGATATCCGGCCCGGATATTAAATTTTTTCAAGTGAAAATGGCTAGCCCAGCTATACTTTTTTTAGGAATACCAGGCAAGGTCAAGTTGTTATTCTCCGCCCGATTGGCTGCAAATCTTTCCTAGGAGTGATGCATTAGGCTTAACAAGAAAATGGGCTTTAAGAAGTAATAAATGGGATGTAATTGTAAAAACTGGGCAATAACTATAAAAAATGCACCAGACACGTGATTACTTTATAAATTATTATTTTTGGATATTGAAAATTTTAATTTCATTAATTGTTGCGAGCGCAATGTTTCGTTGGATTTTTACGTAATATAAATTTATATTGAAATTGTATTTAATCTGACTAGAAATTTCGGGATAAAAATATTTCGAATCCCATCAAAATGTGGCAAATTTTATTGAATTCTGTTTTGAACGGTTGGTTGAAATGGGTTGTACTTTTAACAAACTGTAAATGGGCTGTAGTAAATTCCATTAGAATTCAAAAATGGGCTACATATTCTTACAAATCTCAAATGGGCTATAAGTTCTCTGCCACACACTACGGCCTTACTAAGTTGACGTCCCCTAAAAAAAACAGAGTTGACGTTGCGTATGCAAGGCTTTGTCAACTTATAGTCAACACACGGTTCTAGCGGCGATGGTCGTTCGATGTCCATCCAACGGATGCCGTGCTTCTTCTTCAATCTCGGATATTCTAGCTTCACCCGCCCAAAAATGATTCCTCCCCCTGACCTCTGGGCGCACCGTTTCGGAAGCTGACATGTGGGCCTACTAAGTTGACGTACCAAGGGATTTGTCAACTTAGTCAATATAAATGATTCTAGCTGCAGTGACCGTACAATGTCCATCCAACGGCCGTCATGCTTCTTCAACCTCTGGTCTTCTTGCTCCAGCTGCCCAAAGCGGCCGGTCGTCGCCGCTCACGCCTCCGTGGCGGTTGTCTTTGCCGAGGCCTCACCGCCCTACTACTCCCACCGCTGGCCAGGCCATCCCTCCACTCACCCACACCCGTGTTATTGCGGCGGCAGCGGTAGCGCAGTCGAACCAGTGAACCCTCGTACTCCTCTCCGCGTGTGCATCCACTGTCGCGTCTTCCCCGGCTCCGCGTCGTCCCCTTCCTAGGCCTCGCCGTCGTCCACCGCCGTGGTGCTCTAGGCGCCAGCGTGGTCAACGTGGTCAAGGAACGACTTCCATCGAACGTGGACTATACGTGGAGAGGCTGACAGCTAGGTCCACGGCAGCCGCAAGGAAGTGCCTCCTTATTACGCGCAAAATAATTATTCCTCCACCTGACAGCGGGGACCCACCGGACGGGCTATCGTATTTCACGAAAAAATGATTCGTCCCCTGACTGCTGGGACCCACGAGCTACATCTTCGCACGCAGGGAAGTGCGTCCGAAAAAACGATTCGCCCCCCTGACTGCTGGGACCCACCAGCTACATCTCCGCACGCAAGGAAGTGCGTCCGAAAAAAACGATTCGCCCCCCGACTGCTGGGACCCACCTGCTACACCATCGCACGCAAGGAAGTGCGTTCGGGCAAAAAAACGATTCACCCCCCTGACTGCTGGGACCCAGCAGCTACACCTTCGCACGCAAGGAAGTCCGTCCAGGCAAAAAAAACAAAATGATTCGCCCCCCATGACTGCTGGGACCCACCAGCTACATCTTCGCACGCAAGGAAGTGCATCCGGGCAAAAAAACGATTCGCCCCCTAACTGCTGGGACCCACCGGCTACATCTTCGCGCGCAAGGAAGTGCGTCCGGGCAAAAAAAATAATTCGCCCCCCTGACTGCTGGGACCCACCAGCACCATCTTCGCACGCAAGGAAGTGCCTGACAGTCGGGACCCACCTGGTCGAAGCGTACGGAGCGTTGTCATTCTTGTCATGACGATATGCGTACATATATACTAGTCGATGTAGAGGCGCCGCACGCGTCGTAGTAGAGGCGCCAGACGCGTCGTAGTACAGCGCCGCACGTAGCATGTACACATACGCATAGCGGCCGTGGTGCAAGAAAGAAAATCTGACCACGTATGTGTACATACGGGCGGGGTCTCGAACGCCTACTCGCGCATACGTATGGCGAGGGCTCGTGTACATGGCTGGGTCGGAACGGAGAAACATCGTTGTCGTCGTGTTCATGGGGAGGCAACGGAATGCGTCGTGTTCACGGGGAGGCAACGGAATGCGTTGTGTTCACGGGGAGGCAACGGAATGCGTCGTGTTCATCGGGAGGCAACGGAATGCGTCATGTTCATCGGGAGGCAACGGAACGCATGGGAGCCAACCGGCTTGGACGGAACAGGCGATGGAAACGAGGCTGGCGTACCGCTGGCGGAGGAAGCGGCCTTGTGTTCGACCGCCACGTTAAAGCGGGTCCTGTTGATCGGGAGGGTGTGGCGTGCCGCAAAAGCGGAGGAAACGGACCTCCCTACGGTCAAGCAGGGGTCTTGTTGATCGGGAGGGTGTGGCGTCTTGCAAAAGCGGAGAAGCAGACCTCCCTACGGTCGAAAGCGGGGTCCTGTTGATCGTGAGGGTGTGGCGTCGCAAAAGCGGGACGAAACGGACCTCCTACGGTCAAACGGGGTCCCGTTCATCGGGAGGTGTGGCGTGCATCAAGCAGGACTCCACGGATACTGTTCATCTCCGCCGTCGACCTCCTCCAGCCTCCACGGGCTCCTGTTCATCCAGCCTCCACCGCCGCTTACTCCACCGCCATCGCTCAACCACCCCTCCACGGGCACCCTCCACCGCTTCATCGCTCATCCAGCCCTCCACACCATAGGGTCCTGTTCAACCACCCCTCCACGGGCACCCCTCCATTGTCTAGTATTCATCCAGCCCTCCACACCACGGGGTCCTGTTCATCCAGAGGCAAACGCCACCGCTCACATTCATACAACCCCCCGCAACACTCAATGTTCATCCCAGGTAGCATCGATCGGCTTGATTAGCGGCGATAGCGAAGGAATCGCCGATCGGGTTTAGTTAACAACCATCGATCGATCGCTTCCGGGTTCGATAACGCGTAGCTTGCGGTCTGTCGCTTTCGGGTTCGATTAGAGCCCAACGCCTCGCTTTCGGGTTCGATTAGAGCCAGCGCCTCCTTACTTTGCAGCAGCGTCGTGTCACGAGAAAGCGTGCATCGCTCGGCCCCGGACCTCCCACCGTAACGAGGAACTCCCGAAATTTTCCTCCCCTCGCTTCTACCATGGTTTTTCCGTCATGGACGGCCCAAAGAATGTCATGCAGTCTCCGGCCCGCCCAGACGAAAAGCCCATTTTTGTCGTGATTTTTGTCATAGAAGTAGGAGCCCACCACATCTATGATGATACCGGGTTTTGTCACAATTATCGTCATAGAAGTGTCATATGTATGACAGAAAAAAATTTCGTTCGGCCCAAAATGTCACGGATGTGTCTTTTTTTTGTAGTGGTAGGAGATCCTCCAATTTGCGAATAATGCCCTTGAGTGCGGTGATATGCTCCTTCAACAAAATATTTTCACGTGTGATATACTTATTTTGTATGCGAGCTAACTCAATCATCTTGAAAGCTTCAATCTCTGTTGGGGTAAGAAGAATGTGATGCGGTTGGAGGATGTCTTCATCTTCTGCTGCCGGGACTTGGTCCTCCATGGCCTTCTTGATCCCATCATCCTTGTTGATCTCCCCGGGTTCTTCTCTCTTCAGCTCTACCTTCATTAGCCAAGCATCGTTGTCACCATTGTTGGAGGAGGGGGACGACATGATGCCTGGCCTTGACAAGTCTTGCAGAAAACAGCCCGAAACAAAAACGGAGGATATTTGCATGGTACGGTGGTCAAAACCTTCAGGAGGTTATATAATGAATTTTTACCGACCAAAAGAAGTATCGTGCAAGAAAACAGAGTCCGGAGAGCACATGAGGTGCCCACGAGGCAGGGGGCACGCCCAGGGGGTAGGGCGTGCCCTCCACCCTCGTGGATGCCTCGTGTCCTCTTCGGACTACTTCTTATTTTCCTATTTTCTTAAATATTCCAAAACGGAGAAAAATTGCCATTAGAACTGTTTTGGAGTCGGTTTACTTACCGTACCACATAGCTATTCCTTTTCGGAGTCTGAAACATTCTGTAAAGTGTCCCTTATGTATTCCTCCGGGGTTACGGTTTCAATAACATTAGTTTCAACATTTATAGGATTACCTGAGATATAATGTTTGATTCTTTGAACGTTCACCACCTTTGGATTTGTGCCTTCGAAGTTGTTGATTTTTATGGCACCAGAACGATAGACCTCCTCGATAACGTAAGGACCTTCCCATTTAGAGAGAAGTTTTCCTGCAAAAAATCTTAGGGGAGAGTTGAATAGCAACACATAATCACCTACATTAAACTCACGCTTTTGTATCCTTTTGTCATGCCATCTTTTAACCTTTTCTTTAAATAGTTTGGCATTCTCATAGGCCTGGGCTCTCCATTCATCAAGTGAGCTAATGTCAAATAACCTCTTCTCACCGGCAAGTTTGAAACCATAATTGAGCTCTTTAATGGCCCAATATGCCTTATGTTCTAGTTCGAGAGGTAAGTGACATGCTTTTCCATAAACCATTTTATACGGAGACATACCCATAGGATTTTTATATGCAGTTCTATAGGCCCATAATGCATCATAAAGTTTCTTGGACCAATTCTTTCTAGATCTATTGACAGTCTTTTGCAAAATTAATTTGAGCTCTCCATTACTAAGTTCTACTTGACCACTAGATCATGGGTGATATGGAGATGCAATTCTATGATTAACATCATACTTAGCAAGCATCTTACTTAAAAGCACCATGAATAAAATGTGAACCACCATCAGTCATTAAATATCTAGGGACTCCAAACCTCGGAAAAATAACTTATTTAAGCATCTTAATAGAGGTGTTATGATCAGCACTACTAGTTGGAATAGCTTCTACCCACTTAGTAACGTAATCAACAACAACTAAAATATGTGTATACCCGTTAGAGGAAGGAAACGGTCCCATATAATCAAAGCCCCAAACATAAAATGGTTCAATAACAAGTGAATAATTCATAGGCATTTCTTGACATCTACTAATATTACCAATTCTTTGACATTCATCACAAGACAAGACAAACTTACGGGCATCTTTGAAGAGAGTTGGCCAATAAAAACCAGATTGCAATACCTTATGCATGATTCTATCTCCAGCGTGGTGTCCTCCATAAGCTTCAAGTGACACTTGCGTAGGATCCGCATTCTGTTCATGCTCGGTATACAACGTCTAATAACACCATCTACTCCTTCTTTATAAAGGTGTGGGTCATCCCGAGTAATGTCTTAAATCATAGAAAAACTTTTTCTTTTGCTGGTATGTGAAACTAGGTGGTATAAATTTAGCAACAATGTAATTAGCATAATCAGCATACCATGGAGCAGCATGAGAAGCATTTATGACAGCTAATTGTTCATCACGAAAGCTATCATCAATAGGTAGTGGGTCATCAAGAACATTCTCTAACCTAGACAAATTATGCGCAACGGGGTTCTCAGCTCCCTTTCTATCAATAATATGCAAATCAAATTCTTGTAGTAGGAGAACCCATCTAATAAGTCTAGGTTTAGCATCTTTCTTTTCCATAAGATGTTTAATAGCAGCACGATCAGTGTGAACAGTTACTTTAGAATCAACAATATAAGGTCTGAACTTATCACAAGCAAATACAACTTCTAAAAATTCTTTTTCAGTAGTGGCATAATTTCTCTGGGCACTATCTAGAGTTTTACTAGCATATTGAATAACATTTAATTTCTTATCAACTCTTTGTCCTAGAACAGCACCTACAACATAATCGCTAGCATCACACATAATTTCAAAGGGTAAATTCCAATCAGGTGGTTGAACAATAGGTGCAGAAATCAAAGCTTTCTTAAGTATTTCAAATGCTTATACACAATCATCACCAAAGACAAAAGGAATATCTTGTGTAAGAGATTAGTCAGAGGCCTGGAGATTTTAGAGAAGTCCTTAATGAATCTCCTATAAAAACCGGCATGACCAAGGAAACTTCTTATACCTTTAATGTCCTTGGGACACAGCATCTTTTCAATAGCATCAACTTTAGCTTTGTCAACTTCAATACCTCTTTCAGAAATTTTATGCCCTAAGACAATACCTTCATTAACCATAAAGTGGCACTTCTCCCAATTCAAGACAAGGTTAGTTTCTTCAGATCTCTGCAAAACTCGATCAAGGTTGCTCAAGAAATCATCAAAAGAAGTTCCATATACGGAAAAATCATCCATGAAAACCTCAACAATCTTGTCACAAAAATCAGATAATATAGCCATCATGCATCTTTGAAAGGTAGCAGATGCATTACATAAACCAAAAGGCATATGTCTATAAGCAAAGGTACCGAAAGGGCAAGTAAAAGTGGTCTTTTCTTGATCCTCTTTTGACACAGGTATTTGAGAGAAACCAGAATAACCATCTAGAAAGCAAAAATGTGTATGTTTGGATAATCTTTCTAGCATTTGATCAATAAAAGGTAAAGGGTAATGATCCTTTTTAGTAGCTTTATTTAATTTGTGGAAATCAATTACCATTCTATAACCTGTAACAATTCTTTGTGGGATCAATTCATCTTTATCATTAGGAACAACAGTAATACCTCCCTTCTTAGGGACACAATGGACATGACTTACCCACTGACTATCAGCAACGGGATAAATTATACCTGCCTCCAGAAGCTTTAGTATTTCTTTCCTTACCACTTCTTTCATCTTAGGATTTAATCGTCGTTGGTGATCAACAACTGGTTTAGCGTCTTTCTCCAATTTTATTTTGTGTTGGCATAAAGTGGAACTAATGCCCTTAAGATCATCGAGAGTATATCCAATAGCAGCACGATGCTTCTTCGGAGTTTTCAATAATTTCTTTTCTTCATGCTCTGAAAGGTTAGCACTAATAATAACATGATATATCTTCTTTTCATCAAGATAAGCATATTTAAGAGTATCAGGTAATGGTTTAAGCTCAAACACGTGATCACCCTTGGGTGGAGGAGGATCCCCTAGGATTTCAATAGGCAAGTTGTGTTTCAAAATAGGTCCATGTTTAAAGAATACTTCATCTATTTCCCTTCTTTCATTCATAAACATATCATTTTCATGGTCTAGCAAATATTGTTCTAAAGGATCATTAGGAGGCACGGAAATAGAAGCAAGACCAATAATTTCATCTTTACTAGGCAATTCCTCATCACGGGGTTGTCTACGAAATTTAGCAAAGTTAAACTCATGAGACATATCCCCCAAACCAATAGTAACAACATCCTTTTCGTAGACTATCCTAGCATTAACAGTATTCAAGAAGGGTCTACCAAATATAATGGGACAAAGGCTATCTTGTGGGGAACCAAGAACAAGAAAATCAGCATGATATTTAACTTTCCCACACAAGGCTTCAACATCTCTAACAATCCCAACTGGTGAAATAGTGTCTCTATTGGCAAGCTTAATTGTAACATCAATTTCCTCTAACTCAGCAGGTGCAATATCATGCATAATTTCTTTGTATAAGGAATGAGGTATTGCACTTGCACTAGCACCCATATCACATAAGCCATGATAACAATGATCTCCTATCATATAGCAGAAGATGGGCACCGGAGGCCTGCCAGGGGGCCCATGAGGTAGGGGGCGCGCCCAGGGGGTAGGGCGTGCCCCCCACCCTCGTGGATGGTGGGTGGCCCCCTCTGGTACTTTCTTTGCTCAGTATTTTTTATTAATTCCAAAAATAACTTCCGTGGAGTTTCAGGACTTTTGGAGTTGTGCAGAATAGGTCTCTAATATTTGCTCCTTTTCCAACCTAGAATTCCATTTCCGGCATTCTCCCTCTTCATGTAAACCTTGTAAAATAAGAGAGAATAGGCATAAGTATTGTGACATAATGTGTAATAACAGTCTATAATGCAATAAATATCGATATAAAAGCATGATGCAAAATGGACGTATCATCTATGTGTGTGTATTTTGGATGATGTATGATTTACTTAAGTATCGTATGAAGTGGTGATTGTAAGCCAACTCTCTTTATCCCTTTCTCGTTCATTACATGGGATTGTGTGAAGATGACCCTTCTTGCGACAAAACCACCATGCGGTAAAGCCTCTAAGTAGTGCCTCGACACGTGGGAGATATATCCGCATCGTGGGCGTTACAGATATGCACGTCCCCAACAATAAGAATATCATATTTCTTCTTGACAGTAGGAAGAGGAAATTCAAAACCTCCAATAGTAATCGTTGGAATTTTCCAATAGAATTGATACTTTGGGCTTGAGGTTGTTTCCTCGGAAAGTGTACCTTATGCTCATTACCATTAACATGAGAAGTGACATTGCCTTTGTTGCAATCAATAACAGCCCCTGCAGTATTCGAAAAGGGTCTACCAAGAATAATAGACATACTATCGTCATTGGGAATATCAAGAATAACAAAGTCAGTTAAAATAGTAAGGTTTGCAACCACAACAGGCACATCCTCATAAATACCGACAGGTATAGCAGTTGATTTATCAGCCATTTGCAAAGATATTTCAGTAGGTGTCAACTTATTCAAATCAAGTCTACGATATAAAGAGAGAGGCATAACACTAACACCGGCTCCAAGATCACATAAAGCAGTTTTAACATAGTTTCTTTTAATGGAGCAAGGTATAGTTGGTACTCCTGGATCTCCAAGTTTCTTTGGTATTCCACCCTTAAAAGTATAATTAGCAAGCATGGTGAAAATTTTAGCTTCCGGTATCTTTCTTTTATTAGTAACAATTTCTTTCATGTATTTAGCATAAGGGTTCATTTTAAGCATATCAGTCAAACGCATATGCAAAAAGATAGGTCTAATCATTTCAGCAAAGCGCTCAAATCCTCATCATCCCTTTTCTTGGATGGTTTAGGAGGAAAAGGCATGAGATAATTACCTTGGTTGAATCTGATCCTTTTTATGTCTATGAATCTGAAACTGTTGTGGCACATCTTACTAAATTAAATGATATAGCCACCCTATTTACTCATGAGGAAAAAATCCGTTACTAATATATCCTTAAGATTCAGAAACCCATGCCTTTTCCTCGCAAACCATCCAAGAAAAAGGCCGATGAGGATTTTGAGCGCTTTGCTGAAATGATTAGACCTATCTTTTTGCGTATGCGATTAACCGATATGCTCAAAATGAATCCTTATGCTAAGTATATGAAAGATATTGTTACAAATAAAAGAAAGATACCGGAAGCTGAAATTTCCACCATGTTTGCTAACTATACTTTTAAGGGTGGAATACCAAAGAAACTTGGAGATCCAGGAGTACCCACTATACCATGCTCCATTAAAAGAAATTATATTAGAACTGCTTTATGTGATCTTGGAGCTGGTGTTAGTGTTATGCCTCTCTTTATATCGTAGACTTGATTTGAATAAGTTGACACCCTACTCGAAATATCTTTGCAAATGGCTGATAAATCAACCGCTATACATGTCGGTATTTGTGAGGATGTGCCTGCTAGGTTGCAACTCACTATTTTAATGGACTTTGTCATTCTTGATACTCCGAGGATGATAGTATGTCTATTATTCTTGGAAGACCCTTTTTGAATACTGCAGGGGCTGTTATTGATTGCAACAAAGGCAATGTCACTTTTCATGTTAATGGTAATGAGCACACGGTACACTTTCCAAGGAAACAACCTCAAGTCCACAGTATCAATTCTATTGGAAAAATTCCATTGATTATTTTTGGAGGTTTTGAATTTCCTCTTCCTACTGTCAAAAAGAGATATGATATTCTTATTATTGGGGATGTGCATATCCCCGTTGAGGTAACATAGTGTTATTCGAAATTTCTCCGGTTCCATGTTATTCGGAATGAGTTTGTTAACAAGACCTGATCAACCTTGTTAGTGGATTCCTTTTGATGAGCATGAGATGGATGAAGTTAGAAGGCACAACTTTTTGTACCCTTCTTTTACTTTCTGTTATTTAGTTGAAATAAAGTAAAATTGGTATTTTTCTGTCTGTTTTCTGAATTATCCGTGCAATATAAAAATACCTCGAAAATAAAATTTCTCCAAATGCCCTGCCAATTTAATATGATTTTTTCTGGAATATTTGAGAATATTTGGCACTCAGAACACAGCAGGGGAGTCGGCACAGCCACGAGGTCAGGCGCGCCCACCCGTGGCGCGCCCCCACCTCGTGGGCCCATGGTGGCTCCCCTCCACTTAGTCCTGCACCACACACTTCTTCTTCCCCCGAAAAAATCACCATCCAGCTCAAGCACGAGTTCTAGCTCATTTTGCTGCAATTTTCGATCTCCTTGCTCAAAGCACCTCTCACAAAACTGCTTTGGGGGATTGTTCCTTGGTATGTGACTCCTCCATTGGTCCAATTAGTTTTTGCTCTAGTGCTTTATTCATTGCAAATTTGTGCTGCCTAGGTGACCATGTTCTTGAGCTTGCATGTCAAATTTATATGGTTCCAAGTAGTTCTAATGCATGATATGAGCTCTGGGCACTTGTATGAGTAGTTGCTATCAATTTTGTTGAGCTTGGTTCACTTTTATTTGAAGTTACTAAAAATTGCAGAAATTTTTCAGAGGAAGAAATATGTTTAGGAAAATGTACCAAGGTGGTCCTTCAAGGAAGCAAGGACCCAGGCTTGCAGTGCGTGATGCTGATGAAGAACCACCAAGGGACGCTCCAGTACGGGCTTGTGAATGGCCTTCAGAGGACTTCATGGATCAAGCAGGAAACAGAGAAGAATTTAACGCATATATGCGTAATGCTGATCTTGTGAGCTTCGAGGCAGATAAGTGCCGTCAGTACCACTATCTCACTAGTTCCTTTGTGAGGAGGTTTGAATTTTCATCTTCACGAAATTCTCAAACTGTCCTGTTTGATCTTTATGAAAATTCTTATAGTATGGACTTAGAGGATTTTACCACTGCTTGCAAACTTCCACAATGGGGTAGTACTAGTGAGCCTCGCAAATCTGAGTTTAGAGATTTTCTTGCTAGTATAACTGTGGGTGAATCTAGACACATAGCACAAGCTACCATAGGGAGCATTCATTTTCCTGCTATACATTATTCTGCTCTTTTCATAGGTAGGTGCATAAATGGTAAGGATGAAGCATGTCACATGTGTGTCCCTGACCTCATTATTCTCAGGAGTGCTGTGTTAGGAGATAAACATTATCATTTGGGAGCCATTGTTGCACGTAGGTTGCATCATAATAGATTTAATGGAGATTTCTTTGGTGGAATTTATGCAACCTGTTTAGCTAATTTTCTTGGTGTAACCATACGTGAGGATGATATTGAGTTGCCTCCTGCTTATTTAGATTATGAGGCTACGGTTCATCATCGTTTCGTTGAGAGGAACGATCAGTTCCTCCAGTACCGACTAATCTTTGACACACGACACACCTATCACGTCGCTCTCCCTGCTTCTAGTTTCTTTGACTTTCAGACAAAAGGGGGATATTTTATAACCAGAGAGGAGGCGGATGAGTATAAGAGGAGGGCTGAGATAGCTCGCCTCCAAGCTGCAGCCCACGATGCAATGACTGCTGCATCTCAGTACGACCCCAATTACAACTTTGGATATCCACCAGGCCAGCCGTGGCAATAGACCAACTTAGGCCAAAAGCCTAAGCTTGGGGGAGTACGTATTTCTCACTGACATTACATTCATGTTCACACACTCATTTCTAGTTGTCGGTGTTCATACTTTTTCACTGTAATATCCATGCTAGTTTATTTTCCTTTTTATGCTTTCTTCTTGTGTGTTTGGAAAACCTTAAGAAAACCAAAAAATTAGTAGTAGCTTTTAGCTAGTTTACTTTTCTTGCTTGTAGTAGTAATAATTAAAAGAAAACCCAAAAAGATTTCCTGTTCTTCTTTTGCTTGTTGGGAGCTTTCCCATGTAAATAGTTTTATTTCTTTTCTTTTCTTTGGGGGTCGATAGGAGAAGACCATGATGAAAATGTTGAAGTGGCTCTTATATGCATTATTATTGATTTAACCAAGAGCCCATATTGCCTTGTCTTCTCCTGCTATTGAACGCTCGCAGATTCCAGCTTAGTCCAATGCACGTGCACTATTATTTTTATTCACACCGTTCAGTCGTGCAAGCGAAAGGCAATTATGACGATATATGATGGACTGATTGAGATGAGAGAAGCTGGTATGAACTCGACCTCTCTTGTTTTTGTAAATATGATTAGTTCATCGTTCCTGATTCAGCCTATTATGAATAAACATGTTTGTAATGACAATTAGAGATTATAGTTGCTTATGCCATGCTTAATTAGCTAGGAGTTTATAATGGTTTACCTTGCGTGTCAACATGCTATTAAAATGGTTGTGATGTGGTATGATGGGGTGGTATCCTCCTTTGAATGATTCAAGTGACTTGACTTGGCACATGTTCACGCATGTAGTTGAAACAAATCAACATAGCCTTCATGATATTTATGTTCATGGTGGATTATATCCTACTCATGCTTGCACTCGATGTTTATTAATATTAATGCATGTTCATGATTGTTGTCGCTCTCTAGTTGTTCGCTTCCCAGTCTTTTTCTAGCCTTCACTTATACTAAGCGGGAATATTGCTTGTCCATCCAATCCCTTAAACCCCAAAGTTATTCCATATGAGTCCACTATACCTTCCTATATGCGGTATCTACCTGCCGTTCCAAGTAATTTGTATGTGCCAAACTCCAAACCTTCAAATGAAATTATGTTTCGTATGCTCGAATAGCTCATGTATCAACTAGGGTTGTCCATATCTTCCATGTTAGGCGGGTTATTCTCAAGAGGGGTGGACTCCACTCCTCACTCACGAGAAAATGGTTGGTCACCGGGATGCCCAGCCCCATGCTTTATGCAAATCAAATCAAAATAATTGCAAACAAAACTCCCCCGGGACTGTTGTTAGTTGGAGGCAATCGTTGTTTCGAGCAAGCCATGGATTGATGCTTGTCAGTGGAGGGGGGGTATAGACTTTACCATTCTGTTTGGGAACCGCCTATAATGTGTGTAGCATGGAAGATATCGCCATCTCTTGGTTGTTATGTTGACAATGAAAGTATGCTGCTCAAAATATTATTTATCTCTATTTCAAAACCGAGCTCTAGCACCTCTACAAATCCCTGCTTCCCTCTGCGAAGGGCTTATCTATTTACTTTTATGTTGAGTCATCACCCTCTTATTAAAAAAGCACCATCTGGAGAGCACCGCTGTCATTTGCATTCATTACTGTTAATTTATATTGGGTATGACTATGATTGGATCTCTTTTACCATGAATTACAATGTCTAGTCAGTTCTTGATCTTTAAAGGTGCTTTGCATTTATGTTTTGCGGTCTCAGAAAGGTCTAGCGAGATACCATCTTGTTATATCATATCATGATTGTTTTGAGAAAGTGTTGTCATCCGAGATTTATTATTATTGCTCGCTAGTTGATTATGCCATTGATATGAGTAAACATGAGACCTAAATGTTATTGTGAATATGGTTAGTTCATAATCTTTCTTTGAAAACTTGAATCTTTGGCTTTACATATTTACAACAACAAGAGCAAACAGAGTTTGTAAAAGTTTTTCTTTATCACTTTCAGTTTGTCAACTGAATTGCTTGAGGACAAGCAAAGGTTTAAGCTTGGGGAGTTGATACGTCTCCGTCGTATCTACTTTTACAAACACTTTTGCCCTTGATTTGGACTCTAACTTGCATGATTTGAATGGAACTAACCCGGACTGACGTTGTTTTCAGCAGAATTGCCATGGTGTTATTTATGTCCAGAAACAAAAGTTCTCGGAATGACCTGAAAATCAACGGAGATTATTTTTGGAAAATATAAAAAATACTGGCAAAAGAATCAAGGCCAAGGGGCCCACACCCTGCGCACGAGGGTGGGGGCGCGCCCCCTGCCTCGTGGGCCCCCTAGAGCTCCACCGACCTCAACTCCAACTCCATATATTCGTGTTCGGGGAGAAAAAAATCAGAGAGAAAGATTCATCGCGTTTTACGATATGGAGCCGCCGCCAAGCCCTAAACTCTCTCGGGAGGGCTGATCTGGAGTCCGTTCGGGGCTCCGGAGAGGGGAATCTGTCACCATCGTCATCATCAACCATCCTCCATCACCAATTTCATGATGCTCACCGCCGTGCGTGAGTAATTCCATCATAGGCTTGCTGGACGGTGATGGGTTGGATGAGATTTATCATGTAATCGAGTTAGATTTGTTAGGGTTTGATCCCTAGTATCCACTATGTTCTGAGATTGATGTTGCTATGACTTTGCTATGCTTAATGCTTGTCACTAGGGCCCGAGTGCCATGATTTTAGATCTGAACCTATTATGTTTTCATGAATATATGTGAGTTCTTGATCCTATCTTGCAAGTCTATAGTCACCTACTATGTGTTATGATCCGCAACCACAAGTGACAATAATCGGAACCACTCCGGTGATGACCGTAGTTTGAGGAGTTCATGTATTCACTATGTGTTAATGCTTTGGTCCGGTACTCTATTAAAAGGAGGCCTTAATATCCCTTAGTTTCCGTTAGGACCCCGCTGCCACGGGAGGGTAGGACAAAAGATGTCAAGCAAGTTCTTTTCCATAAGCACGTATGACTATATTCGGAATACGTACATGCCTACATTACATTGATGAATTGGAGCTAGTTCTGTGTCACCCTATGTTATGACTATTACATGATGAACCGCATCCGGCATAATTCTCCATCACCGATCCAATGCCTACGAGCTTTTCACATATTGTTCTTCGCTTATTTACTTTCCCGTTGCTACTGTTACAATCACTACAAAACCCAAAAATATTACTTTTGCTACCGTTACCGTTACTATCATACTACTTACTACTAAATACTTTGTTGCAGGTATTAAGTTATCCAGGTGTGGTTGAATTGACAACTCAACTGCTAATACTTGAGAATATTCTTTGGCTCCCCTTGTGTCGAATCAATAAATTTGGGTTGAATACTCTACCCTCGAAAACTGTTGCGATCCCCTATACTTGTGGGTTATCACAAGCAAGAAAATCTCTAGAGTTTCTTCATCCATAACATAACCCTCAGGCACAGCAGGCAATTCATATCTAGGGGGAGAATCTTCATCCTCACTTTCATCAATATTATCAGTTTCAATAATTTTATTCTCCCTAGTCCTAGCAAGTTGTTCATCAAGAAATTCACCTAGTGGCACAGTAGTATCAAGCATAGAAGTAGTTTCATCATAAGTATCATGCAAAGCAGAAGTGGCATCATCAATAACATGCGACATATCAGAATTAATAGCAGAAGCAGGTTTAGGTGTCACAAGTTTACTCAAAATAGTAGGTGAATCAGGTGCAGAGCTAGATGGCAGTTCCTTACCTCCCCTCGTAGTTAAGGGATAATTTTGGTTTTCTCGTCTTTCAAGTTCCTCATAGTGATCAGCAGATATAAATCCCAAGTGACTCAAAGAATAGAGCTATGCTCCTCGGCAACGGCGCCAAAAAATAGTCTTGATAACCCACAAGTATAGGGGATCGCAGCAGTTTTCGAGGGTAGAGTATTCAACCCAAATTTATTGATTTGACACAAGGGGAGCCAAAGAATATTCTCAAGTATTAGCAGTTGAGTTGTCAATTCAAACACACCTGGAAGACTTAATATCTGCAACAAAATATTTAGTAGCAAAGTAGTATGGAAATGCTTGATAGCAGTGGCAAAAAGTAACGATGGCCGTTTTGTAGTAATTATAACGATGTAGCGGAAAAGTAACTAAGCAAAGATCAATATGTGAAAATCTCGTGGGCATTGGATCGGTGATGGAGAATTATGTCGGATGCGATTCCTCATGCAAAAGTTATAACATAGGGTGACACAGAACTATCTCCAATTCATCAATGTAATGTAGGCATGTATTCCGAATATAGTCATACGTGCTTATGGAAAAGAACTTGCATGACATCTTTTGTCCTACCCTCCCGTGTGGCAGGGTCCTATTGGAAACTAAGGGATATTAAGGCCTCCTTTTAATAGAGTACCGGACCAAAGCATTAACACTTAGTGAATACATGAACTCCTCAAACTACGGTCACCATCGGTAAGTATCCCGATTATTGTCACTTCGGGGTTAACGGATCATAACACATAATAGATGACTATAGACTTGCAAGATAGGATCAAGAACTCACATATATTCATGAAAACACAATAGGTTCAGATCTGAAATCATGGCACTCGGGCCCCACCCTCGTGGATAGGGTGTGGGCCCCCTGGTCTTGATTCTTTTGCCAGTATTTTTTATATATTCCAAAAATATTCTCCGTGAAGTTTCAGGTCATTCCGAGAACTTTTATTTATGCACAAAAATAACACCATGGCAATTCTGCTAAAAACAGCGTCAGTCCGGGTTAGTTCCATTCAAATCATGCAAGTTAGAGTCCAAAACAAGGGCAAAAGTGTTTGGAAAAGTAGATGCGATGGAGACGTATCAGCTGCCTACAAGGCAATAGCATTTTTCAACAACACAAAAAAATGTTCATTTCATACATCCACTCTCTGTTTATACAATCTGCATGGCAACCATTATGTTGAGCTTGTGGCAACTACCAGCATAACAGGATGGCAACTACCAGCATAACAAGATGGCAACTGCCAGCACAACATGATGGCAACTAACACAGATAGATGGCAAATCTTTTCCCTTCATTTCCCCTTCAACTTGATGACTGAAGGACTCTACATTAGCTTCTTTTCCAACATAGCATGCTGGCAACTGACATATTTTCTTTTTAATTGCGTATACCAGCTCATGTACGTTGATCGTCTTGATCTGTCCACCGTTGACTTTACTAGGATAGGAGGCCCGCCACCTCCACATAAGTTTGTTGTCTCTGCGTGGACGTACGATGCTGTCAAGGCTTTGCTTGACGCACACAGGATAACTGATACGAAATATGGGAAACTGTAGGTTAGTTCTGCCTCCTTTCTTGCACGACATTCTTCAATTTCGATATTGCATAACATATGAAAAAATCCCCATACAGCAACCATCTGTGGCTAACAAGAGATAAATACCTTGTTAGCCATGGATGTCTACGCATGGCACCCATTTCAGACGCCACACGGCAACTCCGCCGTCCGTGCTGGAACTTTTATTTCTCCCTCTTTTTTTGCAATACATGAATTGTTAGTCACTGTTCCTTATTTTCTCTCTTACGTCTTAGTTGTTTTTGATGTTTCCAGTTGATGGCCAAGCATGTTATAGACTACAGCGTGTTTGGTGGGCCTCAAAACTTTGGCAAGTGGATGGGTGTGCATTCAGCTCCATCTTGTCCTACTGAGGTAATCAAGGATGTTTATTTTGTTTTTTGAATTTGTTTTCCACTTCTTTTTTTGATATATCCCTATGGTTGTTTTCGGTTATTTGTTCTTACGCACGCGACTCTAATATGGTTGGTTACTGTTACTTTTTGTTTCGTGCGTAGGCGAGGGCACCTGTTGAGCATCTAGTTGGGCAGTCTGCTTCCGGCATGACCAGCTTGCTCGGGAAGTTGGTTGAGGGTTGGACGACACTAAATGGCTCTGACAGCGACGCGGTTGCGAGGCAGTTCAAACCATTTTTTTGAAGAACGGACACATCGGCCAACTGGTTGTCGTGGCCGGTACGACTACAACAGCTCCCAGGAGCTCCCTGACACGCAAGATGAACGAGATGAAGATGCTGGTCACGACAAGGATGATGATGACGACATGGAGAATGTGCAACATGAAACCGACAACGATGAACATGTTGGAGTTTGTGTAGGTGGTAAGAAGGACAAGGCTGCACCAGATGTCCCCCCACCGGAGGAAGTCATTGAACGGACATTCGCGAGAGACAAGGGGGTGTCGCCCTCAAAGAGGGGCAGGGATCCAGAGGATGTTGGGCAGGGCTCTGTTGGCAAGAGGTCTAGGACCGATCCAGTATCTGCTAGGAGGAGGTTTGACATCTATTTAGTGTTTTGTTTGTCTCTCATTTTTAGTAGACCTACCTTTTTTTCATTATTTTGCTAAGCGCGACATGATTTTTGTGTCTCACGCGTGGTACCCTTTTTTGCCATTTTTTCTACGTGCAGTGAGGCAACAGCTGGTGGACGAGCAGTTACGAAGAAACAAGCACCAACGCCAACCCGTGTTTCTGCCCGATTGAACAAGGGTGCTCCCGCTACTGGTGACACCCCTTCAACTAGGTCGTCTCCTCGTACGTCGACGTCCAACACTGGGGATCATGTCGTGTTGGAAGACTTGAGGAAGACAATCAAGAAGTAGGTTCTCCCTGTTTTTTCATTGTCACAGTGCTATATTTTTGCTTGATGCATTCTAGATCATACACAACCTTTTTAGTTTATACATTTATGCGGCAACTACCTGTCTGATTTTCAATGTAGCTGTCCAGCTTGCTACACGGGCTACTGCCATCAGTCCCACATGGCAACTGTTATTTTCTCATGATCTATTTTTTGCTGCATGGCAACTCCTGCTTGTTCTGCATGGCAATTGCTAACTAGGCCACATGGCAATTCTTATTCCACTTACATGGCAACTAGCAGCTTTCCACTGGCTTCCACCCCCCTACATTGTCTTGTCTGCTCATCCATACCTTGTTCTCAAATGGTAGCTCTGGCACATCACACATTTTTTCACTTTTAAGATGACTACCATGGTAACTACTTTATTCAAATTTTTATAGTCTTCATGTGCTTTCTTGCAGGGTGAAGAAGATTACTACACGCTTGACCAAACAGAACCCTAGAGACCCACTCGAACGCATTCATTCAAAGCTGTCGACAAGTGGCAACTCAGATGTTCATGAGGCGCCAGTCGACAAAACTGCTGCTGCACCGTCCACTGTTCCCACTAGCTCTGATGCAAGCGGTCGACCATCTCCGCCGGTTGCAGATGTGCAGGCTACAACAACAGGCATTCGTACACCTGGGAGTGATGAGTCAAGATGTCTGCTAGGACTCTTTGAGATATCGCCCACTTTGCTGACAATGAGGGATGCTACTGTGACCCATGCCACCCGATCAGCAAGTGTTGAAGTGGACGCTCCCGAGATCAACCTAAGCAAGGAAGATTCCCGCTCATCGTCTGATTCCAAGCGTCTGGCTGGTGGCACTTCCGCGTCCACAAAACAAGGGGCTGCAGCGACAATTCAGAATGAGATGCCATCCACAGGTGAGACTCTTGGCACAACAGCTACAGCTTCTGGTGGTTCAGAGGTTGCTACGGCGACCGTTACACGAGCTGGTCTTCCACCTAGGCGGCGTAGCCCCCGCAAGCAATCTGCAGACATACCCAACGCACCAGATGTAGCTAGGAGCAGCAGAGATGACTCTGGTTATGTGCCTGCGTCCACACTGTTCCCACCACCTGCCAAAAGCAATGTTATGGAGAAAATGGAAGTTCGGAGTACAACTGGCGCAGGTGGCAAGCCGGGCACGACTGACGGAGGTGAACGTCCGGGCCAGACTTAAATCTATGCACTTCTAGGCTCCCAGTCAACATTGGTGTCCCATACAGCCCAAACAAGAAGATTGGCAAGAAAGTAGCGGTTGATACCGCTGGCAGCACGCCCCGCCCTACTAATAAGCCTGATGGTACTGCAGCAGACGAGGCAGAAATGTTTGTCGATCTATCACCCTGGATTCCGCGAAGCAACTTGCTCGCGATCCAGCTGGTAGGGAGGAGAGGCACCCAATGGCCTTCACCCCACCGAGTTGTAGCCTTGGCATCGATCGCAGTCAAGATGAACCAATGGTGCAAGATCCTATGCCAGTTGCCTTTGCTTTCCCACCAGGCATGGCCCCAATGATGGCGCAGCCAATGGATGATGGCAGGAAGGCTGTGAAGTTTGCAGAGACGATAGTGCAAGGTACATTTTTGTGTGTTTATCATTTTGTTTTCTACATTTGTTTAGTCTGACGTTTGTCACAAGCTTATTTTTGTTTCTCACTGGTGATGGCAAATCTCATTTGATGCACATGGCAACTGGAGTTCCTGCAACATGGCACCTACAGTTGTTGTCATGTTGCAATTCCATTCGCCAAGCACATGGCAACTGGAGTTGCTGCAACATGGCAACTTTAGTTCAATGTACTTGGCAACTGCAGTTATTGCCACATGGCAACTACATTGCAGTACACATGGCAACTGGAGTTGTCTCCACATGGCAACTCACTATTTTTGCACCTACATTTCATATTTTGCATCCTTTTTTTCATAATAACTTGTTTTTTCCCAAGCACCCTAACCCACTGTTTGATCCTTGCAGCCACCCCTGAGGAGATTACGCCGTCACATGATGAAGCTTACCGCAGGATTGAGGAGGCAGCATTGCAGAGGAGATCCTCACGAGGACAGGGGCAATCAAGTTCTAACGTGCCCGCTGAGTCGGTATCTGAGGATACCGTTAGAAGTGCCACCCCTGGTTCTGTGAGGCAGCATAGGGTAGTTCACGCACCACCCGTCGATGACTATGAGCCCGAAGTCAAGCCACAAAGGAGCAGAACAATCTGTATGATATTGTCAAGCGTTTTGGAAATGCGAGGTCCAACAGCAAGTACATGAAGGAGCTGAAAGCGTAACGTCCACACCACATAACCCCTCAATTGCTTTTCCCTTATTTTTTCCTTTTGCTATTCCAGCCATCCTTTGTTTATGTTTTATTTCTATTTTTTACTTAGTAGACATGATTCTTTCATGTTATATCATTTTCATACAGCTCATGGTTGGACAGAACCAAAATCATACAATGTGATGCGACGTACGTCGACCTGGGTGATCTTGCCGAGTCTGTGAGGCCACTCAGTAAAATGTCGAAGAATTTAGTTGTGTGTGGGATTGACTTCATCAACAGGCATATGGATATTTGTCCCGACAAGACGATCATGCAGTACAGTGTGGCCTGCAAAATATGGGATGATGACTTCCACCACAAAATCCTGAGGACGCATTTTGCCACGCACGGTGATTTCAAGCTCACACTAAAGAAATGTGTGAGTGTTCCTTCTTGTTTGCACATATCTCTTGCATTGTATGTTTTTGTCAGTAGTTGTGCTTCACATGTGGGCTACACACTGTTTTGTGACAGATGTTTCATGTGGCAACAACTGCCATGTAAAATAAGTTTGACTACTTTTTAATGCAACTTTATGTGGCAACTTCAATTAAAATACTGGGCAACTTTGTTCATACATGGATGGCAAGTTCTTTTAATTACACATGGAAAATAAACATTATATGTGGGTGTATTTTTTGGACACTTGCACCACACGACCCACATGACAAGTGTGGTCACCACTACGCGATTTGCCTTGACCTGAAGAACCAACGATTTGAGGTGCTTGATTCAATGCGTTCAGAAGCTGATGCAGACCTTACTATAAATGCTGAATTCTTTATCAACAACTTCAAAGAGACATGGAACCGTCACTACGAAAACTCAAGGGTCCAGATCGGTCATTTCCCAATCGAGTATGTCACGACTACGAAGCAAGGAAACCGGTAATTACTATCTTTTTCCATGTGTCCTCCACACCAATCCTAAATCTTTTTTGTCACCTCTGCATTGAAGTTTATGATTTTTTCTGTTCTCTTTAGTTGACCTGATTCTTTTCTTTATAGGCATGACTATGGATTTCACATGTTGGAATACCTTGCAAAGTGGGAAGGCCGACGGGTCCTTGTCGTCACAGCTGCAATGGTCGTTGAGCTCCGCAAAATATACACATGGAACTGGTTGATGAATGAAGATTTCAACACGTGGGCCAACACACGAGAGTTCATAGAGGAAGCTGTCAAGAAAGCCAACAAGAAGTACAAGTGATCACGTGGTGCTCCATACCACACGCCTACCTTATATTCTGTGCCCGAGGAATGTAAGGTATCAACTTTGTTCTTTTAAAACTATGTCTGTGTATTATGTCATGACTGCATCTCCTCGTAGTCTAGTATATAGTGGTAGCGTGTGAGTGACATTGAATATTTTGTAGTATATGTGTGGATGTGAACCTACTTAGGTGTGACAGCAGCTACGTTTATGTTTCAGTACTATTATGTGTTTGTGGTTGGTAGTACCAGTTGGGTGTTTGAATGCGTCTATGATGCCTGAAAACATGGCAAATATAGTTGATCAGACACGGTTAGTGAAAGTAATCGTTCTGCTTGTTTGGATTTTGGGTTTTTTGCATTGCTAACTGCATCGGTTAGCATGGTAGTTCATAAGCAGCCATTACCTTGCGTTTTTTGCACGCGGTCGTTTCAACTAGTTTTTCATACTATGCACACAATACAATATGTGTGGAATAAAATGCGTTGACTGAAAATGGAAATCTACGCAATGGTAGATTCAGTATAAATAACATGGCAGATTCAGTAGACATAACATCGCAGGTTCAGTAGACATAACAGGCAGATTTAGTACCACACACTAGGCAATTGTAGTCATTCATTCATGGCATTTTATTTGAAATTATGATGCCCATCAACAGTCATTTTCCCATCTTTTAAAATCTAGAACATCTACCTTACAAAAATGTCACCAACACCCAAGTTACAGTCCTCTAATGTTGCTTACGGATTGCCCATCCCTTTCTTTGTTTTCTTGTGTTTTGCTTGAAACTCCAACCCCGATTTGTATCTCACCTCTTTTGGACACCCTTTTGTGATGGAACGGGGCGGGTTCCTGACCTGGGTTTGTGTGCTTGCTGTTCCAGACCCTACCTCTGAGTTTTCAGATGATGAACCCGTGGACGAAGGCACACTTGAGGTGCGGGGGAAGCTGTGTAAGGCTTCTTCAACCTCCTCTTTTTGATCTCATCAAGCTCTCTTTTCAGGGCCTTCCTATGTTTTTCTGCCACCCTCGTTGTCTCATCACTCTTGCATGCTTCATCTATTAGTTCAGCATAGTTCTTGGTCAACACAACGTGCCTCACGGCTTCCATGGTTGCCTCTGGTCTCTCATCATGCACAGCCAAAACTGCATTTGATGTTTGTGGCCCCAACGTGTCGTCAGCGTCCCGAGTCCATCGCCGTCGTATGAAATGGCGGCAATCGCGTGACTGCGTGCATGTCCATTATTTTTAGTATGTGACAGCACACAACCCCGTCCCGTTCAAATTTGCAGCATTGGCAGTAGTATTCGCCTTCGTTTATCGAGGCCTTCACAAAGTAGTTCCTTCCTTTGTCCGGGTCTTCAGATTCTGAATCCGAGGCCCAAGAGAGAACACACCTTGAACGTATGTTCGTCCACCTGGTAAGCATGTACATACTGGCACGCTTTATTTCTTCCTGGAATCTGCATGTTTTTATGGCTTGTTAAACTCTTATATGATGTTTTGTAGCACCCTATGTTGATGTAGGCCGTAACGTAGCAAAGGTTATCTAAAATGAATGATGGCATGAAAATCCTGATTTTTCCCCACATCTGTTCTTGTGTTGTTTGTTTCCACATGGCAGCTGTATGATATTTTCACATGGCAAATGCATAACATTTAAATTGGCAAATGCATTTCATTTAACATGGCAAATGCAGTTCATAAAACATGGCATATGCAATTTTGGGTCACATGTCAACTACGTATCATTTTCACATGGCAACTACAGCTCATCAAACATGGCAACTACAGTTCATTAAACATGGTAACTATAGTTCATTAAACATGGCAACTATAATTGATTTCACATGGCAACTACAGATCATGATTACACTATACTCAATGGCTACTTTTCAATAGTTCAGCAATTCAAAAAAAACGGCAGCTGCATTGCATTCTATATGGCACCTACTACCTTCATGCTTGTGCAAATAAGACGGTAACACAATCGACTTACTTGTTAAAAATCTTGTTGGTATATGTCTTGCTCATCTGCCTCTCCATCGGTAAATATGTTAGCAATTTAGGCTGCTTGAGCGCGGTGTTTGCTTCTTGTTGTAGCTCAGATCCCAGTATTTTCTATTGCAAAGCTGTGTATTGCTTGGCAAACTGCAGCAATGAGTTGCCAGGGCTCACGTACCACTTTAGAACAGCATTGAACCCCTTGCTGTGCTGCCTAGTCTGCAGAAATGGGAAGAAGCACTGCATGAAGTAGGCCGGCACCCAGTACATTCACTTCTCCCACAGGCTAGTAAGCGTCTCGTTGTCTTGGACTTGATATGTTTCAATCATAGTTGTCCAGCTCCGTTCAAACTCCTCCACCGTCAAGCTATGGTCCATGCACAACTCGAATGCCTTGTGCGGCTATGGAAGGTCAGCAAAGAATGGTCCTAGCGTCTCCTCAGCCTTCTTAATAATATGCCACCTGTAGTGCACATGCCTTTATAGCGGAAAAAGACCTCCTCTATGCCTGCACGCATGCTAAAATCCTGGTCTGTTATTATGTTCATCGGAGCAAGTCCACCCATGCACTCCAAGAAGGTTTTGAACAGCCAAGTGTACCCATCCGTATTTTCATTGTGAACGAGCCCGCAACCGAACTGCAATGACTGATTGTGGTTGTTTATTCCTATGAATGAAGCGCATGGCATCTTGTACATATTAGTGAGATATGTGGCGTCGAACGAAATGCAATCTCGGAAATTTTTGTAGGCTCTTCTTGCGGCACTATCTACCCAATACATGTTCCTGACATGGTCCTCATCATCCAATCTTATCCTGTAGAAGAAATCAGGATCTGCTTTTGCTTTCTCGTCGAAGTAGGCTATCGTGTCTTCTATGTCGGCCAACCTGCTCTCTCTACGGTACTTTACCTTTAGGTTTGTGACGTCTGCTGGTATGTAGGGCATGCTACTTAGAGTTCCATTTTTGTTGTGGATCATGGACAGTATCTGGACCATTCTTGATGGACCGACGTTACAATCATGTAGCAGCTTTACGAATTTCTTCTCGAGGGGGCTGAATCCTCTATGGGCGCTCGAAAATTTTACCAGGTCGAACTTCTTTATGAGTTCGTGGTTGTGCTCGTCGAAATATTTGGTGACCACCCACCGTGCTCCATCTATGTTTACCTTACATCGGACAGGGCAATCCGTCTTGACAATGATACCTCTCTTTCGTTCTGGCACGACAGACGCAACACCTTTACCCTTCTTGTTCCTTCGTGCCTTGTAGTACCTCATCTCACCTCTGTTGTACTCGTTAGTTTTTTTAATTTTCCTATGGTATTCGGTGTTGACCGCAAACCCATGGAACATTGCATATCTCTGGTAGAATTCCTTGGCATCTTCAAACTCTCTGCCCAACATATGGTGGCTGGGGTACCATGATTTTTGATTGCCCATCTTCTTCATCCCCTTGTGCTTCGTCATCAGTTTCATCATTCACTTCAGTATCGGTGGTTGTTTCATTTGCTTGAGTGTTGCTTGTGCTGGTGTGCAAAGGTGTGCTTGTGGGCATTGCTGGAACGATTGCCATTTCCGACACTGATTCTGCATTGTTTATGGCCATTGTTTATGGCAGGATTGTTGACTGGCTGGTGGAATGCTTCTTCTGTGTGCTCAGAGGTTCCCGCAGTAGATGTCTCCGCGCCGATGTTGATCGTAGTTGATGGTCCTGCAAAAAAAAACAGGTGCGTGTTTGTCGGAGTAATGGGCCACGGGTAGGCAAACCCGAGCCCCCGGACCTTTCAAGACATCGGGGTAGGCTGCGCCCCTCAAGACCCCAAGATGAAGAGCCGCTTTCTGAGAGTCGACGGCAGAGCCGCCGACTGCCCCTCATGGCCGAGACCTAGGGACGGCTTCGAGATAAGCCGACTCCCAACTTGCGGATTTCGGAGGAGCCGGCTATGGGGAGTCGGCCCGCGACTCCAACCACCTCCTGCCTTCGCAACTATGGATGGGACGGGGTGCGGTCACCGCGCGGCCCATCCCTGCCCCGTTCGCAAAGAGGCGAGGCATGGCCACGATCGTCGTACCACCGAAGATCTCCATCCGTGGCAACCTTTGTTGCCATGTCGACCACGACATCAACCGTCGGCGAATCCCTATGCCTGACGGCTGTCTGCACGACCCGAGAGGCAGCGGGACCCGCCTGTCGGCGAAGTGCGAGAAAACGGCGAGCGCCGCATGACGGACCCGTTGGGAGTCGGCCTCCTGTAGTCGGCCGGCCCCTCCCAGGGCCCCCGCACGCAATTAACTGAACAAGGCGAGGGAATGGCAGCGGTGGTCGCCCGTCGGTAGCGGCCTTTATTGCCATGACCCCTATGACCAAGCCGGCGTCATTAGAGGCGGCTACGGTAATCACCGCGGCCGTGAGACCACCATGGCCGGACAAAACTGTCGGCCCCATGCCGGGCCCGTCGGCGGCCAACTAGTTGGCGGGCCCCGGCGATCGGCGGAGAAAGACGGCGACTGAGAGACGAGACGGCTGGGACCAGCGCCCGGCCGGATTACCATTGTACCCCGGGGTAGGCCTATATAAACCCCGGGGCACCCATGCAAGAGGTTGGACCCTAATAGTTTTAGACACACATAGAGGGAAGAGGAGAGCTAGCCGTGCTCTTCTCCTTCCTCACCCCGAGCAGCTCAAGGAGCAACCTTGTACCCACTTTGCCATAGTGATCATGCGGAGACCCCGCAGAGGAGCAGTAGGGGTATTATCTCCACAGAGAGCCCTGAAGCTGGGTAAGATCCGTCGGCATGCATGCCTTCGCATCATCTCGTTTCCAGGCACCGCCGATGTTCTACTCGCCCCCACCATGATAAGCCATCCTTTAGCATATGTCGCACCCAACCCCCGACATTTGGCGCCCACCGTGGGGCTAGGTGCACCGTTGTCCGGAGACCTGCTCTGGACGGGAACCCTTTTCCTCCCTGGCGAGCGCAACCAGCCCGGCACGCCAGACGGAGTCTGCCCGACGCAGCGCTGAGATCTCTGTGCCCGGTGCCTCGCCCGAACTTGTCGGCGAGGTTCGCCTCTCAACGAGCCTGCATCCGACGCGAGCCGCAGGCGGCCCAAAGAGCCTCCTCGCGGGCCTCCTTGACCAACTCCACGTCGCCCGGCGAGCACGCCACGGACTTGGAGTCCGTAGGCTCCACCGACCCGATCTTTGGTCGACTCCGACACCGCGTCGCTCGACGCGTTCCCCACCAACGTGGTGGTCTGCGACGAGCCGCTCCCTCGCGCGGAGAGCGGCGGAAGCACCATCACAGAGGTGCTTGTCATCGGTCATGGAGAGCATTCCAGCGAAGGAGCTCATGACCCTCTCGACGCGGCTCTGCAAGACCTGGCCGCGCCTATCCCGGAAGACGCTGACACCGAGATGCTGGAGGCACGCCGCCTTCAGCTCGTCGAAGGCGCGAAGAAGTAGCAAGCATGAGGCGCTTGTCGAAGCCTACCAGCGCGAGATGGATCGCGCTATAGGCGGCTCGCCCGGCCCGGGCCTAACCGCCTAAGCGGCGGTCAACAATGCGGCGTGGCCATCGCCAACCTGTTGAGGCCAATCGCCTGCATGTCGCCACGCCTGCGGAGAACATCCGCGCCGCCCAGCGGCGGGCGAAGCTGAACAACCGAGGTGAAGAGCGCCGCTGATAGCGGGCGAGTCCGGCATCTCCCTCGGCTGCAGCCGCGAACGAGCAGGCAGCTGCCGCACGGCCTGGCGCAACGACAGAATGACGACCTGCTTCCCCATCGAGATCAAGGCGCGACGTCTCGGACACCGACTGGCGGTGTCCGCGGAAGAAAAAACAAGGATCCGGCTGTCAGCCATAGTCGGACTCATATCTCCATCGAGCGCGACCAAGACGGCCGCCCAAGAAGCGATGGAGCGGGCGACTATCTACCTCCTCCTCCTCGCAAAGAAAGGCGAGGCTCCCGCCACCGTCGAGCATCCGACTCTCGGCGACCGCCTTGGCCGAGAGGAGTCGAAGAAAACGACGCCCGCCACCGGATCGACCGACTCCACCGATCCTTGGCGCTGGAAGAAGAAGACGAGTTGGGTCCGCCCTGTTTCGGACCTCGCATCTGAGATGAGCCCTTGTGCTCCGACTGATCCAGCGAACAGCCGGCCAACACAAGTTGTCGGCACCTTGGGAAGGCCCCTTCATTATCAGCAAAGTGCTGGGCAACGACTCCTAGTACTGATCGGCCTTTCGAAGCCCGAGCACGCAAGAGGGACGACTCCGGCAAGGAGACGGAACGGCCATGGAATGCAAATCTTCTCCGAAGATTTTACAGTTGATGTAGTATGTACCATGCTACCTTTTGTATTAAAGTACTAAGACTTCGGGCCCCCCGAGACGAGCTCGGGGACTGCCCTTTTTTGTTATCTGTATGATAAGAATTATGCCTTCGAGTATGTTACTCTTTGTTATGCCGCTTGGCACCGGGTTCGACTAGTCAGCCCGGGGACTCGCCGCCTCGCGCTATGGAATGCTTCCTGCAGTCGGACAAGTAGTGTGTGGTGCCTAAGTCGTCTCCTATCAGAAGCCGCAGCTCGCAGAGCGACTGTTTGGTGGGCAGGAGTAAGGAAGAATGGGCGCCAACATAAAAAATGGCTAAGGACTCAAAGCATAAACATAGCTTAAGCCGATTCAGCCTCTCTTACAAAGCCGACTCTTGAGTAGTCGGCTTGCCGCTTTCTATCCAACTTGTTAAAAGACTCTAAAACATGGCCAAGTACTTGCCTTCCCAAGAGTAGCCAAGCACTTGATCCAAGCAGCGATCCATGAGCGATTGTCCGGCAAGGCGGCGACTAAGGGAAGCGGCAAAGGAAAAAAGCCATAGGAGCAATGAGCAAGGAAAGATAGAATTAGGATAAATATTTACACAGCATAGGCCCTTGGCGAATCTTCAAACAAAAGTTCAAAATACACCCTTGGTGGGAATTGTCTTAATTAACAAGTTTTTCAAAGACTATTGAAGTAGATAAAATAAAAGGCAAGGCGGCAACCTAGGAAGGCGGCAGACGGGTTTGGAGGGCGGAGGAGGCAGCGGTGTCGAGCGCAGGCGGCAGTGGGCGATCTCGGCTTGATCATCTCCGGCGGCCGGCCAGTCGGCGGCTCATTCTTTGGAGGCAGTCGGCTGAGGCTGGTCGCCCGCTCCATCTTCTGGCGCCTCCGTCTCGCCTCCATCCTCCGCCTCGCCTTCCTCCTCGGTGCTGGAGCCGATCACCTCCGCCGAGTCCTCGTCATAATCCGGGTTCATCCCGAACCACTCCGGCGGCGCCTCCCCGCCGTCTTCAGCCCTTCGAGGGCGAAGGCGCTGGTGTCCGTGTAATCGGCGATCGCCGCCCGCCGCGCTCAATGAGGCGTCTTCCGCAGCGGCAGCTCCGCTGGGCCTCGGCGAACAGCGGCCAGCGGTCCAGATCCAGCCTGGATACCACACCTTGGCGAATTCCAAGGCCCGGCGCTCCGGCCGGGCGAGAACCTTCGAGCCTCAAGGCGGCCAGCGCGACCTCCGGCCGGTCGGCGATCCGGTGAGTCTGCAGAACCGGCATGTCCGGCCATAGGGCAGCAATCGCCTGGGCGCCAACACGTTGAAGCCGGCGCAGCATCCGATGGGCCGGCCGCAGACGAGTCTCGATGCTCAGAAGCTGCTCGTCAAGGGTCCGGGGGGCGTTAGCAGCAATCTCCGCACCATTTGCCCTCCGCGCCTCACGATCAGCCTCGATGGCTTGATTGGCCGCCTGCGTGTGGCCGGGGAAGAAGTCTGCCAAGACGAAAAAGAAGCAAGTCAAAAAATCAGGAGTCAGCCCGACCTATAGTCAGCGACTCAAAGAAAGAAAGTAAAGAAACTCACCGTCGATGATGTCCTTGATTTCATGGAAGCCGGAGGTCAGCTGTGCCTCCTTGTCGGTCCAGGAGGAGCGCTCGCTTTCAAACTCGGCCAGGAGAGCAGCCTCTTTCTTCTCCGCCTCGTCCTGCGCCTTCTTAAGCAGCTCCCTTTGCTCCACCGGTGCGTAGCCGGCAGGTCGGCGCTTCTACGGCAAGCTTGCTGCACTCCTCCCCCTTGGCCCGCAAGGCGGTGTCGGCCTCGCCCAGCTGCCGTCGGAGAGTGGCGTTGGCCTCTGAAGAATAAAAAGAAAAAGGACGTTAAGTCGTCAACTAAGAAGGTCGCCGGGAAGATCCGGCCCGGCTCGGCGTGATCGGCCCGAATCTCGGGGACTACTGACAGCCAGAGTGCGCCCGGTAGCGTCATCGCGAAAAAGAAAGAAGACTCACCCCGGCTCCTCGACAAGTCGGCGGTCCGCGTGCCCAGCTCCTCAACAGTGCGGTTGAAGGCGGTGGCGGAGGTTGTGATACTCTGTGATAAGCATTTCGGACAAAGGTAAATATTTGGAATTCACGGATGGAGTTCGAGCCGCTTTGCTCGGGCCGCCCAAAACTCGGGGACTACACCCGGTGGGTCTTGTTGGCGCGCCCCACGAAGAAGAACAAGAAAAACAAACTCAAAGAAGAAAGCATACCCGAGCGGCGGCTCGCGACACGGATGCGCCTTGGTGTAGTTCTGGATGGCGTCGCCCTCGGCTCGCAACCGCTGAGCGTCGAAGCGCTGGTTCAGCGGGCTGTGCCGCCTCCTCGCACCCACCAGCAGGCGCGGCGCTTATCGCCTCGGCGTCTGGGATGGCGGTGGCGGCGCCCGGTCTCCAAGGGGTGTGGCGCCGAAATCGCCTTCTCAAGGCAATGGCGCCTTTGGCGCGACTTGAAGGAGCAGCCATGCGGCCTGCGTCTTGATCGGCGACACCGGCGGAGTCCGCTTTGCTGTTTACCTCGCGCTCCCGGGCGGCGGCGGAGGCGGCGGTGGCGGCACGGCCGTGCCCGACATGGAGGCCTCGCCGCCTTCCCTCTCCATGATGGGGTGCTCGCTGCGGCTCCCTCGATGCGCCCGTGAACTCCGGGGCGGCGGCCTTGAGCTTCGGCGGGATGACAAGCAACGCCGATTGGAGGCGCGTGGCCTCCTCGGCTCGCCGCTTTGCCGCGACGGTGGCTTCGGCTTCATCTAGCTTCCTCTGGGCAGAGGCCGCCGCCTTCTCGGCCTCTGCCTTCTCCAGGCAGGCGGCTTCTTCCTCGTCGCGCTTCTCCTGCGGGTTCTGCTCCGTCGCTTCCCGGAGGTCGGCGGCGGGGTCAATCCGCCGAGTAGTGGCGGACGTCTCTGCTGACCCCATGATGGAGGCGGCTGCGACCCTCTCTAAAGTAAGGGGAGCCCTGATGCGAGGAAGACGTGTAAAAGATTTGGAGGAGATTCACCGGAAGAAAACAAGACAAAAAGCGGAAGCACTTACGCGGAGACGATGGCGGCCTTTTCACTTCCTTGCAGGCGGTTGGCCTTCGACCGCCTCTTCCCGCTTGGTCGCGGCGGCTGCCCCTTGATCTTCTTCGACCGGCCGCCAAGCAAGCTCGGCCCGGCCGGCGCTTCTTCGCGCCTCGACCACCAAGCGGTGGAGGAACTACTTTTCGGCTGGCCGACCTTCCGGTTGGTGGCGGCAGGCGACTTCCCCTCGCCGTCATCTTGAGCGGTCGGCAAAAGGTAGCCAAGGGCACGAAGTCGCCAACTCCTCCTCCTCCTCCTCCTTGGCGTCGGCCTCCATCGCCGCCGCCTCCGTCCCGAGTCGTCGGCGTCGCTCTCCGCCCGGTTGGGGGCGAACTCACAGGCGGCCCGTGTTGCCGGTGAAGGCTGGATGAGGGAAGTCTTGACTCGAAAAAAACCAAAAAGATCAGAGGTCGGATTCGGCTGAAAAAGAAAAAGAAGAGGAAGAGGCGACTTACCACAGGCAGGGGGTTAGCGCGCGAGTACGGCTCCTTGCCGAACTGCCAATCCGCTGTGAGATTGCAGTTCGCAATGTAGTTCACCGTGTCCGCCACCTCCGCATGGGGCATGTCCTTGGAGCACAGCCGACTAGGGTCCGGTGGCCGCTCATCGGCAGATTAGATGAGGTCGGCCTTGGGCGGAAGGACTCGGCGCGCCACAGGCGGCGGCAAAGTCGGCCCGGTCAAGCCCTCCATTGCGTCGGCCTTCGGAGTCATGTGACGGCGGCGGCACCAGCGGAGTCGGCGTCTGGCCGGTGGGACCAGGTGGGAGCCTCCTTGATCGCCCGGTCTGGGCGGCCGTGGGCAGATTGACGATGCCTATACAGGCGGCGTTCTTCACATAGAAATAGGATCGCTGCCACATCTTCACCGACTTGATCGGCGGAATGGTGGGAAGCGGGTTGTCGGCCACCGATCTCCGCATCGCGATGAAGGTGCCGCCTGAGCCGGCGCGTCGGCGATGTGCGTGCGAGCTTGACTGGAAGAACTCCCCACGGCTCGATGGTGGGGAGAAGCGCCGAGAAGCCTTCGCACAAGGTGGCGAAGGCAGCCAGCAACACCACCGTATTCGGAGTAAGGTGGTGCGGCTGGAGCCCGTGGAACTCCAAGAAGGCGCGGAAGAAACCGCTCGCCGGCAGCCCTAGGCCGCGCATGAGGTGCAAGCGGAATATGACCCGCTCGCCCTCCTCCGGCGCCGACGACATTTCTCCCGCCGGCGCGGCGCGGGCCCACACTAGGCTCTTGCCGGGGAGGCGGCGCGTCAGGCGGAGGAATTCGATGTGGTCGTCGGCCACCTCGGAGCCGTCCCACACGCCGGAGCGTGCAGCAGGAGGTGCAGCGGCGGAGGAAGAGCTCATCGCCGCGGCGTTGAGTGGTTCGGCGCGGCAGCGGCGAGAGGAAGAAGAAGCAAGAGGAAGCGGGGGAAGCAGGGAGATGGGCGCGCGTGCTTCGCCGCCCCCCCTCCTCCCGTCTACTTATAGGCTCATGGGCTGAGAAGCCGATGGGGCGGACGAGGGATTAACTGCGCCCAGGACCCCATGCCCCCCACGATTTAACCCACGAAGTTACTGCGCGCGATTCTGACGTGGGAACTAACTCATCCGCCGCGGCCGCCGCGGATCCGTTCGCGTCGAGGCGCCGGTAGTGGCGGGTCCCGCTGACGGCTGTCTGCGTCACGCAGCGTGGGTGGGCAGATCGACCGCCAGCGTGGCGCCCCGCCACGGGCCCGCAACGGGCCGCCGCCTGGAAGCTTATCAGGCACGCTGCACAGTTCCCGCCACGACTTTCAAACTCTCTAAGGGGCAAGGCGGCCTTCATGCGAGTCGGCTCGGCTAGTCGGCCTAGAGGAAGACGACGAGCAAGGCCCAGATTCCACCACCGAAGGATGAAACTGTTGAGGCTCCTCGACATGTCGCCTCAACGCCTCACCGACCGGGGACTCAGCCGGAGTAATGGGCCGCAGGTAGGCAAACCCGAGCCCCGGACCTTTCAAGACATCCAGGCGGTGCGCCCTCAAGACCCCAAGACGAAGAGCCGCTTTCTGAGAGTCGTCGGCGCCCCTCACGGCCGAGACCCAGGGACGGCTTCGAGATAAGCCGACTCCCAACTGGCGGCTTCCGGAGGAGCCGGCTATGGGGAGTCGGTCCGCGACTCCAACCACCTCTTGCCTTCGCGACTATGGATGGGACGGGGTGCGGCCACCGCGCGGCCCATCCCTGCCCCGTTCGCAAAGGGCAGGCATGGCCACAGTGCACCGTACCAACGAAGATCTCCATCCGGCGCGACACTGTTGCCATGCCGGCCCTGACATCGGCCCCGTGGGCAGATCCCTGCGCCCACGACGGCCTGTCTGCATGCGACCCGAGCAGCGGGACCCGCTGTCGGCGAGTCTGAAAGGCGAGAGCGCCACAAGGCGGACCCGTTGGGAGTCGGCCCCGAAGTCGGCCGACCCTCCCACGGGCCCCGCCGCCATTAACCGAACAAGGCGGGAATGGCAGCGGTGATCGCCCGTCATGCGGCAACCTTTGTTGCCATGACCCCATGACCAAGCAGCGTCATTAGAGGCGGCTACAATAATCTGTAAGCAAGACCATCGCCCGGCCGGACAAAACTGTCGACCCCATGCGGGCCGTCGGCGGGGCCCACTAGTCGGCGGAGAAGGCGGCGACACGAGAGACAGACGGTGGGACCCAGCGCCCGGATTACCATTGTACCCCGAGGGTAGGCCTATATAAACCCCGGGGCACCCATGCAAGAGGTTGGACCCTAATTGTTTTAGACACACATAGAGGGAAGAGGAGAGCTAGCCGTGCCCTTCTCCTTCCTCACCCGAGCAGCTCAAGGAGCAACCTTGTACCCACTTTGCCATAGTGATCATGCGGAGACCCAGCAGCAGCAATAGGGGTATTATCTCCACGGAGAGCCACGAAGGTGGGTAAGATCCGCCGGCGTGCATGCCTTCGCCTCATCCCGTTTCCAGGCACCGGCGACGTTCTACTCGCCCCCACCATGATAAGCCATCCTTTGGCATATGTCGCACCCAACCCCCGACAGTGTGTAAGCATGGCTTCAATGGCAGGTTTATCGCAACGAAATATAGCAACTGCATCTAATCTGGCTTGACATCATTCATAGAGCAAGTCATGGCATCTGCATGTGGCCATGCATGGCAACTGCAGTTTTTTAGTCATGGCAGCTACAGTCCAACAAACATGGCATTAATTGTTGCCAAGGCATGGCAACCAACATCTTTAGCATCAAACTTTGGATTCTAGGTACGAGCTCACTAGGCAAATGGAATCAATCACGAATGTTGCACACAGGCATACATCAATTGACAAATCCTGAAGACAATGGATGACTATTTGCATGCGTCCACTTGGTAGCATTTTTTGTTCTTTTTCCGCCACCACCGTGACAAATTCACTTTTCCCCCGTGCTATTTTCACAAAAGCAAATGCATTACTGTTTTTCTGGTTCACATTTTTTTTACCTTGTTGTGCCGCATTTGTTGATCGTATCTGGTTTGTCATTCCAATTTGATGTGCTCTATCTACAATAGCGTTGGCCTGCAACTGTGAAGCTTGTCATGAGACGTTTGTCGATGTGGTTCTACCATAACAACCTGTGATCATTTAGCAGTTAGTCAATGCATGACAACTGTAGTTTGTACAACATGGCACATGTACGGGTCCAATCATGCCACACAGATTTGTTCATACTTTTCACCCACAGTTGTTTAGGCATTGCAATCACATTTGATTATACATGGCAACTGCAGTTGTCCAGGCATGGCAACTGCAGCTGTCCAGGCATGGCAACTGCAGTTGTCAAGTCACCATTAAAACCCCAATGTCACCTATGTTCCTTCTCCTAATTCACTGTCCATAACTTCACTTCATAGACTCACCTGTGTACGACGTTGATGGCGGGTGCATGTTTGCCGCCTGTTGCCACGTGCTGCATGAAGGTCCTACATTTTTTCATATAACTCGTAAGTCTTTGCCATCCTTTGCAAGTTTAATTTCATGGCCACACCAGTATATTTTTTTTTCGTATGCGTTACCTTGGTTTGCCACATTGGCTACTTGAAGTTGGTCGCCCGTACATGTGTCAGCGTTAGTGCCTTGTGCCTAAACTTGCCATGGTATCTCCGTGTGTGTGCAGTTGGGTCATAAGAACCTGCGAAAAATGACATTGTAGGACATAAGTAGAATGCCATCTTCCTCGTCACAAACATGGCAACTGCCCCTTTTTTATCATGCATCGTACTGATGCTCGCGTACTGCTCTAGTAGTGGCAGCAACGACCCTGCAGAAATGAGTTGATTGTACTCTGCTGCATCCCAAAGGGGCGTTTCCGGCCTTTGAGAAAACCAAGAATCAGTGCCGTCTTCATGATTCATTTTTTCGCCTTTTCTCCCATTATGTTTTCAGTCACTGCATGAACAAGAACACATTAATATCCGCAAAATGCATTTTTGCTGTTTACACATACAAGATATCACGGCAATCTTATTACATTTCTTGCGTAGACAACCAACACATCATAGCAAGTAGGAGATGCACATTTATTCTCTTTTCTAAAATCTTGTTGCCAACTATCATTTTGAACTGATGGCAACAGCCAACCTAATATGATGGCAAGTAACAGCATAATATTGTGGCAACTGACGACAAAGATAGGTGGCAACTAATGTCAGATACAAGTGGCAATTATTTTTCCTCCCTCTCAATGCCAAATTCCTCCTTTCTTCCCCTATTTTTAGTGATTCCTACGCATCCTTCTGTAGCAACTACTCGCACCAAGCCAACCCAGAAGCTTGGCTCAATTCTAGGATAGAATATGGCAGATCTGGCGTATGTTGGTGGGCAAATGTGAATACACACAAATCTGTGGTGTCTTTGCCATGACAACGTGGATCTAGTCGCCATCTTTGTCGGCAATCTGCAATTTCAAATTTCTGGACAGAAGGAGGACGAGAAACAGAAGGAGATCGAAGATCCACCTGTTAGCTCATCGTCTCGGGAGGGCGGGGTTGCGGGGGGGGGGGGGGGTAGCGGTGGGGAGGCGCTAGAGATCTACTCTGGTTGCCATGGCAACTAGAGAAGGAAGGCGATGGAGGTAGGGGATCGAGAGGTAGGAGACGACGGCGGCAGGTCGGACTGGGGTTGGAAGGCAGGCCGGGACGAGGGTGCGCGTTAGGTCGTGCGGTCGATCGCCCGGACGTGTGGGCGATTGTGCCACACACCAGACGTGTGGGCGATTGTGCCACACACCGGACGTGCGGCTGTGGCTGCCTGTGCCCGGACGCCGTCGTGCGGGCGGGGTCGTCTTCATGCCACACAGGGCGTGCGGCGCAACCTCAGTAGATGTCACACGTGTGGCAGTTATCGGCGCCTTTTTTTTAAGATGGGATACTGCGTCGGGTTTTCTGTTCGGAAACGGGTTCTAGTCGGACCGGGTCCAACGCAAACCTCTCCGGTCCGGTCCGGTCGTTTCCGTTTCTAACCCGATACGACAGACGCAACCTGGTTGCCCACGCGGAGTTTCCCTTCTACTGTACCCCCCGCCGCCCTTCGCCTGCTGTGTCCCGTTCAGTTTCCACTCACGCCGCGGCGCGCCTGTCCCCTCGACTCTTCCCCGAGAATCCAGAGACGGGAGAGGGGGACGAGCGAGAGAGAGAGGGAGACAGAGCTCAGCATCTTCCAAGCCGAACGCCGAGGACATCTAGCTCACATCAAGGTAACATCATCCGCTCCCCATTGCCCCCGGCCCCCTTTTTTCGGTGTATTTCCAGCGCTCTTTTGCTAGGGTTCCTTGATTTAGCTAGCGTGCGATTCCCGGAGCGAAACCACCGCCCGTCCGCTCGCGCTTCGGTCGCCGTCGTGGGGTTCGGCGGGGTTTTGCGAGCTGCGGGTTTCGGGGCACCTGCGTGTAGTGCGCCGTTCTACTACTAAGTACTGACCAGTGCTGATTTGTGCCAGATGCGATTTAGGGTTCTTGAATGGGGAGTGCCATAACTAGGGTTCGATTTTGCTTGACTGCTTGTTGTGTATGCTAACTATGGACCATCTTTCGCGCTTTCCCAGGACAATGCCTCGCAAGGTTGTCTCCGGGCCCGACTACGACGACGACTATGCTGATTATGAGGATTATGAGGATTATGAGGATGACTACGATGATGATTATGATGAGACTGAGCATGCCGATGTCAAGCCCCCTGTGAAGGAGAAAGGTACGCGGCCGTGTGTGCAAGCTACTAGTCTGTTTGCGTATCAGTTTCACTGCATCAGTTATAAAGCCACTAGGAAGTAATTTTAGTTGGTTTGTAGATTTGTAGTTGCAATATCATATCTGATCAACTCCGCAATTGCAGCATTTTAAGTTGTTTGGCGGCTACTGTTGTACATTTGTAATGTTCATGTTACACTTCGGTTTCCGTTATGCTTGCTACCGCATTTATAGTCTTGGTAGTATGACCAACAGGATTCCACATACTCTATATAAAGCTCCCCACCACCATTGTTAAACAAATTGGGATGGCGACAAAGCGTATCATTATTGATTCCCTGCTCTTCCATTGATTTCTGCCGCCTGTTTAGCCCATCTAATAATGTTAAAAATGCATGTGCACGTGTCTGTTTGCACCGCGGATGCACATGTGAAATAATGTCTTATTACCTTTGAAGTGTCCATCTTCTTCTGCAAGGCGTTGTTGTCTATATGATTTTTTTTACTGAAAGTAAAATTGTTTCGTCCATCCAGTCTAGCAGTCAAAACTTACTCACAAAACACGCAAATGAAATTTTTGTTAAAACTCGAAACTTAGCAGGTTGTCGGTTGGAATTCGCCATTTTTTTCTTGCTGGTTATTTATTAAATGTTGGGGTGTATCCATCATACAATTTCAATTATTCTAAGCTTCTAATATACTCCCTCTGTAAAGAAATATAAGAGCATTTAGATTACTACTTTAGTGATCTAAATGCTCTTACATTTCTTTACGGAGGGAGTAGTTCTTATGGCCATACACCTTTGGATGCTTTTGCACCTTAGTGGAATATGTAGTTTCTTTAGGCATTGCGTTATTCTGTTAGTCTCTTGATTAGTTTAAGTGCCTGTAGTTTGTCTCCTTGGTCTCATATTATGTTTCCACTCTCTTGTATAGAATCATCGAAGAAGTCTTCAAACGCAGTGCCTGTGCTTTGGAAGTGCTCCATGTGCACATTCGATAATCATGAAACTATGGTATACTGTGAGATGTGTGGGGTTTTCAGGAATCTTTAAGTCAAATCTGGCAAGGATGTTTCGATCAAAGGTATTTGAGTCTCACACATGTCTGAACAATTCTGATTATTGGCATATACACAAGGGTTGTAATGTAAACTTATATGCTCTTGTTGCAACTAGTAGAATCTGTCAACGGAATATCAAACAATTCTGGGACATCTACTCTGTCAAACTCTGATTCTACCAAGATGCCAGCGAAGACTTCTATTACAAACTTCGACGGTGATTCTGAGAGAAAGTATGCTAGCACATCTCGTGATAAAGGTATTATTGGTAAATATTGAAATTGGTTTCGTGAATTTATGTTTATGTTTAACTAAGAGCCCTGCTCTTTTGTTCCTTCAAGTTTGTCCTTCATCATGAACCCAATAAATATGAAAAGAGGAAAGAAAGGAAAATGCTAATTCGACATCTCACAGTATAATCAATCTGCTTATGTTATGTGTTGAAAACATGGCTTTGATCTATTATTCTCTATATGCACCGATATTTTAGTATTCTGGTTCGCTTGTGAACTCTTTACTTCCTTTGCAGTTCAGTATAAGCAGTCCCTTTCAATAAGTTTCTTTGGTAATATGTTTAGCAGCATTGGACCATCTATAAATAAATGTTGGATGCGCAGCACTGTCACAGCATACATATTAAAAGTGGTTCAATGGTTGGACTTGTTGGAAGTCAATAACTTTGTTGACATCCCTTCTGAATCAAGTTAGTTCTATTGTTAAGGGTGAATTGATGAACTAAGGTTGCAGTGCTGTACATACTAGTATTACCTATTGTGAACTCTGTCCTTTCTTTGCTGTTAGCGTTGTTTTTTGCATTCCTTAATTATTAATTATTTGTGTGTCTCAACAGTCAATTCCACACAGTTGGCGTCTGTTGGTAGCTCATCAAGCACTGGAAAAAAGAAACAACCCGTAATCTCTGACAATAATGTGCCAATCGAGAGGACACCTCAATTGATTGCTGATCATTTTCAGCTAAAGGAGGACCAGGGTAGTAGTAGGGCTAGCAGTTCTGCTCAGAATAAGGGTTCCATGGAGACACTTTCTTCTGACATAAGCCAGCTAAGTATCGAAAGGAATAATGTCAATGTTGCACAGCCTTTACCTGAAGAGTATAAGCCTGAGGGGTGGATGCTAGCTGATCAGGAGTCCGGGGTGCTGAGCCAACTAAACCTTGCAATAGTATGTTACTACTCATCTTTTGCTGTGACTTTTAAATATGGAATCTACTCTTTTCACATTTCCTCTTCTAAAAGAGATTTTGCTTTGTCTAAAGATGTACTTGTCTCTAAACAATTTCGTTAGGTGGGTCATGTTGATTCTGGCAAGTCAACACTCTCTGGGAGATTGCTACACCTATTAGGGAAGATATCGAAAAGAGATATGCACAAAAATGAGAAGGAGGCTAAGGAAAAAGTAAGTTGCTACTGCCTTTGTGTCAGTCCCCCAGTTCATTTTGGCGCACAATTCTGACTGTTTGTGTGGTGTCATTTGTTTATCCAGGGAAAGGGGTCATTTGCTTATGCATGGGCCATGGATGAGAGTACTGAAGAAAGAGCAAGAGGTGTCACAATGACAGTGGCTGTCGCCTATTTGGAGACCAAGAAATACCGTGTAGTTTTGCTTGACTCTCCTGGCCACAAAGATTTCGTGCCAAATTTGATATCTGGTGCAACACAGGCTGATGCAGCTATTCTTGTGGTTGATGCATCAACTGGTTCTTTTGAATCTGGTATGGATGGGGAAGGAGGGAAAAGTGTTGGGCAGACAAAGGAGCATGCTCAGCTTATTAGAAGCTTTGGTGTTGAGCAACTTATTGTTGCAGTCAACAAGATGGATGCTATTGGGTACTCAAAAGATAGGCTGGAGTTCATCAAGGTACGACTTGGTAGTTTTCTGCGGTCATGCAACTTCCGGGATTCAGCTGTTACCTGGATTCCTCTTAGTGCTGTAGAGAACCAGAATTTGATTAAATCTCCTTCAGATGCTCGTTTTACCTCCTGGTAAGCTCTGTTTCAAGTGGACTTTGTTTCTTTTTGATTTACCACTTTAGGGTGAATTTCTCTAGTGCAGCGGATGTTGTAGCCTCTCTCTAGTTAAATGTTTGGTTTTATGTGCCAACTTTGAGAGTGTTGATCTGTGGACATATATAGTCTTGGCAAAATTTTGCTGTTTTTCTCACAATTTGAATCTTGAATGGATATATCCTTTCAGGTATCAAGGGTCGTGTCTCTTGGATGCTATAGATTCCTTGCAGCTTCCTTCTCGGGATGTTTCAAAGCCCCTCATTCTTCCTATATGTGATGTTATCAAATCTCAGTCGACAGGACAACTGGCAGCTTTTGGAAAATTAGAAACTGGCGCTATTCGAAATGGTTCAAAGGTAGATTCCTCACAAACTTTTCTCTTCAGAAGCTACCATTATTCCTGTATTGCATTGAGACCGGTTGCTATAATGAGAGTAGATTAATTCAATTCTATTTAGAGCATGATCTTGCTAGTGACATGCCAATCTTTCAGCAATAGCATGATACGAGAATTTGTCATGGCAAAATTATGTCCCATTCTTTGCTTTATAACTTAGTTGATTGAATGATTTAGTGCTACAATGATCTTGACAATATTTCCCAGGCAATAGGTTTATGAATGAACTGAAACTAGGGCAGGATGCCTATGTTTCCAATACAGAAATCCTTACCAGAACCGAGCAATAGGGCCAACTATTGATCTTACTTTCACTTGATAAGTAGTTTGGATTGGATAAACGATTCTTTTTGGAGACATGCACGTGCAATTATATTTCTCCTGACTGCTTGGATCTTTTCCTTGTGCAGGTATTGGTTTTACCTTGTGAGGAAGTGGCGACAGTGAAAACCATTGAACGAGACTCTAGTTCATGCAGCATAGCAAGAGCTGGTGACAATGTAGCAGTTATTTTACAGGGAATTGATGGTAGTCGAATAATACCTGGCGGGATTCTTTGTCACCCTGGTTTCTCTGTGCCTGTAGCCAACTACTTGGAGCTTAAGATTCGAGTGTTGGACATCGCCATCCCAATTCTCATTGGTTATCAGGTAAAGACATGTCATATAACCAAAGCCATGTTTGATTAGCTTCTTCTTCAGTGTAATCATATCAATTTTATTGACCTAGGTGGAGTTTCACATACATCATGTGAAGGAAGCTGCAAGAGTAACGAAAATCATGGCGTTGCTTGACAAGACAGGCAAGCCAAGTAAAACAGTACCGCGGTTTCTTAAATCAAAGCAGAATGCTGTTGTGCAGGTAATCAACGAGCAACGGTACTAGTGAACAGCTAGCTTTTGTGAATGTTGTGAAAACCGTTTGCATTCTTGTAACATTATTGCTTTTTGTCAGGTTACGCTAGATCAAGCGGTCTGTGTTGAGGAATTTTCAAAATGCCGAGCTCTTGGAAGGGCATTCTTGAGGTCGTCTGGAAGCACGATCGCTGTCGGTATAGTGACTAAGATAATGAGGCAAGATCAGCACTAGAGGACACCTGTCGTCCAAAACCTGGACCAAGTTGCTGCCTTGCAAGATCAGTACCTAGCAATTATTGACTCACTACCAATTGGTACTGTAATACCGGCGCCGGCAAGTTTTGTTCTCTGTTTGCTTGTCGCCATTGCTGTTGTGCATTAATGCTGAGTTATGCCTTGTAAAAATGTTCACACCTGTGAATGACTTGTATACCTTGAATGCTGAGTTAGTTTTAATTAAGCTGGGGAATGCAGTAACTTTCTTTTTGGGCAGAAAGCAGCCTGTTAACTGTCTTGCATTAGAGCATCTCCAATAGATGGTCCAAATGTAAAAGTAACTAACTTTTGGACCGTCTGAGGCAAAAAACGCAGCTTCAACAACAGACGATTCATATGTAAAAGAAATTGGACCGCGGCCTCCTCGTGATGTAAAATACAACACCTCGTGGTGCAAATTTACATCGCAAGGTGCATCTGGTCTAAAATCAGCCGCCCGCGAACGCCCAACCGCCAGTTCCTTTTCTTTCCTGCCCGTCCGCCGCCGCCCCGTTGCACGCCGCCCGCATCAGATCCGGCCCCACCCTGCCCCCTGCCGATGTTTCCATGCAGCCCCGCCGCCGCCGCCATGATCCGGCCATGGCGCCTTGTCGCCGTCCGCCCGCGGCTCGGACCCGTAGCAGCTCACTTGACCACAGCCCGCCCGCCGTAACTCCGCCCGCCGATTCCGTCGCCCGCCGCTCGCTCCGCCCTTGCCCGGCTCACTCCGCTACCTCGGCTCCGCCCGGCTCCGTCCGCCACCACCCCGGCCACTGCTCCAGCGCTCTCACCGCTCTCCGATGGTGCCGAAGGGCAAGTCGGGCTTCTTCGACGTGAGGCAGAAGCCCTCCGGTAACTTTGGAGTGGAGTTCTCCGACGTCGGGAGGCGTTGGTGGATCGGCACGTACCCCTCCGCCCACGAGGCCGCGCGTGCCTACGATGTGGCGGTGTGGCGTGCCGAGAGGCCTCGGGAGCACCTCAACTTCCTAGAGATCGAGAGTCGGGCGGAAGTGGAGATGCTTGTGCCGCAGGGCATCAAGATGAAGGAGATCCCGACGAAGAAGACGACGACGAAGAAGCCGTCGGTTGTCGTCAGTGCCGGCGAGACCGACAAGGAGGCGATGACAAGGTTTGCTCGGGAGCATCCGAGTATGCGTCGAGCCGGTGGAGTACTCTTTGGGCGTGGCGAGCGAAGAAGAAGAAGGCGAAGAAGGAGGGCGAGGCCGGTTCCTCGACGGTGATCCCCATCGAGTCCTCTTCCGAGGAGGATTGGGCGGAACTTCTCGGAGGAGGAGGAGGAGAATCTGACGACCGGAGAAGGAGGAGTGTTACAGGCGCGATTCATGACTCCGACGATGAGCGATGGTTTATCTAGTAGTTTGAATAAGTAGTAGTTGAAGTTCATGTATGAAACTATGTTGAATTTGATGTTTGAACTATGTTGAATGAACTAGTAGTTTGTCGTTTTAAGAAATTTACATCTTCATTTTGGACCATCTATTGGAGTTGCTCTTTTGGACCATCAATTTAGACCATCTGTTGGAGTTGAGCTTTTTTCGGAGCTTCAAAACGCACTTTTTGGCGGTCCAAATTTTACATCTCCGGTTTTGGACCGCCAAATTTTAGACCATCTATTGGAGATGCTCTTAGGGTGTGTGGATGGCGGCAAACAACGGCGTTACTCTTCTTCGACCGCGTCGGATGAAGTTGACAATGCTGAGATCTAGCGGACATGTGGAAGAACCCTAGCCGACGTGCCAAAAAGCCTCTGTCTCGTTGCTTGCAGCGATTCGATTCATCGGCCCGAAAAGCATCCTTACATGCGAAGGTGCTCCTCTAGATATGGGTATGATGGCAAATCCCCTCTTTTTCAGTGTTGCCTCTGTGACGGAAGATGATGGTGGACGACCTTTCAGCGTGGCACAAGATTCTGCCAGAGTGAAATTCTAGTTTACTTCTTGTGCGGTCTTTGATGCAATATTGCAAGATATATATCTATGTCTCTTATAGTGACATTGTGTGTACTCTTTATAACCCGGTTTTCCAATGAAATATATGTGGTTACTTCTAAAAAAGAAACTCCAGGCTGCTCGCCCTAATGCAACCAATGTATGAGACTGGCTGGATGTCAATCGACTACTTTTTTTGTCAATCGATTTGTTTCAAGTCGCCAAATGTAAAATGAATGACCATATCGCTTTCTTCAACCTCCTTCCCATCCTCCTGTTCATCTTTTTTCCCAAACCGCCCGACGTACCACAAGGTCCACCCACATGCTACCGCCGTCCGTGGCCGCCGACGCTTCGGCGCTTGCCTCGCCGCCCACCACCATCCCTCTAACCCCGACGAACCTCCATATTTTTCCGTCAAATCTGCATCCCCACATCCCTAAAATAGATACCCAACAAGCTTGCCACCCTAAGATGGACACCCGGCGAGCCTGCCTTCCAAAGATAGACCCAGATGGTGCTGCTTCTTCGGCGAGCCGACTGCTCCTTCCTTCTCTCCGACGGCTGCTGCTTCCATCATGCAAAATCGACTGACCCAAATATCATTTTCAGGCGACTGACATTTATACTATTATTAAAAAAGCAAACATAACTTCCTCTAAAGCCACACACCGAAGTGTACACATGAGTACCAGAGACGTTAGATCAATCAAACTAAATTACATCCAACAATCCATATTACATCTAAGGTCTGCCACACAAATTAACGCTTGAGATTAAATGTTCTGCCAGTCAGACTACCCCGCGCACGTCCTGTCCCTCCACACATCACGTCCTGTCGCTATGATCCGCCGCGCCGCCCCGTAGCCCCACACCCAAAGCTGCAGCCGAGATGCATCTGAGCGAGAACGAGGGGATCGAGGGCGTGCGGTTCGTGGTGACTGGCGGGCAGAATATCGTCCGCGCCAGCTATGCTCGAGCTGATCCGCGCGGCGCCCGAGGTCTGCTCCTCGGCGGCTCGATCAGGCGATTCCTCCTCTTGGTCCCAAGCTCCTCGGCCAAGGCGTCCGCTTCTTCCAAGGTTCACACCCACACTCTCTTTTGCTTAAATTACTGTGGCTTTTTTCTTCTGTCGTCATGAGTGGGCGTGAGACTTAAATGCAGTGTAGCAGCTGAAAGGACATGCGGTGCCCCCATGTGTGGTTTTGGTAATTGATGACATTCTCTATGGACTAATGGTTGCATTGAGTTATATTTGAAGGATTTGTCTATAGGAATTTCTTGAAGTCCATGCGTTGGTTTCAAGGAGTTTATGTGTTGACCAAGGTGCTATTAAGGAATTATCCAAAGATTGGTCATGTGAGTGTTGAGCTTATTGCAAGCATGTCTTGAAGAAGAAGATTGTGTGATCATTCATGTTTACCTTCAAGACATCATCCAAACTAAGAGAGTTGGAAAGATTCAAGGTTGATCAAGACTAAGTCAAGAGTGAATCAAGTTGATCAACTCACAAAGCGTAAAAGATGTACCGGGAGGGATCAAATGATCCCATGGTATGGTAAGCTTTGTCCATTGCACTTTGTGTACTAACCCATGGTCTATGTGAGAGTTCTATGTGGGGTTAGGTACATGTCCATGGGCTTGCGTCAAGAGGAAGATATCATACAACCCATGGAAAGGATGACATCAAGTAGTGATCGTCATCAAGATTGTCATGTGCAAGTTCAAGTGTAGCATCACGAAGAGATCAAGTGCTTGAAGCTTGGCATCCATTGTGGTGTCAATGGACTTGTGAAGATGTGCCGAAGAGTGGCTCACCCATAGTGGACTATGGGGGAGCAATCATCTAGTCTTCATCGAGCCAACGCAATCAAGAAAGGTGGTCCATCGTGAGGAGGACAAGATCGTCATCATCTAGCTCAAGTGGATCATGTGCAAGGCAAAGGTTTGCCCTTGATAGGTTTTCTATTTTACTGGTCTCATGGTGGTAGTTGGGAGACCGGGTTATAGGATCGATAGCCGTACTATCAAGTGGGGCTCTCAAGTGAGTAGCTTGATCGTATCGTTCGTCGAGAGCTCAAACCATTGCATCCTTGCATCATGTTTCTTGGTTTTTGTTTGGTTCTCTCTGTGAGTCTTAGAGCTTATGGTCATCTTGATGACAAGCTTGAGTTCATCAAAAACGGAGTTTGCATGCATCTTCTATGATGTTTTCGATGTTGGAGGATATGCCGGTTCTTCTCTGTTGGAGGTTTCACTCCTTTGTTTGTTAGGCATACCTCCCCTGCCTCTTATTAGTATATCCAACAAGGTTGTCTTGTTTCCAAAAAGGTTGAGTTTGCTAAATTCGGAGCTCATTTGTAGAAGTTATGGCAGTTCTGGTTTTATTGTTTCCCTCTGTTGTCTTCTCTGCAAAATGAAGGACTCCTAGTGTTGCTTATCTGGGTAATGCGGCAGTTCTTCTCTCCGGAGCGTTAGTACCGCAGGCCCTCTTGATAATACCGCAGTCCACTTGATAATCTGCAGGTGCTCACGGTAGTACCGCTCTGTGGGAGCGGAAGTACCGTGGCCTCGAGCGCAGCTACTCGGCGGTAGTAGGGCGGATGTAATTTTTACATCCGTGCCCTATCTTGATAATACCGCCTTGAGCATGGTAGTACCGTGGGCTCTGGCCAGGCTTAGCGGCATGAGCGGAAGTAGGCGGATGTAATTTTTACATCCGTGCCCTATCTTGATAATGCGCTCTTCGTGTCTTGATAATGCCGTGCGGATTTTTGGCGCAGTCCTCCCTCGGTGAGTAGATACGGAAGTAATTATTTACTTCCGTGCTTTCTCTGCGCCTAGTGTTACTGCCTTACGGTAGTACCGTGAAAGGCGCGGTAGTACCGCTCCGTGGTTCTACCGCTCGTTGCTCTAACGCAATGTGCCTTCATCTGGCGATCTTTGCACATGCGGTAGTACCGCAACCTGCAATGATAGTACCCATGATCGACCGCTGTAGTACCGCAGCTCCGTGCGGTAGTACCGCGTCGTGCGGGCTGAGTGAGGGGATAATGGTTGGATTTTCTCCCCACCTATAAAAGGGGGTCTTCTTCCCCATTGAGACTTAATCCTTTGAGCTCGTGTTCTTCCCCCATTGTTGACCTTCTTCGAGCTTGCTAACTCTCAATCCCTCCAATGATTCTTGCTAGTTCTTGAGGGAAAGAGAGGAGATCTAGATCCACGTTTCCACCAATCACTTTCTCCTCTAAGTGAGGGGAACCCCTTGGATCTAGATCTTGGAGTTCTTCGTGATCTTCTTTCGTTCTTCCTCTCATTTTCCTTCCTAGCATTAGTTGCTTTGGTGGGATTTGGGAGAGAAGGACTTGGGCACTCCGTGTGCCCCTGCCATTGCATTTGGTGCATCGGTTTGAGCTCTCCACGTGATACATGGAAGTTACAAGTTGAGAAGCTTATTACTCTTGGGTGCTTGGTGCCCTTGAGCTTGTTCCTCTTGGGTGCTTGGGCGCCCTAGACGGTTGGTGGTGTTCGGAGCTCAATCATTGTGGTGTAAAGCTCGGGGCAAGCGTCGGGGTCTCCAATTAGGTTGTGGAGATCGCCCTGAGCAATTTGTCGGGTACCGGTGACCGCCCCCAAGGGTTGCCAAAGTGTATGGGTTCGGTGACCGCCCCTAAGGGTTGCCATTTGTACGGGTTCGGTGACCGCCCTCAAGGGCCCCTTAGTGGAATCACGGCATCTTGCATTGTGCGAGGGCGTGAGGAGATTACGGTGGCCCTAGTGGCTTCTTGGGGAGCATTATGCCTCCACACCGCTCCAAACGGAGATTAGCATCCGCAAGGGTGTGAACTTCGGGATACATCATCATCTCAGCGTGCCTTGGTTATCTCTTACCCGAGCCCTTTACTTATGCACTTTACTTTGTGATAGCCATATTGTTTCTTGTCATATATCTTGCTATCACCTAAGTAGTTTTTCTTGCTTAGCATAAGTTGTTGGTGCACATAGGCGAGCCTAATTGTTGTAGGTTTTGTGCTTGACAAATTAACCGCTAGGTTTATTCCGCATTTGTTCAAGCCTCAACCGTAATTATTTTAAAGCGCCTATTCACCCCCCCTCTAGGCGACATCCACGATCTTTCAGCAACGAAGAAGGTAATTTGTTTTTCTGTCCAATGTATTGAAGCTATAATGTACGTGCTTAGTAAATTGTTTAGGGCGGTGTGAGACTTATAATGCCTGCCAACTTAGTGAATTGATAAACCTGCAAGTTTGTGTTTTTTACTTCACTTGAATTTGCACAATTCAATTATGTGTTCATTGAATGGATTTGACAGGACATTTCCTGCAGGCAATGAGGGAAGTAGATGGGCATGGCTGATCTGTTCGTCATGCAGTTATGTGCTATCTTATTCCTTGATGCTGAGTGTGAGTCCATGCATGTGCAAGCTATATGTGCTCTTAAGTTATTAGTGTTCTCTAACTTATTTCCTACTATTCCTGCACGGTACCACTTTTTCCCTACCAAGGATAGATGAGCCTATTAACCTTATGTTGCCTGTCTATGTCAGATTTAGAACCCAGCAAAGAAATGGCAGAAATTTGCATATTAACCTTTCTTGTGCAGGTTCGAGATATAAAGGTCATACAGATGTTTCTTTGCCATGAGTGTGTAAACTTGATGAGGCAACATGGTCTTCAAGCACAAGAAATACCCATGGACGTGAGTGCGGGCTGCTGCTCCGGCCTCCACTCCTCTGCTTGACCACCGAAGCCACCATGTTGAGGCCCTCGCCACCAAGCGGCATGCTTTCCCGTGAGTTAGCTTCTTCAACACATGTTTCTCTGAATTTCTACAAGCTAAATTAGTACATGCTTCTCTGAACGTTGGCCTGTATTGGATTCTTGTATGTTATGATTTGCCCAATGTGCTCTTCCTACACCCATGGATATGGCAAGAAAAATAATTAGAAAGCATGAAAGATGGCAATCAATACTTTCTGTTGGATATATCAATTGTTTTAGCTCTTCCTACACCCAACCGTCACATTCTAAAATTTGAAGGTTCCAGCTGGGATTCCTGTTCTGTTCATATGTTCCAATTAAGTGTTTTAGTTCCAAATTAGAAGCTGGATTCCGTGTATAGTTATTCTCATGTCCATCACATGAACTATGCGTGTGTACTCATGTTGAATTGATGTGTGATACTGAGTCTTTGCATTTTCAATCGCTTTGCTTTTTCTTCATGATTTGGTGCATGTGCATTTTCACATAATTTGTAACAAACCAATTCATATTTTAAGTCAAGCTTGAATCATTTTGTTCTTTCATAATGGTTGGAGATGTGGTTTAGGAGGATCAACAGCTAATGGCAAACGCGTCAGCGAGCTCCGAGTGTGGTGGCCCGTGCAACATGAAGAAGACCATCCGGACAAAGGGCAGGTACACAAATAGCCAAGAACACAAGGAGACGTGTAGGTCTGCGTTTCTGAGTTATATATCTTTTAGCACTAACGATTAAATGGTCTGTAGCTGGTCAGGCGTGCTTGCCCAAAATGTACTTTAGTAGTTGCTAGATCCATGCTTGCTTCTATGTTGTTCTTGCAGCCTCAACTAGCTAATTTTATTTAAAGCAAATGTTGTTCTATCCTTCCAATTACTGTTATTCAGATCTTCTATTCTTTTTTCTGTTGTCATTCACAGTACAAATGTTATGAGAATTTCAGGAATTTTTTCATATCTTTCTCCGAGTTACCTTAATTTTGTAAATTGTGCTCTAATTCAGTTTTGAGTTTGTTTTCAGAAAAGCCTACTTTAAAGCTGTGTAAATCCATTATTTTCCTTTGAGTTTGCCGTGGAGGTGAGTTGGGAACCTTTTTTATACTCCCTCCATCCCAAAATTCTTGTCTTAGATTTGTCTAGATATGGATGTATCCAACACTAAAATGTAGCTAGATACATCCGTATTTAGACAAATCCAAGACAAGAATTTTGGGACGGAGGGAGTACTTGGTGGATGCACTGATGTAGTGACGCCGACTTGCCTGAATGTTGTTTTCCTCTGCGTGAAGTGCTTACAATTCTCAAAGGCGTCAACAAGTCCCGGAGGAGATTGACAAGGTGCAGGCAAGATCTCAAGTTCATTGCTGTCTTTTTTCTCTGAACATTCTCTTATTTGGAGTTGCAACCCATTTATGGTGTGTCAACCGACTTGGCGTAGGATGTATTGTAGTTGGTTTGGTTGCATCAACCAACAAGTCTTATTATGTATTGCAGTTGGTTTGGTACCATCAGCCGACTGGCCAGTTGGAAAACCAGCAGGGGTAAACATGTATTGTGAGCTCCCCTTGCATTCAATGTTTAGAGCTTGATGAACAATGTTGTGTCAGCTTGTTGACGATCTGCTATTTTTCACAAAATTGGGACATGTCGGATGGTCGATGTGAGGTTCTCCAAGTAAAAAAAATCCTCATTTGTCCGTTCTGATAGTCTGATGGAATTTTGTTGATAAGAACCTACAGTTTCTTGGGTAAGTTTGGGTTAGGAGTTCCGTATATATGCGCCAAGAAAGTACTCCTATATAGGGAAATCATGATATGCTTTTTTCTTGATGTAGTTGTCATCAACCAAGGGGCAATGAGTTCTATGATTTTCTTGACAAATGGGTGGCAGATCAGTCTGGACCCGGCATCACAAGTGGTTGCCTCCCCAAGAAGAAACCCAATAGGGAGAAAGCAAAGAGAAACAAAAGCAAGAAGGGCGGTGTCATTCGGAAGACGCCCACGATTTCATGATGGAGGGTGCTCTGTTTTTATCGTGGTCGATGTTCTTGTGTGAAGCTCCGCTGTGTTGTACAAGTGTCAAGGGTTTCGGCTGTGGTGCATTGGGAGGGCCACATGTGCGGTCACGGTGTTTCCTGTTGTGTGGGTAGTACGACCTTGGGTTGTTTGTATCGGTTTTTGCCCGGTTTTCCAAAAATTAACTAGGCAATTCTCTTCTTCTTAATTAATCGATGAGGCAAATCTTTTGCCTCCTTTCGAAAAATGATATGCTTTTTTTGCAGTGCCAACACTGAAAATGTAAAGTGTGTCATGCATGACTTTTATATGTGTTTTAGGAATTGGAGGATAGCTCTATAAACAAAATTCCTTATTCTGCACTTCTCTGCTTTGCTTGGCAGGAATTCTTGTTGTAAAGAGCGAAGGCATGGTTTGGTTTGCATGACATTATCTTCAATTGGCTGGAGATATATAAATGTTGATACTTGATTTTCTCACCTGGCATCTTATCACTTCTGTGAAAGACACTTCATTTTCTCATAGTAATAGTTCTTTATTATTGTTGATACATAAATGGATCTTATTGAATCGTACTTGTATGTGTGTATGGAGAATGGTGATTAACCTTTTAAAAAATCTATTATCCAACAAGGTGATTCTAATTTCTGATTAGATTATACTATAACAATATGATTAGCAAAAATTCAAACGGTTGTATATTTGACACATACTGCAATGGGCCGAAGCCCTCCTGTATATTTTGTTCAAATACTGAAATTCATTTACAGGGGATTATAATCATTTGGGCGCTATGCATTGAGAAAGTGTGCATTTAGATAAGAGATTATATAATTAACGCAAAGATATGGGATGTTTTTTTCAACAAAAATGTTGATCATGACGAATGATAATCAAATTATTTGTATGAGTCAAGAAATGCACTTTGTATGAATTTTCAAAAATTTCAAGAAATCTATCTATATTTTGTTAGAGTTTTTCATGTTTGATACGTGTGTTGCACGTGCACGCTTACTAGTTCAGCTAAACTGCGATGCAACCTGGTATCTATATCTATATCTATATCTTCTATACTACTACTAAAAGAGCAAACATAAATTAGTCTAAACCCACCAAACTTACTGTACACAAGAAAACCAGCACCGTCAGATCTACTCCACTTAATTATATCTGAGAGCCCGTATTACTTCGATGGTCTGCCATCGAAACGAATGGACAAGATTGAATGTTCTGCCAGTCTGCCATCACGTATCGGCTTCCAAAAAAAAAAACACATCACGTTTCCAACTTCAGCCATAGCGCCCCTCCTCCAGCCGCCACGGAACTCCTCCCTGTTCCCATCGCCGCCGCCGCCTGCCGTTCCTCCTCTGCTATCGAGGGCGCGAGCGAACGGAACCAACCCCCGAAGCAACTGGAGCGGAAAACGGCGGAGGAATGGGGAGATGGCGTTTGCGGCGGCGGGGGAGGAGACGGGGCGGGCGTCCTACATCCGGGAAGGATCCCAAGGGCCGGGTCATCTCCTCCACAACGCGCACCGATGTCGCCGCGCGCCTCGGCGAGCTTCGCGACCAGATCCTCGCCCGCCGCGCCTCCTTCACCGACCTCGCCGCCCAGCACTCCGGCTGCTCCTCCGTGCGCGCGGCAGCAACCTAGGTACGCCTCCACTTTGCCCCACCTACGCGCTCTGCAGGCTGTCAGATAGGGTCTCAGATCGTGGAGAACCAGGAAGCACCAACCCATGAAGAGCTCGACAGCGCGGAGGTCCTCTCCGGCCAGGACTACGTGACCAGCCCTAGATCCACCGCCGAGCCAAGAACTTCTCCGTTCTATTTCTTCTTCTGTTAACCAACCAAAACATTTTTCCTGAAAACAATCTGGTTAGGGATGAACCTACAACACAAATAATCGTTCTCTCCGGCTCTTTTCTTCAAAGCAATCCGAGGAAAGGGTGCAAAGGAAATTGGAGCATAGGCATAGGCAACGGAAAATTGCTCAGGAATATCTCGATCTTATGCTTACTGCTGTGATGTACAGTGACTATAAAAAGGGTCAAAACAATTAGTGAGATACTTCTCTGGATATAGAGCTCATTGACACACACCTATAGTATGTGGTTGAACATTCATTACCTTGTGGTTGGTACTTCGTCCCAGCCTCCCAATCTTAAATCTGAAGTTGTTCTGTATGGGGGAGTGAATTGTATGACTGTTTCCAGGCTTAAATCTGAAATTGTTGTGTACTATATGTGCATGCAGTGTGTATGGTAGAACCAATCGATGTGCAGAAGTTGGCATGAACCGAAGGGAAATCGGTGCGCCACCGGAAGGCTCGGCAGTGCTGATCGCCGGAGCTACACTACCGGCAATGGCATCCAAATTTTCGGTAACGCTCAAGGTATATACAGTGTACACACAAAGAGGTCCACATGTAATTATCTAATTATTGGATGCATCAGATTAACGTGTTGAATGAATCACATGTGTATACTTAAGACAAATGTATTAATGGTTAGTCATTTTTCTGTTTATCCTTTATACATGTCCTCCAAGGTAACCATGGTACTCTTGAGCCCAAGTACAGTGCTGCCATCTAACGCCGCCTGCAATTTTTTAGCTCCAGGAACTTGGACCATCCTGCAAGAAGAATTAGTTGAAAAGGTTGGTCTATGCTACTTGTCTAAGGCTGAGTATATGCTCTTTGTTGTTAATTGCAGTGATAGTCACTATGATTGAATCCTGCAAGAAGAATTAGTTCTAATGATTTGAAGACTGCATATGTGCAGATCTAGAAACTCTTTCTTCCCCAGATGGGCAACGGGCCAAGCCGATCCGTTGTTGGCTCTGAAAGTGCACATGCATTGCTTCTGTACACTATTCATGATTCGAGGATTATATTTCGTAACGACCCAATTTTTTATGGTCACGGCAACCATGATCAACTTTACAGAAAGCCGAGATTAGTAACAGTTGTCTTTTATTTCCTCACAAAGGTGTGTGCATGCGTGTTGAATATCATCTTTCACTTTTTAGTTGAAGGTATTGCAGTCAGTAACAAGGTCCTTTTGTACTAATGACCAGGTGCTAGGTACAGATCAACTTAATGTTTACACTTGAACAAATACAGAATTGTGTTTGATCTTCAGATAAAGGCACCGATTGGGAGGTAACTCACACTACTCTAAACACCTTATTCTTATGGTGTAACCATAACACATTTTGCATCAGGAGATCACAATTTACTTGATTCACATGCATTTCTTACCACACGCATAACTCGAAACCTTGGTTTGTATGATGGGGACCCTGGAACATAAGGTGGATAAATAGAGTAGGTTATGGACATATAGGGAAGCTGTTCATCACATTAATTTTTCTCAATGGATTCATATTAAGGTCGGGTCTATCTGAATGTCCAACATATTCTGTGGCTGCAACTGTACGTCAGGGGGAGTTACAGTTATCTCAAAGCTAATGGCAGGCCAATTTTTTTGGACTTCTTGAGTGTTTGCATCTCTTGGTCATATAAATCGTAAAGTCAGTCAACCAATGAACTTTCATAAATCTTAAAGTCTGGCTGACTCTGTGGGGTGGCTGCTCTTGCTCGGGACTCTGCTCCCCGACGCGGATGTGGTGCGGGGTGGTGCGAGCAGAGCAGACCTTCCTCGCCAACCGATTTGGAGGGTTGTACTTCCCCTATGGTACTCTCTTCCCTGTAGGTTCCGGTTGATGGCAGCTCGAGGTTGTCGGATCTGGAGCAGAACAGATAGATATTATAAGATTGGGACCGGAGGAAACTTTGGTCGACTGGCCCGGCAGTGGTGACGTCTCTCGATGTCGTTTTCCTCCTTGGAGGCACAATCGAGGTCCCTCTTATCCACACCCGACCCCCCTCCCGGAAGAAAGTTCAAAATCTGCCTTGGAATGGGCGGCGGCGGCGCCATGTGCGTCGTACTCTCCATGGAGGCGCCGTCTTGGGAGGCTTGGGTTTACGGGAAAGGGTTGCTGTAGGCGGTGGGCTCCGGGTGACAAGGGCTCAAGCGACGACGGTGGGTGGAGGTTGGCAGGTGGAGCGGCGTGGCATCTACCGCGTTGATGACGGCAGGTCTTGGCGGCATGGTGCAGCTGAGCCTCGGCGATGGATGCGTCTGGATGGAAGAGCGCAGGGCGGTGGCACTGGAGGAGCCGTGGCGGCGTCGACGGATGGCTGGCCTGGCAAGGATGATGTGGATCTCCTTCCTGGAGATGGGTCAGCGGTTCGATGGTGATGGCGGCTTCCAAAACGTGTGCATGCGGTATACGCTTTAGTTTTGCTAAACCGGGTGCAGGTTCCTGATGCGTCATGCGGGCGGACCGGCGATGACCTCGGTTCTAGATGGTGGGAGTGAGGGCACTCCGCATTATCGAGTTTGTAGTTATGAGTGGTGGTTTCGGGTGGTTTGATGTATGTTCTTGTCAACCCGTTGTTGAATAATTAATAAAGATGGCTGTGCGCATTGATTGATGCAGAGGCCGGGGGTTCAACCTCCTTTTCAAATTTTTTTGTTGAAATGCATAACATCGATGCCTATACTCTTATTTTTAGTTGTATATAATATGAACAACATGACTTTTTCCTGGTCATAAATTGCTTGGAAAAATGCAACATCGATGCTAGAATCCCGACGAGATTATGGCCAGTGATGGAGATTATTTTGTATGCTGATGGTACCGGGGCGGCTGCACGGCATAGGGCCGCACGCTCGACTTCGACATCGCCGTCTTCAACAAGGAGAAGATCTCGCTCGCCGGCCAGGACGAGGTCCGGACATGCACTCCCGTTCCCATTCCTTCTCCCTCTCCAGGAATTGGTTTCTGATGTTTTTTTGTTTTGTGTGTGCCTCTGCAGTATATGGTGGCGGGCGGGCAGAACCTTTTCGCACTGCTCTCGGATGCCTTAAGGGTGTCAAGCCCTCTGTCGTGGTCGGATGGGGCTCCTTGGTTCAGTCCCATCACTGCACAGTTTCCCTCCTATCTGTCGAGATTTACTATGTCCCCCTACTGCTATTCTACTGAATATTGTTCTTGGAGCATCAAAGCCAATTGCTTTACTGGTGAACATGTGTAGGAGGATTCGTGGTTTACTGTTATTAGACCTATATGTAAATACATGCACAGGAGGATTCTTGGAGCCTTGTACAATTAGTAAGGTCATCAAAGCTAATTGCTTTACTCGTGAACATGTATAGGAGGGTTCATTATTAGACCTCTGTACATACATGTTTGCTCTGTGCTATGAAAAAAGACTCCTTTGGTGGTGAGAATAAAAAGGAAGAAATTTACTACTCACAATAAAATTTAACTGGGTGAACTGTGGAATCTGACTTTGTTAGAGGAAGGTTCAGAACCCACCTTTTCTTTCTTGCAGGATTGAGAAGATTGCGACTTTGGAACCTTTTTGATATACAGAAAGAAAGCAGATTGTGCTTGTAGATAATGGTAGTGAGAGGATCAAATTTATGGAATGTGGAGAGAGGTTTCACGGATTGTACTTGTACAGAAAGAGAGCAGATTGTGTTTCTTTTCAGAAGATAACTTTTGCCAGCCATTGTGGTGTAATTTATATATATATTGTGTCAGTCCTAACGTTAGTATATGCAACCTAACATGTCCTGTTAGTTTTGTTTATTTGCATCTTCTGCTTTCAGTCCATGGACGCATGCAACATATGCAGAACCAGTGCAATCTGAAATTCCCTGGTCGAACCTGCTTTGAGAAAATGTACCCAATGTTCCATGCTTTCCACTCTCTTTTGGTGATTATTTTGTGATTCTGTAAATAAAGGGAAACTGTTTTCGGATCCCCCGTCCCTGCACCGTACTCATCATGCAGTTTGATACAGCTTGTGATATACCTTTCCGCTTTCAGTCCATGGACGCATGCAACATATGCATAACCAGTGCAATCTGAAATTCCCTGGTCGAACCTGCTTTGAGAAAATAGTACTACCCAATGTTCCATGCTTTCCACTCTCTTTTGGTGATTATTTTGTGATTCTGTAAATAAAGGGAAACTGTTTTCGGATCCCCCGTCCCTGCACCGTACTCATCATGCAGTTTGATACAGCTTGTGATATACCTTACACGTTTAGTTTTGTTTATTTGCATCTTCTGCTTTCAGTCCATGAACGCATGCAACATATGCAGAACCAGTGCAATCTGAAATTCCCGCTTTCAGTCCATGGACGCATGCAACATATGCAGAACCAGTGCAATCTGAAATTCCCTGGTCGAACCTGCTTTGAGAAAATAGTACTACCCAATGTTCCATGCTTTCCACTCTCTTTTGGTGATTATTTTGTGATTCTGTAAATAAAGGGAAACTGTTTTCGGATCCCCGTGCCTGCACCACACTCATCATGCAGTTTGATACAGCTTGTGATATACCTTACACGTTTAGTTTTGTTTATTTGCATCTTCTGCTTTCAGTCCATGGACGCATGCAACATATGCAGAACCAGTGCAATATGAAATTCCCGCTTTCAGTCCATGGACGCATGCAACATATGCAGAACCAGTGCAATCTAAAATTCCCTGGTCGAACCTGCTTTGAGAAAATAGTACTACCCAATGTTCCATGCTTTCCACTCTCTTTTGGTGATTATTTTGTGATTCTGTAAATAAAGGGAAACTGTTTTCGGATCCCCCATCCCTGCACCGCACTCATCATGCAGTTTGATACAGCTTGTGATATACCTTACACGTTCGAAACCATTATATTGTATGAATACCTTTGTAGGTCATTAGGCACAGTTGGAGTTGGTTGTGTTGTAAATGTACATCTCTGGTCTGACTTGTAGTTTGACTAAGGTACTGTTGTATTGGAGTGTTCCATTAATTATGTATGGTTGTGAGGTTGAGAAGTCCGCTGCGTGCATGTTTGATATGAGCTAATTATGTCTTAACTAGGATGACTCGAGAAATTTTTCTCTACGATTATACGTGTGTTGCACGTGCACGCTTACTAGTGCATGCAAAGTTGCAAACCTAAAATGGACGCGGAAAAAGTACACTTCTATATATGCTGTTGTATGATCACAAATTGTTAGTTTTGTCGGAACAAATATTCAAGAAACCCCCAATTACAAAATAAATAAAAAAGAATATGAAGAGCTCAAGAGCGAGAGAGAGTGGAAGGAGAGAACAGAAGACTTCCCCGGCGAGCTTTGTCACGAACACATAACGTGGCAGCGTAAGCCAATGGCCGTACCTACGTGATGCATCCGTCCTCACGACCCGATCTTATCGAGGCTGTCGGCGACGGTCTTCATCTTGGGCCGGAGCTCCGGGTCGGCCTCAGTGCACGCCAGCGCGACGTGGAACGCGGCGACGATCTCCTTCTTGGGCAGCGCCGGCGCCTCCCGCAGCAGCGCCGGGTCCACCATCTCCGCCACCGGCCGCGCGTCCTCGAACCCGCGCCGCACCCACCGCACCGCCTCCGGCACGGCCTCGTGCTCCGCGCTCCCGGACCGGTCCGTCGTCGTCGTGGACGGCCCCGAGAAGGACGCGGACGTCGACGGCGACGCGTGGTCCGCGGGGCCCCGCCCCGTCAGAAGCTCCAGAAGGATCACCCCGAAGGAGAACACGTCCCACTTCTGCGCCGGCCGCGCCCCCGGCGCGCGCGCCTCGGGCGCCCGGTAGCCGCTCGCCTGCGCCGGCGCCTGCGGCTTCGTGTAGGGGATGGCGCCGCCGAGGAGGCTGCCGCCGGAGGACGGCGGCGCGCCGTCGGGGCCGCAGCCGGCGATGGCGAGCAGGCGGACGAGGCCGAAGTCGGCGACGCGGGGGGTGAAGTCGGCGTCCAGGAGGATGTTGGACGGCTTGACCTCGCCGTGGACGAACCGCCGGGTGCTGCTGCACTCGTGGAGGTACGCCAGGCCGCGCGCCGCGCCCTTGGCGATCTTCAGCCGCGCCGCCCACGGCAGCACAGGTTCACCGCTGCGACCTGCACCGTCGACGCGGTAATTAAAAGTTAGCATGCATGTGTATATTGCTAACCAGAATTGATGGGCTTTGATTTTGAATGAGAAACAAAAATGCTACAGACAGAATTAATGGCCATTTAATTAGTAGAGTGGTGTGTCCACATCACCAGAGCAAGTACAACACTATGCCTTTACCAGTTTCACCGGGCAGGCGGTGCAAGGCGGACGAGGCACGACGGCTGCGGTACGAGCGCAATGCCGTGGTCAGCAATGAATGTCGCAGCGGCTTCCGCAATCACCGTGACCCCGCCGCCGCCGGTCTGGCCGGTCTCGGAGGCCATGCGTACAAGGTCACCGTCCGCCTACTTAGTGTTGTTTAAGTTAGTTTGGTTTAGGTTAATTTTGAGTAGTTTAGATGTAATATATATCAAACTAGTTAAATTTCATCGAATTTGCATGTACTATGTCAAACTAGTCCAAATTTGAAGTTTGAACTATTTGAATTAAGATATTTTTTTCCGGAACTATAGCCTTAGAGGGTCGGTTGTCCACGCAGAAACGGACGCGGAGTTTTGGCTCCCGGTCTCATCTGCACCCACGCTTAAAAAAAATTCAAAATAAATACTAGAAAAATTCAAAAAATTCCAATTTTTTTTGTGGTGGTAGATAATTTGACGCGTGAGATGCGCCCCAAAATTCAACTCATTTGAGCATCTGAGCAGCTTTCGGCAAAAAGACAAAATCGAGTCTGTAAAAATGTATACTGTTCACGCACTGTTTTGACCCGATTTGTCTTTTTTGCCGAGAGCTACTCAGATGTCCAAATAAGTTGAATTTTGGGGCGCACCTCACGCGTCAAATTATCTACCACCATAAAAAAATTTGAATTTTTTTTAATTTTTTTAATATTTGTTTTGAATTTTTTGCTAAGCGGGAGCAGATGAGTCCGGGCTCCAGGATGAATTATCGACGCAAAAACGCCGTACATCCAGACAACACGTCCGCAGACATTTGAGGGCGTCCGTTTGTGGATGACCCCTGAGATGCTGGTGCTTCCCACAGGCAGGAGCAGCCATGGCACTGTCCACGGACACTGCATATGAGGGACTTGTGCAGCGAGCATTAATTGCGCACGTTGTGCCCGATTTGTCATTCACTTGACAATGGTTCTAACTGTTGCTGCCTGCCTTCACATGGCCTCTCAACACAGACAAACCAACCGTTGCTGCCTGCACGCACCACTTATTATGGCGTCCTCACAAAGTCGTCAAGCTTTTGTCCTATCAAGGCACGAAAGCCACATAGAAAGGCAGCATAACAGCAGCCTCAGCACTACACCCATCATCGATCACCCAGTAATCAAAAGCGCTCGTTGATCATGCTCATGCATGCGCGTCGCCGAGGCGTGCCTCCGCGGTCTCAATTATCACCTCTGCTTTTGGCTCGACTGTCGCGTGGAAAACTTTCCGGGGTTAGATTAGCCCCAGAAGATCATTCTGTTAGGCCGTGACAGTGACAAAGGTTCCAGGCCTAAAAAGGTCTCCTTTTGCCCTTCCAGCAGGAATCAGGATGCTGTAAAGGCATTCCTTTGCTCTTTCCCTCTTTGGTTTGTCAGTATTGTGCAAGTGCTGGTATGGAGGATACCTTAAAAATCACTTGATCGGTTGATCCTATGAGGTATTGGACTGTAAAGTGTGCGTGTACACCATAAACAACACGTAGTTTTTTGTGCAGTATATTCAGTTAGTGGCTGGCCAAAACTTGTGGCGCGACTCTTAGCTCTTAAGCTACGCTAGCAACTCCCTCAGTTTTCAAACAGAAAGCAACAGCTCGCTGCTGTTATTGGAGAGCACGAGCAAAGACACGAGGCAAAAATGATTTTTTTCTTGCATGTCACTGGAACCATCCATTCATCCGATCGACAGCGGATGCCCGGCATGGATGGCAGAGTGTGGTCCATCTCCGTCCGGGGGGACAGGTCGGTGCGGTGTTTGGAAGCTTTCGCTCTCGCCGCTTGTCTTGCAGTGGATCGAATCGCCTGACCAGTCCGTCGTCCGTTAGGAAACTGTTGATGGGATGATGCCTCGGTGCACGGCAGGCAGGTCGTTCGTTTGCCACCAAGAGCCGATCCAGGGGATTTTTTTACCAACCATATGTACACTTGTTTCTATCCTATATATGTCGGTCTAGTCAAGTTTTGAGACATTTGATGAAATCCAACAGGTTATAGTTTGACTTTAGCGGCGTTCCTGTTATTTTTTGACTTTGGAAAAGAGTGGGAAAACACGGGTGAATTATGTGTAATATAACATATTAAGGGCTTGTTTGATTCTGTCTAACATGGCGGTAGAGTGGGACCTCTTTTTTTCCCGAGGATAGGGCACAAAGCTTCAAACACAGTCCTAAAGAAGAAATCGAGCTCGCACGCCAATGTTAATTGGTCTAACAAGACGTCAGACCAGACCTAACCTTCAAATAAAACCAACACCTTCAAGAAGGTAACCACATGGGGACTTCGACACTGTCGGGTTGTCACCCCGGAGCTATGCCTGTTACCATAATCGCCATCCATCCCTATATCTCAACGCTCACATAGAATTAGGCGGGCCAAAGGAGAAATCCCCAAAAGGAAAGACACCACCGCGTCGCTTCTGATCATTGCCGCACCGCCTTCTCGCTGATGGTTGTGTTTGTGCCACTAAGATGCAATGCTCAATCCGGCCCACGACAGAGCCAAAGTTGGCTTCGGCATGGCTCGTCCGCAACAATGAGGGAGAGGAGCATGAGGCCTTGCCCAACCTCTCCACGAGACCGATCCGATGTTCGTTGCACCGGACCGGACCCGCATGATTCGACATGAATCGCCGCCGCGAGCTGCAACCCACGCCCGCCCCCTCCTCATCGATCAACACACTAGGGTATGTCGGATCCGCATGTCCCAGCCACCACGCCATGCAAGCGCCACCGTTGATGTCAGAGTTACCCTAGAGACGTCTGAGATGGGCCACACGCCGAGGTGCAACACGATTACGCTTGATACACGCTTCGGCCACACGCCGAATCCATCTCCGAGGCGCTGGTGGACCATGTGCAAACATCGACTCGACCTTCCACGCGTAGACATCGTTAGCTGCATGCGAAGGAAAATGCTCTGCCGCAGCTGCTGCCGCACGGGCTTTGCCCGACGACGATGAGTAGGGAGGTGGAAGAGGAGGGTAAGGAGCGGCGGACGGGTGGGTGGGAGAAGTCAAAATTTATTGATAGTGTGTCATGGGTTAAAATAAGGAGGAACCATACCCTAACTGCGATGCTCCACTTACGGATGAGTTTCACAGAAGCTGTCCTACGGACTGATGTGGCGGCCTCTAATCCATCCCTGCTCCCTGAATTTCAGGGGTATGGCCCTCCTTCCCCCAATCTAATGATACCGTGCCTGTCCGTAACCATTATTCCTTGAAAAGCTGCGCGTAAGTGTAGCATTGCTCCCCTAACTGTATGTTTTTTGTTTGGTAAAAGTTATGACCCTTCCCATACACTGAAATTCTTGCCACATGTCATCATTGGTTGTATTACTAGTAGTGATATATAAAATATCTTATATTTTTACAGAGGGAATATACCACATTTCAATGCTGTTGTCGTACATTTAATACGTTATCAAGCAACATAAACATAAAATAAAAACTAAACTCTATTAAGATGATTTACTATTCTAGCGAGTTTGGCTTCAAGTTATACGTACTACCAGCAGCAGTAAGTCTTGTTCAAAGCGAAAGAGAAGTTAGCGAGTTGACCGGTGTTTGTTATAAAAAAAAAGAGTTGAGCGGTGTTACTTTTACTTACCACGCAGCGCGGTGGCGAGGTTGCCGTTGCCGACGAAGTCGGTGACGACGAGCTTCTCGTCGGGTGACCAGTAGTAAGCGCGCAGCCGCACCATGTTGGGGTGCCGTACTCGCCCCATCGCCCGCGCCTCCGCCCTGAACTCCTTGCACCTCTCAGCGCCACCGCCGCCGCCGCCCAACCGCCGAACGGCCACCGGCGTCGAGCCGTTGCCCACCACCACCTTGTACACGATCCCCTTCCCTCCCTTCCCCAGCACATACGCAGACGAACGGAGCAGCTCGTCCAGCTCCATCCGGAATCCCCGGTCGATCGCTACAAGCTCCCCGTCGGCGCCGCTGCACTTGCCGTCTCCTCCTTCCTCGTCGTCCGACGAGCCATCCGAGCCGTCCGCCCAGCCTCTGCCGCGGCGGCCCCAAATGCAGCCGCACAGCCCCTTGTTCCGATCATCATCGTCGTCGTCTTCAGCGATTGCACGCCCACGGCCGCCGCGGCCTTCCCTCCGGTCCTTGACTTTCCAGTATATGTACACCAGGATGATGCCGACGAGGGCGACGCCGGCGGCGTCAGCGACGGAGATAAGCGCTATGAGGCTTGATTTAATTGGCTGATGCTGGCTGTCCGTAGAGGCGGAGGCTGTTGATGAACTGGTGTTCTGTGGTGGCGGCGATTGCGTCGGCGGTGGGACGGCTCGGCAGGCAACTTGGAGCGGGAAGCCGCAGAGAGCGGGGTTGTTGAGGAACGCGGTGGGGCCCTGGCTGGCGAGGGAGCCCGTCTGCGGGATGGCGCCGGAGAGGTTGTTGAAGCGGAGGTCGAGAGTGACGGTCGCCGGGAGGCGGCCGAGCTCCGGCGGCACGATGCCGGAGAACTGGTTGTGCGAGAGGTTGAGCGTGCCTGAGAGCTTGGGGAGCTGCCCGAGGTCCGGTGGGATGGAGCCGTTGAAAGCATTGGAGGAGAGGTCGAGCTGCTGCAGGCTGGACAACTCCGGCCAAACACCGGCGGGCACCTCTCCAGAGAAGGTGTTTCTGGAGACGATAAGACGTTGCAAGCTCCGGCAACTCCGGAGGTCGAGCGGCAGCTCGCCGGAGAGCGAGTTCCTGGACACGTCGAGGTTCTGCAGCCTCGGGAGGTCGCAGAGCGCCATCGGGAGCTTGCCCGTGAGCGCGTTGTTGTAGAGGAAGATGGAGTGGAGCGAGGAGGCGTTGGAGAGCGCGGCCGGGATGCCGCCGGTGAGGCGGTTGTCGTGGAGGTTGAGCCGGCGGAGGAAGAGCAGCGAGCCGAGCTCGGAGGGGATGTAGCCAGCCACGTTCTTGCCGGCGACGGCCAGGCCGACCACGCGCGGCTGCGACGAGATGTTGGCGCAGGTGACGCCGGGCCAGCGGCACGGGTCGGCGTCCGACTCGGACCACTTCGCGAGGACCGAGGCCGGGTCGTCGGTCACGGCCGCCTTGAACGCCAGCAGCGCGAGGCCGTCGTCGGTGAGCGCCACGGCCGCCGGCGGCGGCAACGCGAGGAGCAGCAGCAGGAGGAGAATCGTGGTTGGGACTGTCCTCATGAGCAAAACAAACTCTTCTATCGTCTGTGTCAGCGTGTGTCCCTGGCTAACACTGACTGTCAGAGAGGTGCGGCAGCAGAGGTTAGGGGTTATAGAAACCGACAGATCTGCGACAGCACTGCAGTTGGAATTGAGTGGACACCTTGGATTTCGAAGGCGTGCATGCGAGCGAGCTAGTGGCGATGGAATTTCTCTCCTTTTCGTTGGCATGCTAGTGAGGAAGTGGTTATGTGTGGAAAGATGGTTAATGGTGGCTGTCTTCATTAGAGTGGGTAGGGCCCGGGATGTGGTAATGGAGCTCGTTGTAGCTAGAGAGAGACGTGCAGGGGAGGGGAGTACAAGGGAAGCAAAGTTGTGTGTATGTGCACTTCGTGGCTAGACTGTAGAGTATGATGAAGGACGTTGCGGTGAGCCAAAGACTGGAGGACGGCCAGGTAATCATTCCTGTGGGTATGGACTTTAGGTGGCCTGGTCGGTGAGGTTAGTGAGTGAGCGAGCTCTGTTCGTGCACTTGCCGTTTGCCATATGCATCTCACAGTAGAACCAATCATATCTGTTAAAGTTAGGGCATCTCGAACAGTGACCCTCAAACCGCTCGCAACAATTTGGACCACGTGATCCAGACGTGTTTTTGACATTCAACGCGAAGCTGTATTGGCTTGCATGTTCTTTTTCCGGCAATCCGAAAACAAACACACCGGGGGGGGGGGGGGGGCACCCGCTTTCGATAGTTCTGGGCTTCTGGGCCACCAAAAACCCTCTCCGCCACCCGCGCGCTTTTTCTCGCCCGAACTGGTCAGCGCCGCTCCACAGCGTCAGAACCACATTCATGCCCGTCCAAAGCGGACACGACCTTTCACGTTGCTCCGGCATTGAAGCAGCGCGCCGACCGAGAGCGTTGCCCGCGTCGCTTCCCGGTGCACGTGACTGCTCCGTGGTCAAACGACATCTTGTCGGTCCACCTCCCTACATTAAATATGTGCGGTTGTCAAGGAACCTGCTCCGGCGCCACCCATCCATCTGTTTGCTGCCCACCATTAACCACCTCGTCACTTGCTCTGCCATCCGCCTGCTATTTAAACTCCAGGGCCGACCAGTGCCTCATCCAACCTCCTCTGCTCCCTTTTCCCTCTTGGCACCACGCCCGCATGGCCTCCTCGAGCTCCAAAGCCCTCTGGGGCAGTGATACGTCTCCAACGTATCTATAGTTTTTGATTGTTTCATGCTATTATATTATCTGTTTTGGATGTTTTATATGCATTAATATGCTATTTTATATTATTTTTGTGGCTAACCTATTAACCTAGAGCCCAGTGCCAGTTTCTGTTTTTTTCCCTATTTTGAGTTTCGCAGAAAAGGAATACCAAACGGAATAAAATCTTCGCGATGATTTTTCTTGGACCAGAAGACAACTAGGAGACTTGGAGATGAACTCGGAGGAGCCACGAGGCGGCCACAAGGACGGAGGGCACACCCAGGGGGGTAGGGCGCCCCCACCCTTGCGGGCCCCTCGTGCATCAACCGACCTAATTCTTTCGCCTATATATACTCGTATATCCCCAAACCAACAGGGGCATCCACGAATACACTTTTCCACCGCCGCAACCTTTTGTACCCATGAGATCCCATCTAGGGACCTTTTCCGACAGGGTGCCAGAGGGGGATTCGATCATGGAGGGTTTCTACATCAACTCCATTGCCCTTCCGATGAAGCGTGAGTAGTTTAGTTCAGACCTAAGGGCCCATAGCTAGTAGCTAGATGACTTCTTCTTCTTCTTCTTCTCTCTCTCTCTCTCTCTCTCTCTCTCTCTCTCTCTCTTTGATTCTCAATACCATGTTCTCCTCGATGTTCTTGGAGATCTATTCGATGTAGTACTTTTTTGCGGTGTGTTTGCCGAGATCCGATGAATTATGGATTTATGATCAGCTTATATATGAATATTATTTGAATCTCCTCTGAATTCTTATATGCATGATTTGATATCTTTGTAATTCTCTTCGAACTATCGGTTTGGTTTGGCAAACTAGATTGGTTTTCTTGCAATGGGAGAAGTGCTTAACTTTGGGTTGAATCTTGCAGTGTCCTTTCCCAATGACAATAGGGGAAGCAAGGCACGTATTGTATTGTTGCCATCAAGGATAAAAAGATGGGGTTTTCATCATATTGCTTGAGTTAATTCCTCTACATCACGTCATCTTGCTTAATGCGTTACTCCGTTCTTTATGAACTTAATACTCTAGATGCATGCTGGATAGCGGTCGATGTGTACAGTAATAGTAGTAGATGCAGAATCGTTTCGGTCTACTTGACAAAGACATGATGCCTTAATTCATGATCATTGCCTTAGATATCGTCATAACTTTGCGCTTTTCTATCAATTGCTCGGCAGTATTTGTTCACCCACCGTATTATTTACTATGTTGAGAGAAGCCTCTAGTGAAACCTATGGCCCCCGGGTCTATTTTCCATCATATAAGTTTCCGATCTATTATTTTACAATCTTTTACTTTCCGATCTATAAACCAAAAATACCAAAAGTATTTACTTTATCGTTTATCTATCTCTATCAGATCTCACTTTTGCAAGTAACCGTGAAGGGATTGACAATCCCTTTATCGCGTTGGGTGCAAGTTATTTGATTGTTTGTGCAGGTATTCGGTGACTTGTATGTTGTCTCCTACTAGATTGATACCTTGGTTCCCAAACTGAGGGAAATACTTATCTCTACTTTGCTGCATTGCCCTTTCCTCTTCAAGGGAAAAACCAACGCAAGCTCAAAAAGTAGCAGGAAGAATTTCTGTCGCCGTTGTCGGGAAGATCTACGCCAAGTCAAGACATACCAAGTACCCATCATAAACTCTCATATCTTGCATTACATTATTGGCCATTCGCCTCTCGTTTTCCTCCCCCCCACTTCTAAAATGATTTTTGAAAAGATTTACCTTTTCCTCGCCCCTCTTCTGTTCGTATTCTTCGTTTGCTTTGTGTGTGATCGTGTGTCGGATTGCTTGATTTGTCACGATGGCTCAACCAAAAAACGTTGATCCTCACTTTAGGAGGTTCGAAGAAATTGAAAATAATGTTAGGAGCTTCATGTCTTTGCAATTTGAGCATAATAATTTCTTTAGAAATGAGCTCAAAGAGCAGAAAAGTTTTATGGAATACGTGAATAAAGAGCTGGTTGATATGTCTAAGGAATCTTATGGTTTGAAATCTCAGTTTGCTCATATTGAAAATTAAGTAGGCCAAATTTCTGATAAACAAGATACCTTAGTAAATAAGATGGCCGCTAAACCAGAATCTTTAAATAATGATGAAGATCTTAAAGTGATTGATGTGACTCCTATTGAATCTTTGTTTTCCAATATAAATCTTGATAAAGATGGGACTGGAGATGAGTCAACTTTAGTTAAAAGGCGTCCAATGATTCAGAGTTTTTAGATCTAGATGCAAAAATTGATAAAAGTGGGATTGGAGAGGTCAAAACTTTAAGTAGCAATGAACCCACTCTTTTGGATTTCAAGGAATTTAGTTATGATAATTGTTCTTTAATAGATTGTATTTCCTTGTTGCAATCCATGTTGAATTCTCCTCATGCTTATAATCAAGACAAAGCTTTTACCAAACATATCGTTGATACTATGATGCAATCTTTTGAAGAAAAGCTTGAATTGAAAGTTTCTGTCCCTAGTAAACTTTTTGGTGAGTGGAACCTACTATTAAGACTAAGATTAAATATTATGAGTGCCATTCTTTGTGTGATTTGGGTGCTAGTATTTCCACGATTCCAAAAGGTAGTACCGCTCTGGGGAGAGGTAGTACCGCTTACCGCTTATAAGAGGTAGTACCGCTCGGCGGAGAGGTAGTACCGCTTATCGCTTATAAGAGGTACTACCGCTCGGGTGGAGAGGTAGTACCGCTTACCGCTTACCGCTTATAAGGGGTACTACCACTCTACTACCGCTCTACTACCATGAAACCCGACACAAAAAATGCATCCCCAGAAGCAGCGGTACTACGCATGGCATAGGGTCGCGGTACAACCGCTTACAAGTGGTACTACCGCTCTAGAGAGCAGTACTAAGGCTTGAGGCTTTTAGGAACACAACAGAGAAAACAGAGGATGCAATAAAGCATAAACTACCACAACTTCTGCAAATGAACTCCGAATTGAGCAAACTCAAGCTTGTTGGATAGATGACGACGACAAGCATCCAAACAACGACTAGTTATATTAAGAAGAGGCAGGGGAGGTATGATTAAGATATAGAGGAATGAAACCTCCAACAGAGAAGAACCGACATAACCTCCAACATTGAAAACATCATAGAAGATGCATGTGAACTCTGTTTTTGATGAACTCGAGCTTGTCATGCGAAGGTTCGAAAAGCATCCTTACATGCGAAGGTGCTCCTCTAGATATGGGTATGATGGCAAATCCCCTCTTTTTCAGTGTTGCCTCTGTGACGGAAGATGATGGTGGACGAGAGCAGAAAAGATGATGAAAGGATGCAATGGTTTGAGCTCTCTACAAACGATATGATCAAGCTACTCATCGAGAGCCCCCCTTGATAGTACATCAATCGATCATATAACCCGGTCTCCCAACTACCACCATGAGACTGGTAAAATAGAAAACCTATCAAGGGCAAACCTTTGCCTTGCACATAGTCCAGTTGAGCTAGATTATGACGATCTTGACTCTTTCAAGTTGGACCACCTTTCTTGATTGCATTGGCTCGATGAAGACTAGTTGATTGCTCCCCCATACTCCACTATGGGTGAGCCACTCTTTGGCACATCTTCACAAGTCCATTGACACCACAATGGACGACAAGCTTCAAGGATGATCTCTTCGTGATGCTCCACTTGGACTTGCACACCGCAATCTTGATGACGATCACCACTTGATGTCATCCTCCATGGGTTGTATGAGATCTTCCTATTGATGCAAACCCATGGAAACAAACCTAACCCCACATAGAACTCACACGTAGATCATGGGTTAGTACACAAAGCATAATGTACAATGCTTACCATACTGTGAGATCACTTGATCCCTCTCGGTACATCTTGAACTCTGTATGTGTTGATCAACTTGATTCACTCTTGACTTAGTCTTGATCAACCTTGTATCGTGTCTTCTACATGACCACTCTTTGGATAATTCCTTGAATAAACTCCTTGAAACCAACAAATGGACTTCAAGAAATTCCTATGGACAAATTCTTCAAATATAACTCAAGATAACCATTAGTCCACAGGGATTGTCATCAATTACCAAAACCAAACATGGGGGCACCACATGTTCTTTCAATCTCCCCCATTTTGGTAATTGTTGACACTCACTTTCAAGAGAGTTTATACAAGGACTTATGCATCACCAACCATGCAATGCAACAACCAATGATGCATGCGTATGAGATGCAAATGCTAAGGAACAAAACCAAAGCAAGAAAAAATAACTATGTAAACTTCTCCACAAAACTCTCTGAAACATCTCCCCCATTGGCATCGATTGCCACAATGGGCGAAAAGCTTAGAAGGCCAATATAAAAAGTGTTCCTCCATAAATTGTGTATTTCTCAAGAAGAGAGGAATGCAATACACATACCCAAATATAAATACTTGGAGGAAGACAAACTATATTGAGGGTCCAAAGATTGCAAAAGGATGATATGCCACAAAGACATAACAAAGAGAGAAACAAGCAATCAAGCAATCGAAAGTTACCAATTGAAACAAGCAATAAAAAGATACCAATTGAACCAACTAAACCAAAGATCCTACACGCCACATGAAAAAAGATATTATGATAATAGCATAGAAGTGTTCTATTGAAACTAGAGGAGCTCCCCATGTTTTGTGCATTATTTACTTTTGTATTTGGATACAACATGCACAAAATAGGATCATCACTCCCCCCAAATCACTAGAACCTCACGACAAGTGCAAGAGAGCAAATAGAGAATTTCAGCCTAACACTTGCAAGCGAGCAACGGAGTGTTCTAAATACACTAGTGAAGCTCCCCATGATTTGTGAACTACTTAGAATATTTGCATTATGATACCATGTGCACAAAATAGGATCATCACTCCCCCAAAATCAATAGAAACTCACAACGAGTGCAAGTGGGCTAAGATAAGAGACAAGGCATAGCTCTTGCAACAAGCACATGGTTGATCAACATGTAAAAGAGAACTTACAAATGGGCTCAACCAAAAGGATGTGTGTGAGTCATGGCAAAACACTTGATAAGACTAATATATGGATGAGCATTAAGCATCAACATAGTCTTAAATAATGAGATACAAGGTGCAAGACATGTCCTCCCCCCCCCCCCCCACACACACTCAACTAGCAAATGAGTTCACAAGCTCTCAAAAAAGCAACTTAAAAACCAAATCTTGTGACGACCCATTGTGAAGATGGACAATGATGGCATTGTCAAGAGGAGGGATACCAAACAAAATAGAAAGCCTCGTCAAGGCAAGCAAGAGAAAAAGAATCTTCAACACAAAAGAGTGCATCAAGGTGCAACCATATAAGACCTGCACCCAAGATAAATCCTTTCACGAAACCACCAAGGAAAAAGGTGGACGTGAAAGAATAAGGATATCAACTAGAGATGTAACTTCTCTCAAGTGTATAAGATTCCAGGTAGATCAAAATCATGATGATATCAATCCACAAAGAAGGATGAACACACAAAATAGTTACACAAAGGAAAGAACAAGATATCCGCAAGGAAGTCATAAATATACCAATAAGATGTTTGCTTGAAAGCATAACACATGGCTAGATATGGTCTTATTGTATATAAATGAACTCCTACCACACCTCCATAAAAGACATCACAACTAGCAACAAGAGATCATCGTTGGGATGCGTTGAGAAAGGAAACAAGTATCACAAGATGAAATGAATATCGTGCCAAGATGCAACCTACACAAGGCTGAATGCAAGAGAGGAATGCATGAATAGATACTTGTTACTGAGATAGCATTGGAAGGATGTAGAAGATACCAATTGAAGGTATTAGATAGTAGTTCATTGAACATCCTAGCTTGACTCCAATAAGCACATGGTGACACCACCTTCCTTGTGAGTGAGCTGAGCATCGAATGCATCTTCAGTTGCTCCTAGAACAACAACACAAACAAAATGGTACCCAAACTCATTGGGACCAAGGAGTTAGAAACACCAATACATAGGACAAACTCCACATACATATGTGCACATAGATATGAAAATAAATCTCATGCACATCTCATCCAATTTGAGACTTGGTGGAGTTTCCCCTATATATTGGGTCATAGAAAGAAAGCATGCCAAAGAAAATACATGAAGTAAATATGCATGCTAAAGACTTTCAAGAGCCAACACCAAATGAAAAAGGAATACTTAGTGAAAAGGATACCAAATGGATAAATCATCACTTGGAAGATATCAATTAAAAGATACATCAAGAAATGAGATATCCGTTGATACACGCAAAAAGAAAGATGTCGAGCTCCCCAAAGAGAGAATGATTCCAAAATAACCAAACGCTCTACAAAGTTTCATGATGGCACAAAGTACCAAAAATAAACGGTTTGCGTTCCACCAACACACACTTGGTAAGGATCACAATGTGAGCATTCTAAGAAAAATAGGATAGCTCTCCCAAGCGATGTGCATTATAGAGAACTTGCATTTGAATTCAAAATGCACAAGATGGGATCACCACTTTCACTATATCTATAAAAACACTAGACAAGCTCAAGAAATAACAAGATCCACTAGTGGTATGGAATACAATGGGAGTTGACACAATCCTAGGCAAGAGATAAGGCAAATAAAAGCAAATGCCAATGTAAAGATGATCAACAATTTCTACCACATAAATGATTACCAATTGTCAAGAGACAAGAAGTATTTGGAAATAATTTCCATTGGTAGATTTCGAAGATATCCAACATCATCTTCACACCAAACACAAAAGCAAATTGCAACTTGTAGAGCTGCCACCTAGGAACAAGATAATTTACAATATCAATTCTAGGTGATAATATCTCAAATGTACACATTTTCTAGGCTTGTAATTTGCACATAGCACATTACTCCCCCATAAAGTGATACCAAAGAAAACTTAACAAGAGGCAATAAGAAAGCAACAAGAGATAATTAGTGGACTATTTAGAATTTGAATTTCTCATGAGAAGACATACCACATAGAGACTAGATAATCTTGTAATATCAATACTAGGTGGTATTCCTCGTGTACACACATTTATAGGATTGTGACATGCACAAAGCACATCACTCCCCCAGAATGGGTTGTTCCATTAATCTCTCACAAGAGCTAACTAAGATACAAACAAGATGGATAAAGGCTCAATGCACGACACACATGTACATGATGTGCAAACCAACACACACATACTTGATTGCTCAATATAAGCAAATTGGAAGCACACCATATACAAACACATGCAAGGTACAAAACCAAAACATGCAAATGGGCAAGTAACTTTCAATGTAAACACTTTAGGTACAAGTTACCGCAAGGAGGCACGTTGTATATAACACAGAAACTTTATAACCCAAATGACTTGGCTTGAGACAAGAAGAATGATGAAGTCCCCTTAATTCTTCATAATGTAGCCAAGTCTCCAGTGACCTCCAACAACACCTATTGATCAAGTTTGAGCTTGTTGGTCCCCAACCAAGTTGGGTCCTAAGAGGTTAGTCACAATAGGCTTGGCTACCCAAATGGTTCTTTTCTTGACACCACTTTGAGTACCAACAAAGTTGGCAAACACATTGCCAACCTTATCCTTCCCAAGATAATAGATACCATCAATTAGAATAGGGTTAGATAAGGTACCATTCATGCATGAAGAAGCGACGTGACCTTTCTCACGACATAAGTAGCAATGTCTACTCTTCTCTTATTTCTCACTTGATTTATCAACTTGAGAAGCATTAGCTTGAGTCTTTTTGGGAAGAGGCCTTTCTTCAACTTGAGGTTGAGCATGAGAATGAACTTGTGGCCGCTTCCCTTGTTGCTTGTCACTAATGGCCTTCTTTTTCAATGGGCAAGATCTCACATGATGCCCCTCAATTTTGCACTTGAAGCAAGTAATCTTGGCCAAATTCTTGACTTGTTTTTGGCCCTTCTTCTTGTCGCTCTTGGACTTCTTCTTTTTATTGGAGTTGAATCCAAGTCCACCTTTGTCAGTGGGAGATTTTTGCACATTCAAGATATTGTTGAGTGTGGACTTCCCTTCATGAAACTTTTGCAAGTCAATCTTCAAAGAAGTGACTTGAGCCTTGAGCTCTTTTACTTCCTCTAGATGGTTAGTCTCGACAAAAATACTAGAGGAAGTATAAGCTTCAATGTTAGAGCAACAATGCAAGGAAAGTAATTCATCACAAGATGTAGCAACATTATGAGTGGATAAATTACGAGGACTAGCACATGGCAATATAACATTTTGACTTGAAGTAGTGATAGTATCCACATGAGACTCACTAGCACATTATGGGATACTAGAAGATCATCATGAGAGCTTGATATCTTTTCATGAGTTTCTTCCAATTTCCCATAATTGCTAAATAGCAACTCAAGTTGAGCCCTTAGCTCAACATTCTCCTTCAAAATAGATGCTTCACAAGAAATAGAGTTAGTAGCACAAGGATCATCAATAATAGCAAGAGGAGAAGGCAACTTGGCAAGCTCTTTTGAATATGAAGCTTGAAGTTGTGCATGAGACTCGGTGAGTTTGATGAGCTCACTCTTAATGACCCTTGAGCCATTTTCGAGGTGTCCAAAGTCCTCAAGGAGTTTAGCATGCACAACTTCAAGCTTCTCATTTTTAGTTTCAAAATCACTGGCCACGTCAAGAGCTCTATCATGAGATTCCTTCACTCTAGATAATTGTAGAGCAAAAGTCTCCTCAATAGTTTCCTTGGTGGTTTGTGCAAGTTCAAGAGCTTGAGAGAGGTCCGCAATCTCATTAGTGTAATCACGCTCATGACCTTCCATTTTCTCAATGGTGACCTCATGCTCCTTAAGATGAGATTCCAACTCCTCAATATATTTCTTGCCCTCAATGGCAATGGACATGATTTCCATGAAGTTGGAACGAGCAATTTTATTTCTATGAAGAGCTTTAAAAACCATTTCCCCCTTAATTTTAAGGAGGCAACATTATCATTTTTTTCATCATTATCAACATCATCATCATTCTTATCATCATCAATATCATCACAAGATATATTGGGATTCAAAGTGGGAGATACCTTTGAAGCCTTAGCCATAAGGCAAAATGCAATAGATGATGATGTAGGATCCCTTGAAGCACCATTCAAGACCACATCTTTCCATGGGGTGTTGTGTTTCCTCTACATTGTTAGCACAACAATTTGAGGAAATAGATGCATTTTTATCATGGCAACAAGACATAGCAAGCATATCATCATGAGATTTAGTCAACCAATTTCTAAATGATATGTAAGGACTATCAACATAAGCATGAGAGACATTTTGACTGATCGAAGTGCTAAAGTCCAAAGATGAAGCATTGCAATAAGAAAGTGATGAATGATTATCAACAATAAGCCCACTATCATCATTGCAGTGAACACCACTACTCACCATGTCGTTACCTTGTGGCAAACCACATGTAGGTGAAGTAGAAGAATTTGAGAAGACAACACGGCCGGAGGTGGAGGGAGAGCAATCATCCCCACAAAACTTGGACACCCCATATGCATCTTCAAGCTTTGTCCACAACTCATGAGCATCCCAAAACGGCATGAGTTGAAAAATAACTACATTGCTCAAAGCATTGAAAAGGACATTAGAAGCTTGAGCATTGAGATAAGAGTTTTTCTCATACTCTAAATATAATCTTTGGGGATCCTTTGGAGGAGAAAAACCCATATCTACAATTCGCTCCAAATTTGGGTCCATGATCCTAAAGAGATTAAGCATGCGAATAACCCAAACATCAAAATTTATGCCATCGAAACTAAGAGTGTAATAGAATCCTAATCTCCTAGTCGACATCTTTACTCTCTAGGTAGTTAAGCCTACCAAAAAAGATGAGGCTCTGATACCAATTGAAAGATCGAGGATGTCGCCTAGAGGGCGGGGGGTGAATAGGCGCTTTAAAATAATTATGGTTTAGGCTTGAACAAATGCGGAATAAACCTAGCGGTTAATTTGTCAAGCACAAAACCTACAATAACTAGGCTCACCTAAGTGCACCAACAACTTATGCTAAGCAAGATAAACAACTATGTGATAGCAAGATATATAACATGAAACACTATGGCTATCACAAAGTAAAGTGCATAAGTAAAGGGCTCGGGTAAGAGATAACCAAGGCATGCGGAGACGACGATGTATCCCGAAGTTCACACCCTTGCGGATGCTAATCTCCGTTTGGAGCAGTGTGAAGGCACAATGGTCCCCAAGAAGCCACTAGGGCCACCGTAATCTCCTAATGCCCTCACACAATGCAAGATGTCGTGATTCCACTAAGGGACCCTTGAGGGCGGTCACCGGACCCGTACAAATGGCAACCCTTGGGGGCGGTCACCGAACCCGTACACTTTGGCAACCCTTGGGGGCGGTCACTGGTACCCGTCAAATTACTCGGGGTGATCTCCACAACCTAATTGGAGATCCCAACGTTTTCACTACAAAAAAAGGACACATCCGTGACATTTTGGGCCGAACGAATTTTTTCTGTCATACTTATGACACTTCTATGACGATAATTGTGACAAAACCCGATATCATCATAGATGTGGTGGGGTCCTACTTCTATGACAAAAAATCATGACAGAAAATGGGCTTTTAAATCACAGGCGAAATTTGGACACGCAGCTGCATGACATTCTTTGGGCCGTCCATGACAGAAAAAACCGTGATAGAAGCGAGGGCGAGGAAAATATCGGGGAGTTCCCGGTTGTGGTGGATGGTCGGGGGCCGAGCGATGCACGTTTCTCTTGTACGTACGCGCGTGTGTGCCAATCATTGTGCTCTAACTGAACCCGAGCGAGGCGTTGGGCTCTAACTGAACCCGAGCGATTGCACTAGCTACATTACTGAACCCCGATCGATCCCTTGCTGTTAACTGAACCCGAGTGGTTCCTTCACTCTTCGCCGCTAATCAAGCCGATCAATGCTGCCTCTGGATGAAAAGTGAGCGTTGTTGGGGGTTTGGATGAATAGTTCGGTGGGGGGGTTGGATGAACAGGACCCCGTGGTAGTAGAGGCCGTTGCCGCTGGATGAATAGGACCCCGATCGATCAAGCCGGTGGATGAACAAGACCCCGTGGAGGGCTGGATGAACAGGACCCCATGGAGGGCTGGTTGAACAGTAGCCGGTGGAGGCTGGTTGAACAGTAGCCGGTGGAGGGCTAGATGAACAATAGCCCGTGGAGGGTTGGTTGAACAGGACCCCGTGGAGAGGGCTGGTTGAACAGTAGCCGGTGGAGGCTGGATGAACAGGAGCCCATGGATGAACAGTCGCAGGTGGAGGCTGGAGAAGGTCGACGGTGGATGAACATGAGCCCGTGGAGGCAGTCGACGGTGGATGAATAGGAGCCCGTGGAGGCAGTCGACGGTGGATGAACAGTAGCCCATGGAGGCAGTCGACGGTGGAGATGAACAGTATCCCGTGGAGTCCTGCTTTTGCGATCGCCACACCCTCCCGATGAACAGGACCCCTGTTTTGACCGTAGCGCTCCAACACAAGTCCGTTTCCTTGTTTTGCGGTACGCCACACCCCTCCCGATCAACAGGACCCCGTTTCGACTGTAGGAGGTCCGTTTCCTCTATTTTGCGGTACGCCAGACCCCTCCCGATGAACAGGATCCTGTTTCCACCGTGGCCGGTCAAACACAAGGTTGTTTCCTCCGTTCTGCGGCACGCCAGGCCTCGTTTCCATCGGCTGTTCCGTCCAATCCGGTTGGCTCCCGATGAACAGCACGCGTTCCGTTGCCTCCCGATCAACACGACGCATTCCGTTGCCTCCCCATGAACACGAGACAACGCAGTTTCTCTGTTCCGACCCAGCCATGTACACGAGCCCTGGCCATACATATGCGCGAGTAGGCGTTTGAGACCCCGCCCGTATGTACGTACGTGGCCGTATTTACTTTCTTGCACCCTGACCACTGTACGTACGTGTACATGCTACATGCGCGCCTCTACTACGACACGTGCCCTTCCTTACTCGGCCACGGTTCATCACTACAGCCTGTAGACAGACCGATCAACCAGTATGTACATACATGTTCACGACTAGAATGACAACGCTACGTACGCTTCGACCGGGTGGGTCCCGACTGTTAGGCACTTCCTTGCGTGCGAAGATGTAGCTGGTGGGTCCCAACAGTCAAGGAGGAAACTTTTATTTTTTGCAAAATACGGTGGCCCGTCCGGTGGGTCCCTGCTGTCAGGTGTAGGAATCATTATTTTCCGCGTAATAAGGAGGCACTTCCTTGCTGCGACTGTCGGTGTCAAAACCGGTAGATCTTGGGTAGGGGGTCCCGAACTGTGCGTCTAAGGCTAATGGTAACAGGAGGCGGGGGACACAATGTTTACCCAGGTTTGGGCCTTCTCTATGGAGGTAATACCCTACTTCCTGCTTGATTGATCTTGATGATATGAGTATTACAAGAGTTGATCTACCACGAGATCGTAGAGGCTAACCCTAGAAGCTAGCCTATGATTATGATTGTCCTTGTCCTACGGACTAAACCCTCCGGTTTATATAGGCACCGGAGGGGGCTAGGGCTACACAGAGTCGGTTACAGAGAAGGTAATCTACATATCCGAATTGCCAAGCTTGCCTTCCACGCAAAGGAGAGTCCCATCCGGACACGGGACGAAGTCTTCAATCTTGTATCTTCATAGTCCAACAGTCCGGCATAAGCATATAGTCCGGCTGTCCGAGGACCCCCTAATCCAGGACTCCCTCAGTAGCCCCTGAACCAGGCTTCAATGACGATGAGTCCGGCACGCAGATTGTCTTCGGCATTGCAATGCGGGTTCTTCCCCAAATTCTCCAGAGTACCTGTTGTAACGAGCAGTGTACGGCTTCCCATTTAATGTTGCACTGATCGGCTTCTGTACCTTAATAATGTCAGTCTCCACGTGTCGAGCGAATGCGAGAAGCCGGGGCATTTTTACACTTGCCACCCTGACCATGTAAATAAATCGTCTATTAAAGAGATGGGGATCCTTAGATCCAAAACACACCATCTTCCCCAAGTGAGGATCCATCGGAGCGTGGCCGAAAAAACCATCCCATCATGGCCGGCCATCGCAGCTCCTCCTCTCGCCCTCATAGCGCCAAGCCAGGTGATTGGGAGAAGTGTACCGTATCCCACGACCAATTGGTGGAGTTGCAGACCCAGGGGTCCCCCTGCATATCTTGTCCCTGTTCGAGCCGGACTAGCCACTTTTGACGGCGGGGAGCAAGCGGAGAGTTTTCCCAATCCATCCAGGGGGGAGCGAGTATGCCTTGTCCCTTACTTGCTGAGGGGCCTCGGATTTCTAATCCATCCGTTGCTCCGTGGGCTCCTGGAGTATTATGGCCTCCAGCTGCACAACTTCACCCCTGCCTCCATCCTGCACATTGCAGGCTATGTCGCCCTTTATGAGTTATTTCTGGGTTGCGAAGCTCATTTTGAGCTATGGAAGAGGCTGTTCTGCCTCGTCCCTCGCAATTAGGAGGGATCAATATACCAAGTGGCGGAGCCAAAATATGGCGCATCGCCGGGACCGGATACCTGTCAGGCACTCCGAAGAAGACATCCGAAGACTGGCCTTCCGAGTGGTTTTATATATAGGACGTCTCCCTTCCTGACCCTATCCGGATGGGTCTTCCCGAGTTCACAAATGCCCCATTGAAGAAACGCCGTAGCTGGCGTCCCCGGAGCCCCCAGGAGGAAGATAGCAGAGAGGTCCTTCAACTGATGGGCAGGATAAAAACGATGGCCAAATCTGGATTGACAATAATCGAGGTTATGTCAATATGCATAATGCGGGGGGTGGAGCCACTCCAGTATCGGGTTATCCCATGTGGCACTTCAATGGAGAAGACGATGCCACCCGCTGCGGTCGGAAAGGTCCGGACTCCGCCACCGCTCTGGCGAAAATATTGTCCGATTTGTATAAAGGAGAAGAAGAGGAGTTCATCCGCATTAAGCCACGGGATGGATTTTCCATGTACATCCCCCTAGCTGGGTGAGTTGCTATATTTTACTCAACTCTATTCATTCCCGCAGTCTTTCATCAAAAATATTTACCTTGCTAGTTCATAACAGGAACTGCAAAAATCTGTGAGGGAGGTCTACAGCCCGCCTCCACAGCCAGAGGACCACAACCGAGCCCTCGACCCCGGACTCGAAGAAGATCCGGATATATTTGTGGAGCTCGTTGACAAGATGTTTCACCAGGCAAGCTGCGACGACGCCTTGGTGGCCATCATTGCCGACTATCCCGGCCTCCTTCCTGCATCATATGTAAGTAAAACAAGAGACCTAACTTCCGAAAAGGATCCCCTCTTTACACCTTACCCACCGCACGCGTATTGTGCTTTATAGGGAAGGCCATCGGCGCGCCATGCCGAACCCGCGGCGATTCACCAACAAGGGGCGCCCAAGGCGGGTAGGCTTAAAAGGAAAGCAAACAGGACCGAGCCTCCATCGAAGAGGTATGATTTGAAACATGGTCCGTGATTGTCATCTTTAAATATAACAATGTCCGCCGTGTCTTGGCAGAAAGAGTACCGGCCGGACTATATCCAGGGATCCTGCTCGTCACGCCTTTACCAGCCGGACTCCAGAACCAACCTCGAGGGTGGAGGCTGGCGTGGGGATGACACCGGGTGGTCCTCCTACGAAGGATGCAGATAGAATATCTGCTACAAATTCCAAAGTGGAGAGTGCTATGAATCATCGGCGTCGGCGGGCTGCACTCCGCGACCCTAATTTCTCCGAAGAGGCGTTCAATGCCTTAAACTCGGGAGACGCATACATCCGAGTTGCTCAAGATGGGCTTGCTAGAGCCACTAACCAATATTTAAAAGATATACGGGTAAGAAAAATATGATAATTATGTATATCAGTAGCCCATGAGACTTGAAACAGTTGGTACAACTGATTTAAGGATCATTGTATGAATAGGTTCTTACAGAGAAGAATACCCATTTGTCTCAAGAGCTGGAGGAGTGTAATGCCCAGCTAAGGGTCGCATCTGCCGAAATGGAGGAATCCAAGAAGGCCTCATCTGGTAATATTTTTCTTGATCGATAAAAAACGTAATTACGTGTAACATTTGGTATTCGGCATGTTTGCAGATCTAACAATAGATTCCGCAGGCAATCCCGGAGTGAATCCAGAGATCCTACAAGAGGATGAACAACGAGCTCAGCGACAACTAGAGGCTAGCGAGCGTGTACTTACACGGGTCAGGTGAGAGAAAAATGATCTCCAGGATGCCAATACCCGGCTGGGCGTGGAATTGAAAGATGTTCAGGCCCAGCTTGCTGACTCCGTGAAGGAGAATAGGAGGCTTCAACGCGGCATTTTTAGTATGTGCTCAAAGGAACCTTTATATAGTTCGGCGAAGAAACGGGCTAACAAAGTTATGTCTGTAGGTATACTAATTGGTCGTCCCGAAGAGGAGATGCCCGGATCCGCAGGCGATCTTCTGCAAGAGCTTTCGCAACTGCACGAACAAGTTCGGCAGGTGATGTAGGGAATTGCCAAGGCCTTATGGCCATCCGCCTCCCTTCCAGGAAGCATGGGAGAGCTTGTACAACTACTCAAGGGAGCGCGGCGACGCTTCCAATTATGGAAGATATCTGCCTGTCGACAAGGTGCGAGGGAAGCTTGGGCCATGGTAAAAACACGGTACACCAAGGTCGATCCGAATCACATGGCCCTGGTCGGACACAGAGGGTCGATGGGAAAGAGATTCCGTTAGTGCCGTATATGGCCAGGTAGGGTTAGCCGCAAAGTATTCCCAACAGGATTGTAGGCTAGACAACCTGTTGGATGGCATAGAAGAAGAAGTATGTGGGTCTAAGTGACTGTGTACTTCAATTGACATATATTGTCCCTAGCCGGATTGTAAATCATTTTTCATGGCAGACCTTTTTTGCTTCAGCCTCCGGACCCGACAGTCCAGAGTGTTTCCGAATACCCGCTCGATTATATGGCTTGAGTGCAGCGTGGAAACCAGACGTAGGGGTCATAATTTCTTGGACAGACAAGTACCCAACTAGCTATGTTATATTACATGGATAGTAAGAAACATCTTCCAGGGAGAATAGTTCCGTTAAGGGTTCCTTTTCCTGGGTAAGCATGCATTAATGTGCATGTCCGAACTGCGAGCAGAGGCGGAGTATATGCAACATTTGGGGGTTTGTATTCTAATGGGTAAGAAACATCTTTAGTTCACCGACTGAATATTCCCTTAAGAACGCTAGCTTTCGGCTTCACCTAGTCTGAGGTACACGTCTGGAGTAACCGGCAGTAACAACCGCAGAGGTGTTCCCCTTATGCCCTAGTTGAACTAATGGGAACGTAGGGCATAAACACAAGAGCCAGGCAACCCAGCTTGGCCAAAACTTAAGTCATATCGATGCATATAATGGTGAAGAAAAGGTACATATGGGAAAGTCACACATATGCAGTGGGCATGATGCCCATAAGATAATTATATTAAGCTTCTGTATAAGAAGCCCCTAGGTATAGTGAGCACGCATACTTGAGGATTTAGCGCATCAAGAGTGTGTAGTCAAGTCACACTTAAAGCCTTAGATCCATAAAAAGGAAAGAGAGAGAGAGGATATAACTTAAAAAAAGGCAGATGGAAGGAGATGAACACAGAGTTCGGCGCTAGGCGTAGAATCTTCGGAGTCTGGCCGCGTTCCATGGGTTCGGCTCGAGTCGATTATCTGATGCATCACGCAGGCGGTACGCTCCTCCGGTGAGAACTTTATCAATGATGAAGGGACCCTTCCACTTGGGCTTGAGCTTGTCTTTTTTCTTCTCCGGTAGGCGTAGAACGAGTTCGCCAATGTTATAAGTTTTGGCCCGTACTTCTCTGCTTTGATACCTTTGGGCCTGTTGCTGATAGAATGCGGAATGGGCTTTTGCAACGCCGCGCTCCTCCTCCAGGGCATCTAAACTGTCCCGCCGATCAAGCTTGGCTTCTCTCTCTTCGTACATGCGCACTCGAGGTGAGTCATGAATGATATCGCAGGGCAATACTGCCTCTGCACCATACACCATAAAGAATGGTGTGTATCCAGTAGTGCGATTTGGCGTGGTCCGCAGCCCCCATAGTACGGAGTCGAGCTCCTCGACCCAGTGCGTGTCTGATTCCTTTAGGGATCGCACTAGTCTGGGTTTGATGCCGCTCATAATGAGACCATTTGCTCGTTCAACTTGACCATTTGTTTGGGGGTGATAGACGGAGGCGTAATCGAGCTTAACGCCCATGTTCTTTGCACCAAGTTTTCACCTCGTCGGTACGTGAAGTTGGAGCCATTATCGGTGATGATGCTGTGGGGGACACCGTAACGGTGTATGACCCCTGATATGAAGTCTATCACTGGTCCGGATTCGGCCGTTTTAACTGGTTTGGCCTCTATCCATTTGGTGAATTTATCCACCATGACCAACATGTATTTTTTCTTATGGCTTCCTCCTTTAAGGGGTCCGACCATATCGAGCCCCCAGACCGCAAAGGGCCAAGTTATGGGGATTGTTTGGAGAGCGGTAGGTGGCATATGGCTTTGGTTGGCGAAGAGCTGGCAACCGACGCAATGTTGGACGAGGTCCTGTGCGTCTGCTCGGGTTGTCGTCCAGTAGAAACCTGTACGGAAGGCCTTGCTTACAAGGGCCCGAGCTACAGCGTGGTGGCCGCCGAGTCCATCATGAATTTCGGCCAAGAGCTGTTGCCCTTCCTCTTCGGAGATACATCTTTGGAGTACTCCAGTAGCGCTTTTATTATAAAGCTCTCCCTCGTGGACCTTGTAGGCTTTAGAGCGCCGCACAATGCAACGTGCCTCATTTTGGTCCTCGAGGAGTTCTTGCCTATTTAGGTAGTCTAAGAAGGGTTCGGTCCAGGGGGCGATGATAGCCATGATTACATGGGCCAAAGGTGTTATTTCGGTGGCGGAGCCTCCTGTTATGTCAGTGTGTTCGGGCTCTGGGGTTGTGGTCGGATCCGGACTAGTATTGCCGGTCTCCCCTTGCCATGCCACAGATGGATTTAACAGCCTTTCTAAGAAGATGTTAGGTGGGACAGGGTCGCGCTTAGTACCGATGCGGGCAAGGATATCCGCTGCTTGATTGTTTTCTCGAACCACATGGTGAAATTCAAGCCCCTCGAATTGAGCTGACATTTTAAGGACGACATTACGGTATGCCGCCATTTTCGGGTCCTTGCAGTCAAAGTCTTCATTTATTTGAGATATTGCGAGGTTCGAATCCCCATGCACTTCTAGGCGTTGGATGCCCATGGAGACCGCCATCCGAAGACCGTGCAACAGAGCCTCGTATTCGGCTGCATTGTTGGAGTCCGTGTATAGTATTTGGAGTATGTATTGGACTGTATCTCCGGTGGGGGATGTCAAGACAACGCCCACTCCCAGACCAACCAGCATCTTAGAGCCGTCAAAGTGCATGATGCAATTGGAGTATGCGCCTTACTCTTTAGGGAGTTCGGCCTCTGTCCATTCGGCGACAAAGTCAACCAGTACTTGCGATTTAATGGCTCACCGTGGTTTATATAATGTTGAACGGGAGGAGCTCGATGGCCCAGTTAGCAATCCGGCCCATGGCATCGCGGTTATTTATGATATCGTTGAGTGGTACTTCGGAGGCCACCGTGATTGAACATTCTTGAAACTAATGTCGTAGTTTCTGGGATGCCATGAAGACCGCATATGCTATCTTTTGATAATGTGGGTACTGAGGGAGTCCTGGATTAGGGGGTCCTCGGACAACCGGACTATGTACTTATGCCGGACTATTGGACTATGAAGATGCAAGATTGAAGACTTCGTCCCGTGTCCGGGTGGGACTCTCCTTTGCGTGGAAGGCAAGCTTGCCAATTCGGATATGTAGATTCCCTTCTCTGTAACCGACTCTGTGTAACCTTAGCCCCCTCCGGTGTCTATATAAACCGGAGGGTTTAGTCTGTGGGACAAGAACAATCATAATCATAGGCTAGCTTCTAGGGTTTAGCCTCTATGATCTCGTGGTAGATCAACTCTTGTAATACTCATATCATCAAGATCAATCAAGTAGGAAGTAGGGTATTACCTCCATCGAGAGGGCCCGAACCTGGGTAAACATCGTGTCCCCCGCCTCCTGTTACCATTAGCCTTAGACGCACAGTTCAGGACCCCCTACCTGAGATCCGCTGGTTTTGACACCGACATTGGTGCTTTCATTGAGAGTTCCACCGTGCCGTCATGGCAAGGCTTGATGGATCTCCTTGTTGTCAAGGACAACATCACCTCTGGGGGAGCCCTGGCTGTAGGCCAAACTCTCCGACTAGGCGGCTTTGTCATGACCGCCCGTTCGGCCGCCGCGCCGACGATGACTTCTCAGGTCATCAAAAACAGCCTCCACGTCAGCTCGGAATTCACCGAGCAGATGGATCCAATGGAGCTCTCCTCCCTGAATGAGCTCTTGTATCGCATCGCTGCCCTGGGTGTCGCTACGGACTATGATCTGATCAGGCTTAAACCCAAGCAAAGGGAGATTAACTCTCCGCCGGTCACCCATCAGATAGCGGTGGTGGAGGAGCACTGCAGCGATTCTTCCTCTATTTTGAGGATGAACTATGTCCGGATTCCCGAGCTCTCCGAGCCGGATACCCGTCTACGGGAGGACATGGCCCAAGCTCCGCACCTAGAATTGGACAGCGGGCCAGAAAAATTGGGCAACATCCCGGAGCCTGAACTGGCAAGTGTCGGTGTCAAAACCGGCGGATCTCGGGTAGGGGGTCCCGAACTGTGCATCTAAGGCTAATGGTAACAGGAGGCTGGGGACACGATGTTTACCCAGGTCTGGGCCCTCTCGATGGAGGTAATACCCTACTTCCTGCTTGATTGATCTTGATGATATGAATATTACAAGAGTTGATCTACCACGAGATCAGAGAGGCTAAACCCTAGAAGCTAGCCTATGATATGATTGTTGTGTGCAATGCATCGCGTGAGGTGGAATCCGTCGATGATTGGGTCAAGGACCAATGCGGCTGAGCCGCCGTGACGGATGTTGGTGGGATGATCCCTACGATCAAAGGTGATCGGGCAGGATGACCATGGGTTGAATTTTGGCGCGACGGGCTCCATCGCATAGACGTCCCTAAGTGCACGCTTTCGCTCCTGTTTGGGGATGTGAGTGGCATAAATCATGTTCACCATTTTTACCTGGGGAGGAAATTTCTTCTGTCCTCCAGTGTTCGGACGCCGGGGCTCCTCGTCTTCATTACTGTGCAGCCCCTTGTTCTTGTTCTCGGCATTTATCTTGCCGGCCTGTTTGAACACCCAGCAATCTCTGTTAGTGTGATTGGCTGGTTTATCGAGGGTGCCGTGAATCTGGCACGAGCGGTCGAGTATGCGGTCCAGACTGGATGATCCCGGATTGTTTCTTTTGAACAGCTTCTTCCGCTGACCGGATTTGGAGTTGCTGAATCCGGCATTGACTGCCATATCCTCAGCATTGTCGCCATAGTTTCGACGCTTGTGTCTGTTGCGCCGTGGCTTTCCGTTACTGTCACGGATATCTGAAGTGCCAGGGTTTCCTGGCGCGGTGTTACTGCAAGCCAGCCAGCTGTCCTCACCCGCGCAAAAGCGGGTCATTAGTGTCGTGAGGGCCGCCATGGTCTTCGGTTTTTCTTGGCCGAGGTGTCGGGCAAGCCACTCGTCACGGATATTATGCTTGAAGGCCGCCAGGGCCTCGGCGTCCGGACAATCAACAATTTGGTTCTTTTTAGTTAAGAACCGAGTCTAAAATTTCCTGGCTGACTCTCTGGGCTGTTGGGTAATGTGACTTAAGTCATCAGCATCCGGTGGTCGCACGTAGGTGCCCTGGAAGTTATCGAGGAATGCGTCCTCAAGATTTTCCCAACTGCCAATGGAGTTTGCTGGCAGGCTATTCAGCCAGTGTCTGGCTGGCCCTTTAAGCTTGAGTGGGAGATACTTGATGGCATGTAGGTCATCACCGCGGGCCATGTGAATGTGGAGAAGAAAATCTTCAATCCACACCGCGGGGTCTGTTGTGCCATCGTATGACTCGATGTTGACGGGTTTAAACCCTTCTGGGAATTCATGTTCCATTACTTCATCAGTGAAGTAGAGGGAGTGTGCGGCACCTCTGTGCCGGGCTATGTCGCGGCATAGTCCGATTAGGTCTGGTCGGTTATGTCCGTCCCGACCGGATTTATCAGTATTGTATCCGTCATGACGATCGGTGTCATGAGTTGTGGCGCACCCCCGTGATCCGTAGATCGATCTTGGTTGTCCTGCGTTGTTTTCCAATATGTCTCGCAGGTCCTGCGTATTGCCCCGGGCCGTAGTGAACCGGCGTGGGGGTGCGGGCTGGTGTCCGGCTTGATATGCCGTTTTATCCCGACCACGGGGTGGCCGGTCAGCCTCATCTTGTGCTGGAAGTTCAGGCTCTTTGGCCTCTTCTTCTAGACGTTTGTGCTTTGGGTATCCCCTGCTCGGGGGCTCGAGTCCGTATTCCTCGGCCGCCAGGACTTTGGTCCATCTGTCTGCGAGCAGATCTTGGTCAGCTTGGAGCTACTGCTGCTTCTTTTCAGGCTTCTTGCAGTGGCTATAAGCCTGCGCTTGAAGCGCTCCTGCTCTATGGGATCCTCTGGTACGCCGAATTCGTCGTCACCGAGGCTCACCTCGTCTTCGGAGGGAGGCATATAGTTATCGTCCTCCAAGTATCCGTCCGTCGCCTGTTCGTCTGGGCTAGCCTGCCCGTGTTCCTGTTCGGCTTGCTCGAAGGTGGGTTGATCAGGATCATATTCCTCTTCGGCACCATCTGGATTTTCTTCTCCAGTGCCGGTGTTGTTGTGGCGGGGCTTGGAGCGGCGCCGATGACGCCCATGTTTTGATTTCTTCCCCAAGGGGTTATCTCCCGTTGCCTCATCGTCATTGGTTTCTTTGGGAGTATCCACCATATATATATATATCATATGAAGAGGTGGCAGTCCAGCGCCCTGTGGGCGGTGGTTCCTGTTCTTCTCCCGCGTCGTCGTCTATACCGTCGATGTCTTTGGAATCGAAGTTAAGAACGTTGGTCAAGTTATCGACCGTGGCTATTAAGTGGGTGGTGGGTGGGTAACGAATTTCTTCGTCGCCAGCTTCCCACTCGAGCCGGACATAGTTCGGCCAGGAGTCTCCTGACAAAGAGAGAGACCTTAATGAATCTAGCATGTCTCCGAAGGGTGAGTGCTGAAAGATATCCGCGGCGGTGAACTCCATAACTGGAGCCCAGTTAGATTCGATGGGCACGGATGCGCGCGGTCCGGAACATACGGCCGGAGACAAGTCCGAGGGTCCGGAAATACAGATTTCCTTAGGAGAGGAGTCTGTGTTCGGCTCCAAAGCCGATGAGTGTGCGGCCTTCGGGGCGGGGTCCATCCACCCGTCCTCGGAAGGCACGACCTGCTCTGGAACAAAGTCCGGAGCTGTAGCAGGTGCGATGTTCTGAATACTGTCTGACTGCAGACCTAGGTCATGCACGTCGTGATCGTTCGGCGCTCCTGACATGGGCCCGAATCCGTCGAAGATCAAGTCTCCGTGGATGACGGCAGTGTAGTTTAGGTTTCCAAACCTGACCTGATAGCCGGGGGCGTAGCTATCGATGTGCTCCAGATGGCCAAGCGAGTTGGCCCGCAGTGTGAAGCTGCCGAACATGAAGATCTGTCCGGGGAGAAAAGTCTCACCCAGGACGGGGTTGTTGAAGGTTGGAGAAGCCATCGAGCCTTACAGCGATGACGCAGAGGAACTCTCAGTGAAAGCACCAATGTCGGTGTCAAAACCGGCAGATCTCGGGTAGGGGGTCCCGAATTGTGCGTCTAAGGCTAATGGTAACAGGAGGCTGGGGACACGATGTTTACCCAGGTTCGGGCCCTCTCGATGGAGGTAATACCCTACTTCCTGCTTGATTGATCTTGATGATATGAATATTACAAGAGTTGATCTACCACAAGATCAGAGAGGCTAAACCCTATGTCGTGGAATTGTCACGGCAGATGTCCTTAGTGTCAGGACTTAGTCGCGAGGCCAACGCATCTATGTGGTAGCTTGAGAGGGTTGAGCGGAATCGAGAGACGCAACACAAGACAGTGATTTAGACAGCTTCGGGCCCCGGGAAACATCATCCAGTAAAAACCCTACATGCTGTTTGAGGCTAGGTCTCATTATCATCACGAGGGAGTCGCCGTAATCTCCTCTTTGTGTCTAGCCCTATGATTGTTTCTTATTGCTTGTAGCATGTCCCTCTTTGGGGAGCCCTGCCCCTCCTTATATATGTTGAAGGGGCGGGTTACATGACTAGTCCTAGTAGGATTAGGATTAATCTATTACAAGTGGAGTCCTAGTCTTGCTTCCTTTGTAGGAGAATAGTCCTTACGCTTTCCTCATAAACCGCCCACCATTAAACGTGAACTGCCTTACGGGCCTTGGGCCTCACATCCATCTAACCCGCCCACCGGGTTACTAATGAACTGGCCAAGACCGGGCGGGTAGCCCGTGAACCGCCAAGCTCCGTGAAGGTTACCGGTGAGTCGTCCGATCCGGACGGGTTATACTTCCGGCCAGTTTACGCCACGGGGTATATCCCCGACATTAGCCCCCAGTTTAATTTGGATTTATCCATGTTAAACTGATCCTGTAAAATAAACACAAGAACAAACTTGACAGGTTGTGCTCCGGGTTAAGAATTCTTGTAAACCGCACCGATCATCCTTAAGTCCTTGTCATTTCCTCCTTGTAGAAAATCCAGTCAATAAGCCAAATCATACTCAATTTCTTGACATTGGTTTCTCACGTAAAAATATTGTGAAGAATAATCCACTTGAGTCGACTTCCAAAGCGCCGGTTTAAGAAATATTGGTCTTGAAATATTCATGTGATATTCAGCGGTTTGAAGATGTAAAAACTTGCGGTTTAACATTACCAAAATGGCGGGTTATAAAACTGATGATCCCGGATTATGACCATTTATAGACGCCGGTTATGATTGTTGCCAACGCCGGATCACACAATTAATCTTCTGATTTGCCAAAAACTGAGAAAAAGAAGATGTTCCTCCTTTATATGCATATTACCTGTAGCCCCCAAGTCTTAAGAGGAGAACATAATGATAGCTTAAGACTTGTGTCAATATAAATGTTGCAACCTGATGACCTATGAGGCATACGGTATCAACGGCTACACATTATACACCAAGAACAAGGACATGAAGAGTGATGGTTATCAGAACTCCGGGGTAACGATGGAATCCTACACCGGTAACGACAAGGATAGATACTATGGAAGGATCGAGGAGATCTGGGAGCTGAGCTACGCTGGAGAGAAGGTCCCGATGTTCCGTGTCAGATGGGCCAAGAGCGTCCTAAAAGAAGACCGGTATTTCACCACCATGGTTATACCCGAAGCCAAATCCAAGATCATGGCGCAAACGTCCCCGCGAAAAATGAGCCATGGGTACTGGCTTCCCAAGTGGACCAATGCTTCTTCATTACCGACCCGTCAAAGCCCACTCGTGTTGTCGTGAGGAGAGGCAAAAGGAAGATCATCGGAATGGATGGAGTAGCCAATGAGCAAGACTTTGACAAGTACGGCGACCCGAAGATCGAACATGACGACGATGATGAAGTAGCAGCACACACCACAAGAAGAAGCAGGACCACCCTACCTAAAGGACGTCCGTTCCACTGAAGAACTCCATTTGCGAAAAAGAAGGGAAAGAAGGGCAAGAAGATTGTGAACAGATAGCTAGCTAAGATCGATTGTATTTAAATCGTAGTCTTCATTTCTTGATTGTATTTCATGGGCACTTTTTGATATCATGAGGACACTCGATCTCGATCCCCCTCCATCTCGATCTCGATTCCCCCTCCATCTCGATCTCGATTCCCCCTCCATCTCGATCTCGATCCCCCTCCATCTCGATCCCACCCGCACCCTCCCCCGCTAGCTCCACCGCCGCCGACGACCCACTGCAACCCTCCCCCGCTCCACCGCCACGACGAGCACCCTACCCCCGCACCTCCCCGCTCCACCGCCAACGGGCACCCCGCACCTCCTCGATCCACTGCACCGCCGATGATATTTTCAAATACCAAATTTGATGATATTTTTTAAAAATTTATTACTGTTTTTATAAAAAATTAGTACTGTTTCATATTCATATTCGATTACTAAAAAATAATAATAAAAAAGTGTGGACTACAATTGTTGTTAAACAACAATTATTACTGTTTTTATAAAAAAATATCACTGTTTCATATTCATATTCATTTTTAAAAAAATAAAAAAACATACTAATGGCGCACCAACGGGGGGGGGGGTGCGCCATTGCTATCTAAAAAAAAGATTTCTAATGGCGCACCGACGGGGGGTGCGCCATTGCTATTGTAAAAAAGATTTCTAATGGCACACAGACGGGTGGTGAGCCATTAGTAAGCTTCTCCCTAGCTATCCTCCCTCTCCCTCGCCAGATCCGCTTCGACCCTCTCTCCCTCGCCACCAGATCCACCCGCGCTGCCCGACCCACAGCCTTGCCGCCCGACCCTCGCCGGACTCCACCCCGCCGCCCCAGCGCCCCACCCCCGCCGCCCGACCCTCGCGGACTCCACCCCCGCCGCCCCGCGCCCCACCCCGCCGCCCGACCCTCGCGAGACTCCACCCCCCGCCCAGCCACCGCGCCCCACCGCCCGCCCGACCCACGCCGGACTCCACCTCGCCCTCGGCGCCGAGCAGCGACGCAACACCGTCGCCCCGACCCTCCTCCTCCCTTGCCCCTCCTCCTCCTCCCTTGCCTCCTCCTCCCCTTGCCCCCCGCTGCCAGGTGGCGGCCCCTTCTCTGTCTCGCAGGGCAAGGTCTCCGACGCCTCTACGACACCGACGCCTCCACCGTCTACGGCGTCTGCGCCTTCTTCCTGCGACATCGGGTCAGTTCTCTTCTCACCCGCCCACCAGGTGCTTGTGTTTATTCTCATGAGGTTCGTTCCTCTGCGACCCACCCGTTGCTATCTGTTGGCGACAATTATTCTTGCCATACCTTCAATTCCTGCCATGCTTATCTTCAATTAACCATAGGGTTCCTGAGGTTTCTCAGATAGAGATATAAGTAATGGCCATCATAGATAGACGCGTGCAAATCACATGTTGTTAAGACAAGTCTAGGAAAATTATTTTGCCTGGTCCTGCATGTTGCTATCAAAACCGGTCAAGAAATTCATAATTGCCATACATGTAGCTACCATTTGGACAAGTCCGCCCAGCCATACATCTAGGACCCCTTGTTGTGGGCCGAAAATCTTGCTTATCTTGAAGCAATATGGAAGTAACCAAGGGAGAGCTGCCTGCATGTGAGTTTCGCAGAGTCAAGTCAAGCAAATATATCCTCATCTCATCCCCCTTGCACAGCAGTCAAGGGCTCTGGTCCAAATGATCTTTAACATGAATTTAACTAAACATGAATTTTATGTTGTTGTCTTTGAAGATGAGTAGTTGTAGGAAGATGATGCATAGTAGTAGTTGTAGGATGTTATTGTAGTTGAAGTTGCAGGAGTAGATAATGGAGTACCGCCAATTTCATTGTTAGTAAAGATGTTGAACACACAACCTGTTGTTTACTCTAGTGATAGGAGTAGTAGTGGTGGCCATCTAGTTGGACTACTACTGCTAGGACTTGCTCCATTTTAGGATTTCTTTTCTTGTAGGATTTATTTTCTTCTAGGACTAGGTTTTTATTATTTTTCTGTTGTGATTGTTTTTTGAGCTCTTCCTTTTTCGTTTCCTACTATCCTTATCCTAATTATCTTAAGTTGTTATGATGTGTGTAACAGGATTAGATCTTGGATTTGCTAGTGGACTTTGGGAGTTTCTTAGCCAGCTTGGTGACTCCATATTTTTCACTATTTCAGCAAGTCTTTTGTAAGCATTAAACTTTCAAAGACTACATTTGTATCTTCTGTGTACATCTGTTTGCTTACAATAGCTATATATCTATTGTTGTTACTAAAAATGATGAAGCTCCTGTCAATTGCTATACATATATATATATATATATATATATATATATATATAGATATATATGTGTATGATGATCCTCCTTTCCTGCAGTAGTATAGCACCTGCAGTAGTATGGCACTTGCAGTAGTATGGCACTTGCGTGAGTGGTGCCTACGCAAGAATCTGATTCAGATTTGATTAGTTCCAGTAAATTTGTATGACCACAGATTTGTATAGTTTCGTAGATTTGTATGACCAAAGATACAGTTCAGATTTGATTAGTTCCATAAATTTGTATGACCAAATATATATTTCAGATCGGTATAGTTTTAGATTTGTATGACCGAAGATACAGCTTCAGATTTGAATTGTTTCAGAAATTTGTATGACCGGAGATACAATTCTGATTTGAATTGTTTCAGAAATTGGTATGACCAAAGATGCTATTGTATATAAATGGGCTGTCAGAGAACTGTTCTTCATCTTTCAAAGTCGTTGTATAGAAATATGCTGAATTTTACGCTCGATTGTTGCTCAAAGAAATTTAGCAAAAAATGGGGTCCTGGGAGACGCCACGCTGCTTGAGGCCCTTGAGAGGCCCTTCGTGTCGTGATGATTTTGCAGGTACCCGAGAGGCCCTTGAGTTTGCCGGAATGTCGATTAACTTCCGTTAAGCAAATTCGGTACTCCATATGTCCTATTTTCAGCAAAGGTCATGCTGAAATTTTCCGTGAATTTTAGCATGACTTTGCTAAAAATCGGACATATGGGGTACTTGCTACTAATGCATGGGCTGGGGTATCTTAGTACTTAATTAAGTAGGATCAAGCGCCCTTTATTCTTGCTGCATTAAACCATAGGTGGCAATAGAGCCAAGTGATTAGGCCCAACTTAGAGTCGACAAACCCTAAATTATAAAACCTTGGCTTTTAGGGTGCCTCGGTGTCGATAAGAACCTAAATGATGAAAGCTTAGGCTTTTAGGGTGCCTCAAGGCCGACAAACCCTAAATGATAAAAGCTTAGCTTTTAGGATGCCTCGGTGTCGACAATCCCTAAATGATGACACCATGATCTTGTTCCTTGACAATAACCAACTTCTTGACCATACTTTTTCCTATTTAGAGTGAAACATGGCCCACAATGATGAGGCCGGCGGTTCGGGCGGCAAGCAATTCTGGGAGCTGTCCCAGGAGATGGAGGAAGAACCTCACCGCTATGAGGACGCTGCAGAAGACACCGATCCTGACTACACAACCCCTAGTGGCGTCGACAATGACACCACTGATGGCGCCGCCGAGGATGCCACCACTGATGATGGCGGTGCACACACAGATGGTAGCCAACCGAAGAGGCAATGGAAGGACCGGCGCCCGAACGTGCTCGACACCGTCAGGGAGGAATTTACTGAAGTGGACTCCGACGGGAATCCGACGGCGCCCAAACAAGTAGTCAAGGGGTACTCGGTTCAGCTCGGGTGCATTCTCCAGAGCACCGTCTCGATCAACACCGAGAACCTAAGGCATAAGGACCACGGGAATTTGCGCAGCCTCCTCTTCACAAAGCTGCACGAACGATACAAGTTCCCCCGCCGAGTTTGCAAACACACACCTCTCAGGGAATAAAGTGAACAGTACCACCCTCACGAGGATGAGCACGGCCCTGTCTACTTGGAGAAGCACGGTGAAGGCAATGATTGACAAAGGTGGTAGTTATGACAAGATCAAGGCGAAATATCCTTTGATGAGCGAAGATGAGTACAAGGAGTTCAAGATCAAGTGCGAGAGCAGCGCAACCTCCTGAATCAAGTCGATTGGGGAAAGAAATGCGGAAGTTGAACTTAGGGGTCCACCAACTCGGTCCCGCGGTTACGGAGTGGCGGAGCCTATATGGGACAAGGAGGACGCGGAGCGTGCCGAGCAAGGCCTACCGCCCGCCGAGAAATACCGTGACAAGCGGACCAGGAACTTTCTCGGGGCCCGTACAAGGAGGACCCGGTAAAAAGGAGCTTACCATGGATCCGAAGATCGTAGGCGCTCGAGCTTGTTCTGGTAAGGAATACACCCCCGCGTAATTAGCTCCATATGGTTGCATTCTAATTAATCCCCAATATTTCTAAATGGTTCACGTTCCTTCCGCAGGACACTGAAAGCAGTAGCGCGGGGTCGTCTCAAAGCTCCCCTTTCGGCACCCCTTTAAATAGGGCGTTGAACGTAATGAAAAACAAGGATAAGCTCGAAGCCGACGTCACCGGTCGTGGTGGCCGGCAAAGGCTTGTCCACAAAATGGTCGCTCATACTATACCGCTGGTGGGCGAAAGGAGAAAAGACCAGCTCGGAAAGCCGATCGCGAGGTTGAAGCACTCAAGGCACAAGTGGCGCGGATTCCGGAGCTTGTCCAAGAGCAAGTGGAACAACAACTGGGAACGAAGCTCAACGCCATGGTGCCTACGTTGATTCATGGGCTGACGACGTGGATTGCGGGCGGCCAACAAGGGCCTCCCCCGGTTCCCAGCTTCACGGCCAGCAACTCGCACAGCGCGTAGGCGGCGCCATTGGTGTCTCCGGCGGCGCCATTGGTGTCTACGGCGGAGGCGGTATTCGTGTCTCCGGCGCCGGCACGGGCATTGGAGCTTAATGCACTCGGGTGTACGCCGGCCGGCACCTCGCTAGCAAGCGGCCCCTCCGTCAGTTGCACGCCCGCCGTTGGCGGTGCCTCGACATTAGCCAAGCTCGACGACATCACGGTAACAAAGCCTCTCGGCCGATGATTTCATCTCCTTGCCTTTGACTGGGCATCCCTGACGCCCTACATGTTTTTGCAGGGACCGCCGACGTTCCTTGCACTCTTCTGCACTTCGTGGGCGGCGAGTTGGTCGATGTCGCCAAGGGCAGAATCGTTCAACCGGGCAACCCCATGTTCCACGGTAATCCGATGCCACCCACGGTGTATAGGGTTGAAGTGGTTCGGGTGCTGCCAGGCTGCGACGAGCTGTTACCACCGATTCGACCCACTGGGGCCGACGAAGAAGATGAGATGACCCTCAGCGCCTGCGTAAACTGGTCCCTGATTTGGCCGAAGAGCCAGATTCGTTTGGGGGCGCGGGACACCACCCCACAAACAAGACCGCCAGTCGTGCCGGCGCCAAGCCATGGCAAGAACGCCGCAACGCTACCGGACCTGCCGGACATCCCTATGCCGGACATACCTATGGCACAGGATCCGGACATCCCTATGGCACAGGATCCGGACGATGACGACAACGACGATGGTACATTTACCAAAGTCGATAAGTACTTTGCCGAGCATGGGTACGCTGACGAGTTCTGCGGGCCTCTTTCTCAAGAACCCAACCAAGACGACCGCGATCTAGTTGGTACGACGGAGAAATCCAATTGCAACAGGCGTCGTCTGGCATTCAGTTCTCAGGAGACGCGTCCTGCTCCCGCCTTCACCGAGCCTCAGATAGATGAGGTGCAAAATATTATCAGCCCCAACACGCTCAAGAAGGCGGTCTGTGAGCAGAACTCGGTCCCATTACAGGAGATCGAGAAGAAGGGACGGAAACGAAAGACTAAGAAGGGCGCCGGTGCGAGCCAGCCGGCATCGAGTTCGATCCATGCTCAGGACGGGCCACCTTCACCTAAGGATATCTCAAGGAGGGTGCATGTGGCGGGTAGGGCGATGCTACCGCCAAATATGCTCAATGCTGCAACCGGTGCTATGCGGAGTCTGCACGATGTTGTTCTTTCTTTGGAGAAGCGGTGTCTCGTAGAGAATGATGTGGCATACCCGGTTTTCGTGGCCAAGGTGCCGAGGGCAAGGGCTTTGTGGATGGCGACATCGGGGTACGATCGTCCTGCGGTTTGATGACATCTTTGCTATGTTTAACCTTCATCCGCTGCACTACACCTTCGCTCGTCATTTTCGCTGAGTATGGAGATGCGGATCATTAGAGACAAGACCGGACATCGTGATAGTCGACCCCTTCTACATGCGTGCCAAGCACTTGAGCAAAGACTGGGACCGCCAAGGTGCGAGGTCGCACCTCGAAGGCATCAGTCTGGCAATCCCAGCTTAGGATAACTTCCTTGTGGCTTACTTTCCCGAGTAAGTCATCCCTTAACCGCCTCGTAACATATGATTTCTTAGATTTCGATCATTCTTTTTTTTCTAACATTCCGTGTTCTGTGCTGTGACACACATTGCACACTCATCCTCTCAAGCCCGAAATATTCCATGGCCACGTATTTCGACCCGAACCGTGACTCCAAGATAGACTACACAAATGTCAAGAAAGTTCTTGATGATGTTCTCCCCGGCTACGCCAAATCTGGAGGCACCTTCACCGTGGCGATTAAATGAAATCGGCAAGCATATGTTCTCACACAATACGAAGTTCTGCTGCGTCAAGCGGCGCTTTGGTCGTAAGGATGCCTACTACGCCCTCCATCACATGCGGACGATCGTAAGGGACCATCATCACCTTCGCTACCAGATAATCTCAAAGATTGGGCCGAGCTTGTCGGCAATCCAGATGCGGACTGAGACAAGAATTCTTTCGCATCCGATTCGGAGTTTGCGGACATCATCCATCAAGATGTCCTTCATACCCGGGCAGTTCTTCCTCGGATATCAACCGTCCAACGGTGAGATAGATTAAACGCTACAAATGCAGGTGGCAACGATCGATTTCATGACCATCATGACAGACGGCGGCTTCATCCACGCTCCTGTCCGATGAGTCGAGTCGAAAGTAGTGATGTGTAGTTCTGAAACATTGATTGGCTCATGTTGTAATTAAACTTTAATGAATTCGTATGCCTCTTTGGTTTGGACAGTCGTTCAACTTAGATGTAATTGATGCTATTTATTAGTAGGACCATGAATCGTGCTATTAATGTCTTGCTTTTCTCTTCCGATCCGTTTGGTGCGTACTTACATATTGCTGATGTAGTGTCTGTTGTTTGGCTTGTGCATAGAGATGTCATCGTATGTCGTGGTACAAGGGTAAGGTTCCGGAGTCTCTGACGGCCGGGAGGAGTGTCGGAGACAGGTTCACCGTTTCAGCGGTAATAGTTACAAAGGGTACAACACTAGGGCGGAGGCCGAATCTAGATACGCCCTCTATCTAGCGGGGGAGAGGAGGGAGCGTTGGAGGAACCGGATGAAGACCAGTTTGATCGCGATGATGCTCACCGTGATGACCGCACTCTTCTATGTGATGGTAGTTTAGATGATCGATATCGACTTGTAATGTGAAGACAAACTCGATACTCGCGGTCTTGAGACTTGTAATGTTTTATCTTTGTTCGGTATTTTGAATTCAGAGACTAATATGAAGAATTGTACTCGGAGACTAATCTTCTATTGTATTCGATGAATCTGCTATTGCTGTGTGCTGTTGTCTATATTCTGTCCAATAATATATTTTGTAACCTGTGCAAAAATCAGAAAAGTAAAAAAAACCTAATATTCATACTAATGGCGCATCACCTCAAGGTGCGCCATTAGTATGCCAAAGGATACTAATGGCGCATCACTACAGAGTGCGCCATTAGTATGACAAAGCACATGGTTACGTATGGCCCCCGAGAGGCATACTAATGGCGCGTAATGGTGTTACATACTAATGGCGCCTTTGCGTGGTGCGCCATTAGTAAAAAATACTAGTGGCGTGATACTAATGGCGCACCAGTAGTGCGCCATTAGTAGGCAAAACTGGTGCGCCATTAGTAGGCCTTTTCCTAGTAGTGGATGAAGTTGGAGACCGTCAGTTGTTTGGACCAGATTTGATTAAAGAGTCTGAAAAGAAGGTGAAGTTAATTCACGATAGCCTCAAGGTAGCCCAGTCCAGGCAGAAGAGCTATGCAGATTCTAAATGCAAGGAGATAGTTTACGAAGTCGGAGATAGAGTTTATCTTCGTGTGTCCGCACTTCGAGGAGTTAAGCATTTTGGAGTTAAGGGAAAGTTAGCACCACGTTTTGTGGGACCATACAAAGTTATGGAGCGCATGGGAGAAGTTGCTTACAAGCTGGAATTGCCCGAAGGATTGTCAGGAGTTCACGATGTGTTCCACGTTTCCCAGTTGAAGAAGTGCCACGCCGAGATGGCCGATATACCTCTGAGAGATCTGGCGCCCTTTGGGCGATTCGGTTGGATAGTGATTTGACCTATGAGGAGAAACCGGTCAAGATTCTCGAGTTTGCCGGTAAAGTCACGCTGCGAAGGTTATCAAGTTTTGCAAAGTTCAAGGAGCCACCATACCAAGATGAAGCCACACAGGCGAGCGGAAGATCTACCGAAGGACCACCCTCACCTATTTTCTAGCCAACCCGAATCTCGAGGGCGAGATTCATCTTAAGGGGGGTAGGTTTGTAACATCCCAAATTTTCAATTTTGAATGTTATACATTAGATCATCATTGCTTATCATATTTTATTACATTTTGGCTTGATCCTAGAAATTCTACGCAACTCAAGGACCCACAGAGAGAGTTGGGGATTTCGTTATTTTCATATTTGCATTTTTCTCAAATTTTGAAAAAGGATAACTTGATTTTATTATTTTATATTCAAATATTTCTATTATAAAAAAGAGGGAGGGAATAAAATGACTTTCCCAAAATAAAGAAATATTGGAGATTTAATAATAAAATCAAATAAGATTTTATTTCGGAGTTTTATCGCTATTTTATTTGAATTAGGAAAAATGCGCATTTTTCAAAATTGCATTCTAGGCCCAAATAAATGTTCATCTTGTCCGGCTTATTTTTAGAGGACAGCGAAAATTTATTTCAGGATTTTTTGAGTCCGTTTAGTATTTCTTTTATTTGTTTTTCTTTGCGAAATTATTAAAAAAAAGATACCGACCTAACCGGGCCGTGTCCGCTTAGGACACTAGCCCGGCCGGCCTTTAAAGCCGCGAGGGCCCGAGCCTCCGCCACCCCAGCCTGAAACCCTAGTCGCCGCCTCACCACGATCCGCAGGCCAAGGCTTAACCGGCCTTGCCTCGCCTCGCCGCCGCCTGCCGCCACTCCTCGCCGCCGTCCACCTTCGCCGGAACGGCGGCCGCCACCTTGGCCAGAGCCGCCTCGCCGGACCCCGCCGAGGTTGCCGCCAGAGTTCGTCACCGCCGCCGCCGGTTTTCTCTAGAAAATCGCAGTTGTTTTTTATTTAGATCGGTTTAGTTTTTTCGGTTTATTTATTTTGTGGGCGTTCGTCCGTACGTTCATTTTAACGAACGGTTTTTGTCATTTAGTCGCAGACAGCGAATGTTCGTTCGTTAGCCTGTTCGTCCGTTTTTCTTTTTCTCGGATTTTTTCGTGATTATTTTCGATCGCAATTTCTGATCCGATTTTCGTTTTAGTATAACTTTTCGCTCGTTTGTCAGAATCAGGCGATTCAAGCGCTTAGAGTTTCGTCTCGAAACCCTCTTTCCATTTAACCAAGTCAAACAAGTTTTTGCTACTCTAAAATTTGACTTAGGTCCAAATTAGTAAATGAAGCTTGTTTCTTTCGTCGTTTGAGTTTCGTTGCTTCGTTTGATTTGATTCTTTTTGCAAACCGGAGTTCTTAAGTTGAACTTTCTGGTTAGATCTCTTATTTGAGTTTTACCTATGCATTAGATGAGTGCTTATTGTATGCTTGTTTGTTTGTGATAGAGTACCCGGAGTGCGACGCGTGCTACTACGAGTCTCTAGGTTTCATGGATCATCAGCAAGGCAGGTAACACTTTGATCATACCTCTTTACTACCCATTTTTATTGCATTAGATCCATCCTCAAATAGTTGCATGGTTAGGATCTGATTAACATGCGGGTTTTGGGAAGTAGATGAGGTAGTACCTATTATCCTGTTTATTATCAAACCTTTGGGAGTTACTTCTACGTTTTTTTATATTGCTATGCTATGCTAGTATACGTGGATTGGGTGAGTGTATCCATGACAGATGTGAGATTGTTAATTATTGGTTCAACTTAAGGTGGCAACATAAATACACATCTGGGTGGATTGAGGCACCTGGGGAACCCAGTGTTGCCTGTATTTTTGAAAATCCCAGGGTACCGCCACCCAGGCTCAAAGGGATCATGAGATTATTCATGCTGGAAACTTCCGTGTGCAGTCGCAAGCTACTATGGGCTCTAGCATAGTTGAGTATGTTGTGTGACCTATTTCAGTTGTAGACTAGTAGATGTAGGGGATGTAGGTTTGTACTGTCTACCCAGAGTAAGGAGTTAATGCTCCTGAAAGACCGTGTCTCGGTCATCCATTTCTCAAACATCATGCAGTGCGAGAAATCCAACGGAGGAGATCGAGTCTTGCGGGGAAAAGTGCGCAAACCTCTGTAGAGTGTACAAACTAATCATGGTTAGCCGTGTCCCCGGTTATGGACGTTTTGAGTATCTAGTACCTGGATTATCATGTGAATCTCATCATGTTATTTAATTAAATTTGTTGGGTTAATGATGATGCTTAATTGGGATTGAGTTGGAGGAACCTTCTCAATGTTTAACAACCACCGTGATAGTTAAATAAAATTTATTCCTTTGTTGTAGGGGAAAATTGGCTTTATGCAAAAACTGTAACCATAGTGTTTTCCACGAGCCATATATGCATGTAGTGATAGCATTATTCTGTTCATTACTCTCTATGTGTTACATTGCCAGCATATTCCATGTGCTGACCCGTTTTCGGGCTGCAACGTTCATGTTGTAGACTTTTCAGACGACGAGTAAGGTGCCTTAGGTCGTGATCTTATACTCAGTGATGCCGTTGGAGTTGATGGACTCGCTTTATCTTCCAAGACTTCCGCTGTTATCGTTATTAGATGGCCTTAAGCCATATTTATCGTAATAAGTTCTCTTTTGAGACATTCGATGTAATAAGTGTGTGATTGCTACTCTGTTATAAGTCCTTCAAGTACTGTGCGTGTCAGCATTACCGATCCAGGGATGACATTGATGCACAGAGATCATACTGTTTGAGGTCTGGTCGCTACTGGGCCAAAACGTATAACGTTGGCAAACTCGTTCTACGCCTACCGGAGAAGAAAAAGGACAAGCTCAAGCCCAATTGGGAGGGTCCCTTCATCATTGACAAAGTTTTCACCGGAGGGGCGTACCGTCTGCACGATACATCGGATAATCGACTCGAGCCAAACCCATGGAACACGGCCAGACTCCGAAGATTGTTCGCCTAGTGCCGAACTCTGTGTTCGTCTCCTTACCTCCGCCTTTCTTTTTTAAGTTATATCATCTTTCTTTCTTTTTCTTTCTCCCCTTTTTATGTCCTTAAAACCTTGAAGTGTGTCTTGACTACACAATCTTGACGCGCTATGCGCGCTCATTGTACCTGGGGGCTTCTTATAAAGAAGCTTAATATAATTATATCCCGGGCTTTATGCCCACTACATATGTGTCGCTTCTCCATATGTACCTTTTTTCACCATTATATGCATCGGTATGACTTAAGTTTTGGCCAAGCTGGGTTGCCAGGCTCCAGTGTTTATGCCCTACGTTCCCGTTAGTTCGGCTAGGGCATAAGGGGAGCACCTCTGCGATTGTTACTGCCGGCTCAGCCGGATGTGTACCTCAGACTGGGCGAAGCCGAAAGCTAGCGTTCTTAAGGGAATATCCGGTCGGTGAACAAAAGATGTTTCTTACCTATTACAATACATGCCCCCAGATGTTTATATCCTGCGTCTCTTTTCACAGTTCGGACATGCACATTAATGCATGCGTGCCCAGGGAAAGGAACCCTTAATGGAACTATTCTCCCTGGAAGATGTTTCTTACTATCCATGAAATATAACATAGCTAGTTGGGTACTTGTCTGTTCAAGCACTTATGACCCCTATGCCTGGTTTCCACGCGTACCCCGGTTTTTACATAACTGAGCGGGTATTCGGATACACTCCGGACTATCGGGTCCGGAGGTTGAAGCGAAAAGGTCTGCCATGACAAATGATTTACAATCCGGCTAGGGACAAAATATGTCATTTGAAGTACACAGTCACTTAGACCGACTATATTCTTCTTCTATACCATCCAACAGGCTGTCTAGCCTACAATCCTGTTGGGAATACTTTGCGGCTAACCCTACCTGGTCATATACCAGACTAACGGGGATCTCTTTCCCATCTGACCCTACAGGTCCGACCTCGGCCATGTGATTCGGGTCAACCTTGGTGTACCGCGTTTTCACCATGGCCCAGGCTTCCCTCGCACCTTGTCAGCAGGCCGATATCTTCCATAATCGGAAGCGCCGCCGCGCTCCCTTGAGCATCTCTACAAGCTCCCCCATGCCTCTCGGCAGGGAGGCGGATGGCCACAAGGCCTGGGCAATACCCTGCATCACATGCCAAGCTCGTTCGTGCAGTTGTGAAAGCTCTTGCAGAAGATCGCCTGCGGATCCGGGCATCTCCTCTTCGAGGCGACCTGTCAGCACACCTACATACATAACTTTGTTAGCCCGCTTCTTCACCGAACTGTATAAAGGTTCGTTCGAGCACTTACTAAAAATGCCGTGTCGAAGCCTCTTATTCTCCTTCACGGAATCAGCAAGCTGGGCCTGAACATCTTTTAGTTCAACGCCCAGCTGGGTATGGGCATCCTGGGGATCATTTGTCTCTCGAATAACCCATGTAAGCACGCGCTCGCCAGCCTCTAACTGTCGTTGAGCATGTTACTCATCCCCCGGTATGATCTCCGGATTACCTCCGGGATTGTCTGCAGAATCTATTGTTAGATTTGCACGCATGCCAAATACTAACTGGTACATGTCATTACATTCTTTTCGATCAAGACAAGTATTACCACATGAGGCCTTCTTGGACTCTTCCATTCCAGCAACTGCGGCCCGTAGGTGGGCTTTGCACTCCTCCAGCTCTTGAGACAACTGGGCATTCTTCTCCGTAAGAACCTATGCACACAATGATCCTTAAATCAGTTGTGCCAACTGTTTCAAGTCTCAGGGCCTACTGATATACATAATTATCATATTTTCTTACCCGTATATCCTTTACATACTAGTCCGTGGCTCTAGCGAGGCCATCTTGAGCAGCTCGGATGTATGCGCCTCTTGAATTGAAGGCATTGAACGCCTCTTCGGAGAAATTAGGGTCGCGAAGTATGGCCCGTCGACGCCTGTGATTCATGGCGCTCTCCACTTCGGAATTTGTAGCGGACATTCTATCCGCATCCTAAGTAGGAGGACCGTCCGACGTTGTTCCCGCGTTAGCCTCCGCCCCTGAGTCCGGCTGGTGGAGGCGTGGCCGGCAGGCTCTCCAGACACAGTCCAGCCAGGGACCACAGACACTATTATATTTTAAAGATGATAATCGCGGAGCAGGTTTTTAAACATACCTCTGCGATGGCGTCTCGGTCCTGACTGCCTTCCTTTTAAGCCTACCCAGCTTCGGTGCCCCCTGTTGACGAGTCACCGCGGGTTCGGCACGGCACCCTGACGGCCTTCCCTGTAAAACATAATACATGTGTGGTGGGTAAGGCGCAAAGAAGGGATCCATCTTGGAGGTTTGGGCTCCGGTTTTACTTACACGTGATGCAGGGAGTAGGCCGGGATAATCAGCTATGATGGCCACTAAGGCACCGTCATAGCTTAACTGGTAAAACGTCCTGTCGGCGAGCTCCACAAATATGTCCGGATCTTCTTCGAGTCCGGGGTCGAGGGCCCGGTCAAGGTCCTCTGGCTGTGGAGACGGGTTGTGCACCTCCCTCACAGCTTTTCGTAGTTCCTGCTAGGAATTAGCAAGGTAAATATTTGTGATGAAGAATGCAGGAATGGATGGAGTTGAGAAAAAGATAGCAGCTCACCCAGCTTGGGGGGTTGTACATGCAAAATCTATCCCGCGACTTAATGTGGAGAAACTCCTCTTCTTCTCCTTTATACAAATCAGACATTATTTTCGCCAGAGCGGTGGCGGAGTCCGGACCTTTACGACCGCAGCGGGTGGCATCGTCTTCTCCGTTGAAGTGCCACATGGGTTTCCCCCGATACTGAAGTGGCTGCACCCCCCGCATTATGCATATTGACATAACCTCGATTATTGTCATTCCTGATTTGGACCAGGTAAAGGACCTCTCTGTTATCTTCCTCCTGGGGGCTCCGGGGACGCCAGCTACGGCGCAGTGGGGCATTGGCAAACTCAGGTAGGCCTACCCGGATAGGGTCCAGAAGGGGGACGTCCTCTATGTAAAACCACTCCGAAGGCCAGTCTTCGGATGTCTTCTTCGGAGTGCCGGATAGGTATCCGGTTCCGGCGATGCGCCATACTTCGGCTCCGCCAACTTGGTATATTGATCCCTCCTCATTGCGAGGGACGAGGCAGAATAGCCTCTTCCATTGCTCAAAATGAGCTTCGCAGCCCAGAAATAGCTCGCAAAGGGCAACATAACTTGCGATGTGCAGTATGGAAGAAGGAGTGAAGTTATGCAGCTGGAGGCCGTAGTGCTCCAGGAGCCCGCGGAGGAACAGATGGATTGAAAATCTGAGGCCCCTCAGCAAGAAAGGGACGAGTCATAGTCGCTCCCCCCTGGATGGGTTGGGGAAAATCTTTGCTTGCTCCCCGCCAACGTAAGTGGCTAGTCCGGCTCGGAGGGGACCATATATGCAGGCGGGAGGAACCCCTGGGTCTGCAACTCCACCAATCTGCCATGAGATACAGAGCACTTCTTCCAATCACCTGGCTTAGCGCTACGGGAGTGAGAGGAGGAGCTGCGGCGACCGACCATGATGGGATGACCTTTTTTGGGCACACTCTGATTAATACTTGCTTGGGGAAGATGGTGTGATTTGGATCTGAGGATCCCCGTCTCTTTAATAGACGATCTACTAACATGGTCGGGGTGGCAAATGTAAAAATGCCCCGACTTCTCGCATCCGCTCGACACGTGGAGATTGCCATTATTAAAGTACAGAAGCCAAGGAGTGCAACATTAATGGGAAGCCAGACACTACTCGCTACAACAGGTACTCTGGATTTGGAGAAGAACCCGCCTTGCAATGCCGAAGACAATCTGCGCACCGGACTCATTGTCATTGAAGCCTGGTTCAGGGGCTACTGAGGGAGTCCTGGATTAGGGGGTCCTCAGATAGCGGGACTATGTACTTATGCCGGACCGTTGGACTATGAAGATACAAGATTGAAGACTTTGTGCCGTGTCCGGGTGGGACTCTCCTTTGCGTGAAAGGAAAGCTTGGCAATTTGGATATGTAGATTCCCTTCTCTATAACCGACTCTGTGTAACCCTAACCCCCTCCGGTGTCTATATAAACCGGAGGGTTTAGTCCGTGGGACAAGAACAATCATAATCATAGGCTAGCTTCTAGGGTTTGGCCTCTACGATCTCGTGGTAGATCAACTCTTGTAATACTCATATCATCAAGATCAATCAAGCAGGAAGTAGGGTATTACCTCCATCGAGAGGGCCCGAACCTGGATAAACATCGTGTCGCCCGCCTCCTATTACCATTAGACTTAGACGCACAGTTCGGGACCCCCTACCCGAGATCCGCCGATTTTGACACCGACAGGTACCGTGACTTGCATGTTGTGAGGACAGTGGATACGTAGTATACCAGCTTTTGAAGCGGGAACTTATGTCCGTCCTCCTCTCGTTCGATGACGAGCACTGCGCTTACAACTTGGTGTGTTGCTGCTATATATAACAGCATGGGTTCGCCAATGTTCAGTGCGGCCAACATTGGGTTGCTACCCAAGAGGGCCTTTATTTCTTCCAGTCCGGCCGTAGCCGCATCCGTCCACTCGAAGTGTTCGGTGTGTTGAAGAAGGCGATAAAGAGGTAGTGCCTTTTCTCCCAATCGGGAGATAAAGCGGCTTAAGGAAGCCATACATCCAGTTAATTTTTGGATTTGCTTGAGGTCTGTTGGGGTAGCCAACTATGACAAAGCTCGAATTTTAGCCGGGTTTGCTTCAATTCCTCTATTGGAAACGATGAAGCCCAGGCGCTTTCCGGCGGGAACGCCAAAAACACAATTTTCCGGATTGAGCTTGATGTCATATCTTCGGAGGTTGTCAAACGTGACCCTCAGGTCATCTACTAAAGATTCGACGTGTCTGGACTTGATGACCACGTCGTCCACGTATGCCTCAACTGTTTTGCCGATTTGTTTTTCCAGGCATGTCTGAATCATGCGTTGGTAGGTTGCACCGGCGTTTTTGAGCCTGAAAGGCATGGTGTTGAAACAGAAAGCGCCATATGGGGTGATAAATGCCGTTGCGGCTTGATCCGACTCTGCCATTTTGATTTGATGGTATCCCGAGTATGCGTCGAGGAAGCACAATGAGTTGTGTCCTGCGGTAGCGTCGATGATTTGATCGATGCGGAGGAGAGGGAAGGGGTCCTTGGGGCAAGCCTTATTGAGGTCCTTGAAATCGACACAAAGGCGCCAGGATTTATCCTTCTTTGGTACCATCACCAGGTTTGCTAGCCAGCCTGGGTGTTTTATTTCTCTGATGAATCCGGCTTCGAGTAACTTGGCTAGCTCCTCTCCCATAGCTTGTCGTTTAGGCTCTGAAAAGCGCCATAGAGTCTACTTGACCGGCTTGTATCCCTTCAATATGTTTAGGCTATGCTCGGCCAGCGTGCGTGGGATCCCTGGCGTGTCTAAAGGGTGCCAGGCGAAGATGTCCCAATTCTCACATAAGAACGCCCGCAGTGCGGCGTCGATTGTGGGGTTCAGCTGTGCCCCGATGGATGCTGTTTTTGTAGAGTCCATTGGGTGGACTTGGAATTTGACTATTTCGTCCGCTGGTTTGAAAGAGGTGGACTTGGGTCGTTTGTTGAGTATCACGTTGTCCATGTCCACTGTGGAGCGTAGCGCAGTTAGTTCTTCGGCCGCGAGGGCTTCGGATAATGCCTCAAGGGCCAGGGCAGCTGTTTTATTTTTGGCGCGGAGTGCTATGTCCGGATCACTGGCTAGAGTGATGATTCTGTTGGGCCCGAGCATCTTGAGCTTCATGTACCCATAATGGGGTATAGCTTGGAAGCTCGTGAATGCGTCCCACCCTAAAAGGGCGTGGTATCCACTACTGAACGGGGCCACTTGGAATGTTATCTCTTCGGACCTGTAATTCTCCTGCGTGCCGAATACCACATCGAGTGTGATTTTTATCGCACATCGTGCCTCCCGACTAGGGATAATTCCTCTGAAGGTCGTGCTGCTTTGCTCAATGCGGCTCTTGTCTATTTCCATTTTGTTGAGAGTTTCTTCGTAGATGAGGTTTAATCCGCTGCCACCATCCATGAGCACTTTAGTAAGACGGAAGCCGTCCACAGTTGGACTAAGGACCAAAGCGGCTGGTGCTCATTTTGTTCAAAATTGAGGTTCGTCACTGGCATTGAAGGTTGTGGCCGTGTCGTTCCACGGATTTATTGCTGCAACGTGGCAGACTTTGGCGAGGCCGCAGAGTGCTCTCTTGCGCCTGTTATTTGAGGCGAAAGTCTCTAAGACTGTCAACACTGTATTTTTGTTTTCTGCGGGATGATGCTCTGCAGAATCGTTAATGAGGAGATCCTCGCCGCTCTTGGCCACCTGCCGAAGTAACCAACATGCTCTAAGGGTGTGTGTTGGTATGGTATCTGGTGTGGTGTGAATTTTGCATGGCCCATTGAGCCATCCCTCCAATACGGTTCCACGCCCAATAGTGGGCTTTGGTTTCTTTGTAATTGGATTGGGTGACTTGCGAGAGTGCACCCTTTTAGTTCGGACGAGGGGTTTAGTGAGAGCCGGAGGATCCCAGAATTTTGCCTGGGTTTTCCAGGCGCTTTCCGTCGCATAGTACTTCTGTACTATGGCTGCTAAGTCAGCGAAGTGTGATATGTCACGGCGACTTATGGCATTGAGGATTCCCTTGTCCGTGCAATTTTTGCAAAAGAGTGAGATTGCATCTTCCTCGCGACAATCCTTGACCTTTCTCATTACAAGGAGGAATCTGGCCCAAAAGTGATGTACCGTCTCTTGGGATTGTTGTCTAATGTGGGAAAGATCGCTTGTATCTGGGTGGGTGGGTCGATTTAAGTCCGAACCCTGACCCGATCTGAGACCCAGGGGCAGAGGAACTTCCGAACTTGGCAGTTCGGGTTCCGGGATGTTGCCCAATTTTTTTGGCCCGTTGTCCGATTCTAAGTTCAGAGTTTGGGTCATGTCCTCCCGCGAACAGGTGTCCGGCTCGGAGAGCTCGGGAATCCGGACATAGTTCATCCTCAGAATAGAGGAAGAATCGCTGCATTGCTCCTCCACCATCGCTATCTGATGGGTGACCGGCGAAGAGTTAATCTCTATTTGATCGGGTTTAAGCCCAATCCGGTCGTAGTCCGTAGCGACTCCCAGGGCGGCGATGCGATCCAAGAGCTCGTTCAAGGACGAAAGTTCCATTGGATCCATCCGCTCGGCGTATTCTGAGCTGACGTGGAGGCTGCTTTCGATGACCCGAGAAGTCATCGTCGGCACGACGGCCGAACGGGCGGTCGTGATGAAGCCGCCTAGTCAGAGGGTTTGGCCTAAAGCCAGGGCTCCCCTAGAGGCGATGTTGTTCTTGACAACAAGGCGAGCCATCAAACCTATTTTTGACGTCACAGTGGAACTCTCAATGAAAGCACCAATGTCGGTGTCAAAACCGGCGGATCGGGTAGGGGGTCCCGAACTGTGCGTCTAAGGCTAATGGTAACAGGAGGCGGGGGACACAATGTTTACCCAGGTTCGGGCCCTCTCTATGGAGGTAATACCCTACTTCCTGCTTGATTGATCTTGATGATATGAGTATTACAAGAGTTGATCTACCACGAGATCGTAGAGGCTAACCCTAGAAGCTAGCCTATGATTATGATTGTCCTTGTCCTACAGACTAAATCCTTTGGTTTATATAGGCACCGGAGGGGCTAAGGTTACACAGAGTCGGTTACAGAGAAGGGAATCTACATATCCGAATTGCCAAGCTTGCCTTCCATGCAAAGGAGAGTCCCACCCGGACACGGGACGAAGTCTTCAATCTTGTATTTTCATAGTCCAATAGTCCGGCATAAGCATATAGTCCGGCTGTCCGAGGACCCCCTAATCCAGGACTCCCTCAGCGGCCGTGGACCCAGCTATCAGCCTCTCAACGTATAGTACGCTTCCGATGAAAGTCGTTCGTTGACCACGTTGACCACGCCGCGCCGAGAGCACCAAGGCGGTGGACGACAGTGAGGCCTAGGAAGGGAACGACGCGAGCCGGGAAAGACGCGGCAGTGGATGCCCACGCGAAGAGGAGTATGAGGGTTAACTGGTTCGGCTGTGGTGTAAGGCTGCCGTCGCCGCAGGGCCTGGCCAGCGGTGGGAGTAGTAGGGGGCTGTGAGGCCTCCGCGGCAGCACAACCAGCCATGGGAGACAGGAGCAGGCGGCACGACCGATGCTGCTTTTGGAGGCCGGAGCAAGAAGACCAGAGGTTGAAGAAGCACGACGACCGTTGGATGGACATCATATGGTTACTGCAGCTAGAATCGTTTATATTGACTAAGTTGACAAAGCCCTTGGTACGCGTCAACTTAGTAGGCCCACATGTCAGCCTCCAAAATGGTGCGCCCCAGATGTCAGGGGGAGGAATCATTTTTGGCAGGTGAAGCTAGAATATCCTAGATTGAAGGAGAGGCACGACATCCGTTGGATGAACATCCAACGGCTACTATTGCTAGAACCGTGTGTTGACTATAAGTTGATAAAGCCTTGCATACGCGTCAACTTATTTTTTTGAGGGGACGCGTCAACTTAGAAGGCCCACAAGTGTGTGGCAGAGAACTTATAGCCATTTGAGATTTGTAAGAATGTACAACCCATTTTTGAATTCTAATGAAATTTACTACATCCCATTTACAGTTCGTTAAAAGTACGTCCCATTTTCTAGCTAGGACAACAATTAATAATTTCAACCAACCGTTCAAAACAGAATTCAATAAAATTACCCACATTTTGATGGGATCCGAAATATTTTTATCACGAAATTTCTAGTCAGATTAAATACAATTTCAATATAAATTTGTGTTACGTAAAAATCCAACAAAACATTGCCCGCGCGACAATTAATGAAATTAAAATTTTCAAAATCCAAAAATATCATTTTATAAACTAATTACGTGTTTGGTGCATTTTTTATAGTTACAACCTAGTTTTTATAATTATATCCCATTTATTATTTCTTAAAGCCCATTTTCTTGTTAAGCCTAATGCATCCCTCCTACGGAAGATTTGCAGCTCAGCGGGGCGGAGAATAACAAGTTGACCTTGCGTGGGTATTCCTCAAAAAAGTATAGCTGGGCTAGCCATTTTTAGCAAAAAGATTAATATTTGGACTGGATATCTGGCCTGGGCTAGACGGGCCACAACCCGCTCAGTTAATGCCCTGCTCTCCTCTGAACAACAGCGAAAACATCGCTCTTGTCTAAAAAAACGAAAATATTGCTCAAGAAAAACTCTGCAGTGCTCACACCTCAAAAACACAAATACTGCTCAAGCTGCTTGGCCCTATCTATCGGCCGCTCCTTGCGCAATTCTCTCATTTATTGACTATATAGGTTGACAATGGTGTGGGATTGTGATGTCAGGAAACTAGGAGGAAGCAAAAAAAATTACAGTTGCCCATCCAAAAATACTTGTCATCAAGATGGATAAAAAGGGATGTATCTAGAACTAGAATACGTCTAGATACATCTCCTTTTATCCATTTTGATGACAAGTATTTCCGGACGGAGGGAGTAGTATATAATAAGGAGGCACTTGCGTACATGCGGTTATGGCCCTGGTGGGTCCCCACTGTCATCCTCTCCAAGTAAAGTCATCTCCTCATTCCTCATGTCTCCTGACCATGTTGACAACACGAGACGGCGGCACCACGACGAGCGCAACAACTCAAAGGACGGCGGAGAGGGCCTTGCAGGCCCTACGGATGGTCTGCTACAGTGCCCGCTACTCATTCAGGAAGCCAGGACCATAGGGCCACATGTCCGCGACAACATTGTCGTTCGCTTGTTCACCGGTGCTCGTTGACGAGATGGAGGTTGTAGCACAGGTCCTCCTGCGCTGGTAGCTCTTCCGCCATTAGGGCGTCGAAGTGTGGCTACACATGCTCTATGGTGAACACAGCATGAACCGACTTGGACAGTGGCGCCGGCTCCAGGTCGAAAGCTACATCCATCGTCTGATTGTCGTCGCTCAGCTCGGCGAGCTCGCTGGTGAGCCAGCATGTCCGGCTGCTAGACCGACCCGCTACCAAGCACGAGTCTGACTGCCCTGGCCCACCCAGACCGCCTACCTCGCCTGCACACGCTTTCCACCTGAAATAGTCAGCACCGCCCGCCCCGCTTCCTGGTGCAGGCGATTGCTCCGCCTTCAAACGACACAAGTGTCGTCTGTTCGTCCGTCTGCCGTCCCTCCTGTCCATAGCACTACTTCCCACCATGGCTTCCTCGTGCTCCAGCGCTCTTTGGGATGGGTGGACGATAGACCACAAGGAGATGGCAGCCATTGCTGCCGACTGCCTGGCCGGCAGGCAGCCGGAGGACGACAACGTCCCAATGGAGAACATGGTAGTCAATGATCCTGCACCGACCCCCTCCTCCGCGCCATCCTCGCTGGTGCATTGCACCATGACCATCGGTGAGGCCCGTGCCCAATACATGGACACGGTGAGGCAGAAGCGTGAGGAGCAGTTCTGGGAGGTGCAGGCCGACGCCGCCTACAACCACCATCTCCTCCAGGAGCACCTGCAGGCAGAGGAGAAGATCACCACGGAGCGGGCGGAGCAGGAGGCGCTGCTCGACTCGTACCGCTCCGGCCGCGAGGGCTGCCTCGAGCGCTGGCGGTACCGCATGCGGGTGGCGGAGGCTGCGGCCGGCTACAAAGAGGGTGATGAAGCAGGCGAGGCGCTGTTTGGCGAGACCGAGGACAAGGCAGATGACAATGCCAGCTCCGACGAGTCCCCGCTCCGCTGGCGTCGACAAGGCCCCGCGACGCCAACAACGATGCAGAGGACACCGCCGGCTCCTCCGAGGCCCCACCCCCCGGCACCGAGGCGGAGGCCCTACTCCGCCGAGGCCCCGCGGCGCCAACAACGAGGCAGAGGACACCGCTGGCTCTGCTGAGGCCCCGCCCTGCCGGCACCAAGGCAGAGGCCCTACTCCGCAGAGGCCCCGCCCCGCCAACAACGAGGCAGAGGACATAGCCGGGTTAGCTGAGGCCCCACCCCGACGGCAACGAGGCGGAGGATTTCCCGTGCTCCGCCGAGGCGCCGCCCCGTCGGCAACGAGACAGAGGAAGAGTAGGACATTGTAGTTTGCCACCGCTCGGGTCCAAGTAAAGCCACCGCTGCCACCCTCCGGTTGAATCCAAGCTAGGCTGGTTGACCATTGACGGCAGATTATCTTCTTGGCGGCGACGTGGAGTCGGAGACCTATGTTGGAGAAGGACTCTACTTCTACTTAACTCCTGGTGCAGTTGGCTCACTGACACGTGGGACCAACAAGCATTTGGGCCACATGTCAGTTATGCAACTGCACCTGCAGTTAACTCACTGAAGCTCAGTCCGCTGGAGAAGAAGCTTCTGTTTGGCCCAGCCGGACACAGGTGGGTAGCTTCGATTAATTAGCTATACCTCCAGCGCACCCCTTTTTAGTTGAAGAATGTATGAAATGTAATGAAATCTGGCATGTTTATATGAAATCCGACCGTGCATGAATGAATTTAGTTTGATTAGTTCAAATTCTTGTATCACTGGCATTGGATGAACATGCAAAACAAAACGTACCAGCATTATTCCCAGGGTGGTCACCTCGTTTGCAGCAGTTTCACATGTACTCCCTTCGGTCCTTTTTAGTCTGCATACAAGTTTGTCTGCAGTCAAAGTATCTCTACTTTGACCGGAGTACAAAGAGTTTGAGTAACTTTTTAGTGTTCCTGTAAATTGCAATCAAACACACATGCCTAGAAATTCACAAAGAACATTCAAAACAATCGATGATTATGCATCTCAGTGATTCACATGTCAGAGCCAATATTTACATCACAACTAAAGAATAAAGAAACATAGATCAATGCTGCTGACAGCAAAGGGCGTCCCATTAAAAAAATATCAAGCGCATCTCTTCTTGCTAACATCAATGAGCAAAATTTGACAAGGTTGTCCCATTCCAAAATGTCAAATGCTTGTTGTTTTGCATACATCAATGAGCAAACTTTGACAAGGTTTTCCCATTCCAAAATATCAAATGCCTACGTTTGTGGAATGGGCAGGGTTTGCCATCAGTTCAGACATTGACATGACACGTCGTGCTAAATAAACCATCTGTCATTTTTGTGCAGTTCCACCAAAATCAACCAAATTCGCGCGTAGCTTGTATGATTTCACCCTTATATATTGCAACGCCTTGAACATATCGGCACCTCCTTTCTTGTGGTGGAAATGAATGATTCGATGTATTCATAATCATTTTGCGCAGTTCCCATTGAAATTAAGATGAGCACCCCTGTTTGCACAAATACAGAAAGTGTGATTAGTATAAAACAAACTATACTATGAATTGTCAGTTTAAACAGGCACCTACATGGTCCATGTAGAGCACACTTTAAAAAAATGGAAATCACCGAAAAGAATCCTAGAACAACATTGTACTTGCGCATCACAACAAAAAGATGGAGATATGTCAGTCCTTTTGAGCTGAAGTTAGTTTGGTCTTGTGGGGAGTAATGTAACCATCCTTCAACTGCTCCTTCTGGTGAGAAGATAGACAGGGCTTCTTCATCCTGGCATAATCGGAACTAGTCACTTCACGTACTCCATATTGTTCTTTAGAGGAGGATGATCCTGTTGTGCAAAGACAAGAGGGCAACTAAATGCTAGCATCTCTGTTTGCTCGGAAAAAAGGAAAGGAAATATTTAAAACAACACAGATGAAGCACTTCTCAAGGACAATACCACTTTCTCATGACAGTATCTAAACAGTAGCACAACACCAATAGAGATGACAAAGCTCAATCATATGGATGAAATCCGTGGGCGAGTACCTACCTTTGTCAGGAGGCTTATTGTGTAGAGTATACAGATCAAGCACTTCTCCGGAACCATCTGTTGTTGTCTACTGTGGTTGCCATGCTTACTATATACTCCTCGATTAGTTTAATGTTTCCAACATCTTCTTGTGCAGTTCCACTAAAATATATGGTATCTTCAAAGAAGATCCCTATTTGCACAAGTAGAGATAAATACATATTACATTAAGAGTGGCATCATACCAGTGGCAAAACAATTGCTTGTTCCAACCATAGCAATAAATTAAGATGCAAAACTATATCATTACTTGTGTCATCACAGCCCAAAGGTTTCATTACAATTGTGGAGTTGATTTTTGTTTTTCTTCTGCTTGTTCTTCCCCTTCATCACTTGGTTCAATAACAGGCAAGCTTCCCCTTCAACGTAAAATTTGGCATGTCAATTAGGGAGCACAAGTATAGCACTAAACAACGACATTAATTTTCTGATGAAAGTGGCAAAATTCAGGCCAACAATTGTGAAATATCCTTATCTTACCTCAATGGGATATTACGGTGCACATACAGATTGGAAGTCTTGTCTCCATTTGTGCAGTTCACTAAAATCAAGCAACATTACCGTACAAGTAGCACAAAAAATGAAAGCACACTGCACAATCATGTGAAAGAAAGCTAGTATTGACCTCTCATGATGCAGAATTCAAAAAACTCACAAGAAGAAGATCTGAACCAAATTTGCCAACATAGATAGGAAGTAAGATCTCCTCTTGTGCAGTTCCACTAAGATCAAGCAATGGAGCAATGTTGTTGGTGTGACATTTTGGTTGAACTGCAAAAAACACTCTTCAAACAAAAGTGTTTTGTGCAGTGCAACAAAAGGTCACAATAGCAACAAGGTGAAGTAGATAACCCTGTTTACACAGAGGTGCAAAGGAAACAACTAGTGGTTAATAACGGTGGATGACACAGAAGCCAACAAAAAGAAGCATCTAACTTATCTAAATGAGATAGAAAGCAAGATAGTAGCATTTCTCAAATGGTGGCATTGATTAATATTAACAGAGAGATTATATTAACAATAAAATTCGTTAAATATGTAATTTCCTTTTAACTGTGGCATTGCATCAATTTTCCAGCGGCATTATTAGAGGGTGTTTCTTTCTGTGGACTTTTTGGTGTAGGGACTAAAAAAGTCCGTGTCGATCCATCTAAACCAAACAGGAGGGACTTTTAGGGACTAAAAGTGGGCATTTGGGACTAAAGAAAGAAGACCCCGAGGGAGAGTCTTTTTGGGGCTTTTTCCAATAGTTGCCCATGCCCCGCATCGCACCTTGTCTATATTAGTTCATTACTAGGGGTAAAATGGTCTTTTAGCATGTTATTTAATAACCTATAGTCCATGTTTAGTCCCTAGAACCAAGCAGGTAGAGACTTGGGACTTTTTAACCAAACATGTCCTTAGATTAACAACAACTAAAGAGTTGCAGGGACGGTGGGCCTTTTGACACCATGTGCATCTAGCGATGTATGAAGGGGTGATGCACAGTCTGTTGCAACAAAGAACAAACAACCAAGGAGCATATTTGTGTTGGTCCCAGTTTTGTGATCTTTAGACACCTTTCTCTATGTGAGCGCAACAAATCTAGTCATGCTCAAACTATACAGCCTTGTCCCCCAAAACAAAAAGATCAGTTCGTTACAGATGTGCGTACTGTGTTTGTCATTGTTTTCCCTTTTCAACCAAGGTAGGTGCTGGATAGCCAGTCTGTACTAGCACTTTCCCCCTTCCTATCCTCTTTGAACCACGTCCTAGATTCATGCTATACAACTTTCCCCACTACGTGCCCCCATTTCTTTCCTCTTTGAACCACGTCTTAGATTCATGCTATATAACTTAGACTAGTGTCATATGCATGACACTAGTATAAGTTACTCCCAACCATGATCAGGCTCATAGTGGTGAGTAACTTGGACTAGTAACATGCATATGTTACTAGTCTATGTTACTACTAGTACCTTCGTCCTGGTTTATAGGTCCCCTTTGTAGTTTGTGCCAAATTTTGACCAAAGCTTTAACTAACAAAATGTTAATGCATGTCAACAAAAAATACATCGTTGGATTCGTATTTGAACATAGTTTTCAATGATATAATTTTTTGTGACATGCATGAACATTTTGTTAGTTCAATCTATGGTCAAAATTTTGACACGAAATACAATGGGGACCAATAAACCAGGACGGAGGTAGTACGCGAAGTTTGCCGCCGGAAGCGAGCCGATCTGGCTCTCCTGAGCTAGCTAGGTTTTTTCTAGCCCACCCAAGCTAGCTGGCCCACAAAAGCTAACATATTTTAACAGTTGCAAACGCCTAACTTTGCCCGGCTAGGCTATAAGCTGTTCCTGCTAAGGATCCAAATGCTCCCTAAGTAACTCGCACCATATTCCTATTCTATGAACATGTGTGTGCGTGTGCGTGTGTGTTTAACAACATGTGTGTTAGAGAGAGCGACACATTGACCTACTCCTACAGAGAGATGGTGTGTAGTGTATGATTTAGCCATGAGAGTCGATGCATCCTCTACTCGGCGTCCCGGCGGGACAGGTGGACAGCTGCCACGCCCGCTCCTGACCAGTCTGGCCCACCCAAAGCCCCTCCATCGCTCGCACGCGCTTCCCGCCCAAAACGGTCATCGCCATTCCAAAGAATCGGTGCCGCATTAATGCCCGGGCAGAGCGGAGGCGACCTCTCACTGGTGCCTGCATTGAAGAGAGAAGCGGATTCAAGAGTGATGGTTGCTTCGTCCGTCCAACTTATTGCTGGGTCTATGTGATTTGACAACTCATTGGTCATTATTAGTGAGGTGGTAGGACTGCTGGATGTCCCACGCTTTCGGAACAGATACAACTAAACAAAAAACGATCCATGCAGTGCTTAGCATTTGAACGTAAACCCTAACTAGGCTTTAATTTGCTGGCAACGTTGGAGCTTCTGAAGAACTGAAGTTTGCAACCCTTTGACCATCGGATCATTTTGTGCAGTTTCACCAAAATCGAGATGAGCATCCCTGTGGCAAAGAAATTGAAGAAGTGTGATTATAATATGATTACTGGGACTAGTTGATGAGACATAAACTCATCACAAATACAGTACGTAGAAGCCAGTAGAGGTATGTGCAGGGCAAAGAAGTAGAGAAATATCCACATGGAGTGATGTGGGCAGATAGAGCAGTGTTGCAAGTTGTCTGTAAAGGGAGTTGTGCCTAAGGGATGTCGGGACGTAGCTCAACCTAGACGAGGGCAGCGGGAGGCGGCAACTGACCATGTCATGGCACCGAGCAAGGGACGAAAGCAACCTCACCGACTTTGTGAGAGAGAACGGCGGGGACCCCTGATCGGGACGTGCCGACAGTGGGTTTTCGCCGTCGGCGACGGCGACCGCATCTACACTAAGCATCCACCCCTTCCCCCGGAGGACGTGATCCACCGAGATGTTAGAGATGTGGCCACAGTCGTTTTGTGCGAGAGAGTGTGAAGAGAGCAACCCAAGCAAGCAACTGTGTAGGCTCGTCCTGCCTATGTATATAGTGGAACGGTTTCCTTTTCTCTCCATATGAACCTATTTATATTGCATACGTGCCACTGAAGAAAAAAAACTTTATTTATAATGACGTGACACTTACTACTCGTTCTCCTATAAACCTTGGGCTTGGCATCTACAAAATATTAACCTTCGATTGGCTCTTCACCTCTTCAGGAAGTCGAGCAATAATAGTACTGCAGTATATATCATTCTGGCTATATGAGACCGAATGAATTGCTGCACGTCCACCACGTGGTCGAGGTGTGAGGGAGAGTGCATACTATTACGTCCATTTCAATATGGACTACATACAGAGCAAAATGAATGAATCTACACTCCAAAATATGTCTATATACATCAGTGTTTGGAGTATGTACTAGTAGTTCATATTGAAATCTACTAAAGGACATATATTCCAAACAATATGATAATCTCTCTAACCAAGGTAGGGACGAGGAGTAAACGGAGGGAGTAGTAAAATTTTCTCCTCGTCCTGCGAGCCACCGCGCGCGTGGGCGAGGGAGCGGGCGTAAGGCGTAGTACTACTACCTCCGTCCTGGTTTATAGGTCACCTTTGTAGTTCGTGCCAAATTTTTACCAAATTTTTAGCTAACAAAATGTCAATGCATGTCAACAAAATTATATCGTTGGTTTCGTATTTCAACATAGTTTTCAATGATATAATTTTTGGTAACATGCACGGACGTTTTGTTAGTTCAATCTGTAATCAAAATTTGCCACAATATATAATGGGGACCAGTAAACCAATATACAATGAGTAGTAGTAAGCAAGCTTCACCTCGCCCTGTGAGCCATCGCAACCGTGGGTGGGGGAGACGGCGTAGTAAGCAAGCTTCTACTCGTTCTGCAATATGTGTCGATGACATCTCAAACAAAATTTTGCATGCAATGTGTGTGAAATAGAGGCCTATCCATATCATATATAGAGGGGGCAATCCACGAGAAGAGAGGGAGGGGTTATAGATATTGATAGAGTTGAAGAGAGGATCAAGTGGGTGGGTGCGAGATCGATGAAGAGATCCATCGAAATTGTGTGTGTGCAAGTCAAAGATATAGGGCGAATGACCTACCGGAACATCAGAGGGCACAAGGCAAGTTTGTGTGTGGTAGGGAGACATGACTAGAGCACTCGATGTATTGGTGTGTGTATGTGGGGGTGGGGTGGGGTGGGGTGGGGGGAGGCAGAGGCCTAACTAGAGAGGTAGAACGACTCGTATATGTGTTGAGAAGGAGAGACCCAACTATGTCTTGAGGGAGAGCGGTTGACATCCATACATAAATGAAGGACGAAAAATAGGTTGGGACAGAGAGAGAGAGAGAGAGAGAGAGAGAGAGAGAGAGAGAGAGAGAGAGAGAGAGAGAGAGAGAGAGGTAGAGGTAGAGTGTTGGATGGGTGATGGAGTTGCTTCTCGAAGATAGTGGGAGAGGCCTACTACACAAACTGAGGGTAGAACTACAATATTATCAATAGGAGTGGTGATGTGTTTCTGTGTGTGCCTGTGCGTGATAGATCTGACGGGGCGCATGCATGGATGATGAAGGGGAACCATGTGTTTGGTAAGCAAACCTAACTAGATCGGTAGATCAATTGTTGTTTGTCAGAGGAAGGGAGAGATATAACTAATGAGGTAGATCGATCGACGCGTGGGGAAAACGAGTTATAAGGACCTAGCTATCTATATGTATAGCGAAAGATTGGTCGGTGTACATCCATTTGTTAGAGGCAAATAAGGCCCAGCGAGACGGATAGACAGAGAGAATGGAGCTAGGAGGTGGTGCGAGAGGCCGAGCTACCAGCTAGATAGGGGGAGGAGTGTGCGGTTGTGAGATCGATGAAAAGAGGGGCGAGAGTTTACACATCTGTGGGACCGTATGAGAGACATGAGGCATGGACACGGAAAGGAGGAGATGGAAGGTGTGTGAGTATGTTGTAGGCAGACATCGCTAGAGAGGTTTATCGATTCGTGTGTGTCGGAAAGGAGTTGTGGAACTGTGGGAGGACGGCCTAAAGAAAAAAAATGAATGTGCGCGATGGATGGAATGTTGAGGGAGGGGGAGGGCGAGGAGGGCGCGTGCGTGCACGAGAGAAAGTTAGTGTTAGCTACAAAGGTTAGAGGATTGTGTGGGTGTAAGAGACTAACAAAGATCATAATTTGATATGAAAGTGGAATCATATATTTGAATAGGAGATCATAGTGTTATAAACATATGCATGCACGAATATAGCAGTGATACACGTGTTGTGGTTTTGCACATGTTATACCATAATGTGTAATGCATGGCGTTTGCAACTCACAGCTAAATGTTGAACAATCTAAACCATACTATACATCGAACAGTCTCACATTTTATTTGAATTTGTGATAATGTGTGGTGTTTGCATCTTACAACTAATATCGAACAATCTAAACAATATTGTATATCGAACAATCTCACATTTTATTTGAATTTGTGGTAATGTGTGGTGTTTGCAACTCACATCTAAATACTTGTAGGCATAGGGGGCGGGGCACCATACATTATGTGATAAACACATTATACATATGAGACATGGTTTAGATTATGAAGATCTAGCTAGAGCTTGAAATGTACTGTGATTTGAAAACAACATAAAGTGGATTCAAAAAGTCGAGTTCGAGTTCATATAGTACACATAGTTCATATCTAACTCAAGAGTAATCATCTGGTGTGCTGTGAAGATAATACACAAACGATGGTTTAACTTGACAATAATGATGATTGTAGATCTTATTAAAATAGAGAAACGAATTCAAATGGTTTGACTTCACACCAATCATTATTGTAGATCTTATTCAAATAGAGAAACGAATTCAAATTTAGTTCATATTGAAGCGGTAGTATATACGTTTGGAATGCACTAAAACGTTCATTTGAGTAGCAGGTTGCATGCATTATACACATAGTGAAATATTTTAATTGAACATAACATGAATCCAAAGTTTTGAATGAAATTTGTAGTGCAAATTGATTTGGTATAGTACACGGGACTAGACTTTCTTGTGTGCTGCGAATTGATTTCTTTTTGTTTTTTCGTCGATGGAAGTGTGAATTGATTTGGTACAGTACACGTTAGGCTTGTCCAGAAATTTTAACCCGCGCCTTGTTACCCCGAAATATTTAAGATATATCTTTGTCTCGTTGTGCTCCGACAACTCCCTCCATCTCAACCCACGCCTTGCTATTCCAAAATTACAATCCGCACGAAAACTCCCACCTCCTGTGAAATCCCAACATGCGAAATTCCCGTGATACCCCTGAACCGAAAGAACCGCCTAGGTAAAATCGGTGGGGGCACTTTCGTAACTTACCCTACATTTCGGACAAGCGCGTCCCTAAGCCATGGTTCCCCACTCCTGTCCCATCCGCCCGCCCATTCGTACACCGAGGCCGCGAAAGCCCGCGAAGCCCCACACCCTCCTCCGTTCGCCACCCAGCCGGAGCCTCTTCCCCGACGACGTCGTCCACAGCAACACCTCGACGTCTCTCATCCATCATACCGGATGAGGATCCGTCGTCGATCTCGTCGTCCCGCCGGTTCAGCCAACGTGTCTTCCACCTCCAAGGAGCTGCCTCGACGTTCCCCTCGTCTTTCGCGCCACCTCCATTCCCACACCGTCGTCTTCATATGCACCACCCGAAGAGCATCATCATCACGTTTCCTTGGATGAAGCTGAGGCCTAATGGGCGCCACCAAAGATGTTGTACACTAATAGTCTCACTTTCTTCTTGATTCGATCTCACGGTGCTGCCGGTGCTCCATCTCGAGCCGACACGGCACGGATCCATCCACGGCGGCGTCGTCGGACACTTCGTCCACGACGTCTCTCCCTCGGCGGCGACGTCCACATCAGTAGGAGTTGCTGCTGCCTTAGCTCTCGCTCGCGCTGCTGCTCTGCTCTTGCTCTCGGTGCCCTGCTCTTGCTCTTGGTGCCCTGCTTGGTCTGCTTTTGCTATTGCTCTTGCTCGCGCTGCTGATCTCTCTCTTGCTCTTGCTTGCGATGCTGCTCCAATTTAGCTACACTTCAGTCGACTGAATCGACTTTTGGGTCAGTCGATGTTTAGGGGTGGGGGGCTCACGAAGAACCAGCCCTTGATGAGGAGGGGGCTCACCGAGAGGTACCCCACTATTTATCTTAGGGTTTAGGGTGGGGGCGGTGGTCGCCGGTGGTGGTGGGGCGGTGGCGTGGGGATCGCCGGAGAAAAAGCTCGGCTCGGGGGGGGGGGGGGGGGGGGGGCTAGAGGAGTGGTCGGGGCAGCGGCGGACCGGCGGTGGGGAGTGGTTTCGGGGCGGCGCACCACCGGCCGTGGGCGACGGGGGGAGGCTCTTTGGCTGGTGGTGGCTGGCGGCTCAGGGGGGTGGAGGTTGAAGATGAACTACTGACCCTTGATTTCGTATCCAATGGTTGGAAAATCGACTGACCAGAGATGAAAAAGTCAGTCGACTGACATGTAGCCTCACCTGATGCTGCTACATGACCAGCTGCCCTGTCTCTCGCATGAGCTGCTGCTACTACTGCTCTTCTGCTACTAGTGCGTTTAGTTTCAACAGTAAAATTTAGTTTCGTCAGCAAAATTTAGTTTCGACAGTTAAGTTCATTTTCGACAGTTAAATTCAGTTTCGGCAGTTAAGTTTAGAGATGAGCGGCCGATGTATTTTACGTCTAGCACTTCGTGGTTATGTATTTTACGTCATCTATTGGAGATGCTATTAGAATTCCACTGAGGTTAACGTCGTCTCTCCTATCCTGCGTCAGCCTCGGCGTCGTACAACTCACCGGAGCTGCTCCAACGTCGAAACCCTCCATCACAGCGGAGTAGTACCTCGGGCTCCATCTCAAGATGCCTAAGATCTTCTTCCCCTCCTCCGATAGCCAAGTCAACCGAATCATCCTCACCGACCAACCCAATCACGCTGAGATCGACATGGCTTCGCCAAAGAGGTTGTACACTTGTTGCATCTCCATTTTACTCTTCATGTTATATATATTGTCCACTGAGCACACGCAGTAACGTGAAATACAATTAGTTTCTCCTACTATATGACAAGCAGTGAGGTACCAGGCAAGTTAGCTATCCGTGACGGACTCTCTTGAACGCCATCACTATTTATCTCTGTGCGTTTGAGCTGTGCATTTGTCAATGGGCCTGGGAGTTGAGCTAGTAGGGCAGTGGCCTGGGTCCAAAGTAGTAGAAGTAGCACAAAAACATTTTTTTGAGTGTAGGCTTTTCCTTGCTCAAGCCTGCCTGCTAGAATTGCTAGTGCTTGAAAGGAAAAGTGAAGTAAAAAGATAGGAATTGGAAAGTTTCCTATGGTACTACTATTCATGCATTTGGTTCAAAGGAATGGAGCAAAGGAAAACTGTAGGATTTGTTCCTTTAGTGTCTCCTTGAAAGAAAAACCGTAGGAATTTTAATATCCACTTGTCCTCCTTTTCAAATTCCTATTCACGTAGCACAAGACTAAGAGATAGTAGGATATTAGCATTATAACTATACATTTTCTTTTGGTTTGATTTAATCTCACCATGCTTCTTTGCATCCTGTGATCTTCCAACTCTTGTGAACCAAACACCCAGATTGGCACAAATCATGTGTTTTTAAATTCTCTATTTTGCACGTGCATTCCTATCCTATTACTGTGTATTTCCTATCCCTGCGTTGTTAGAATCCTCCAATTCAAATGATCCCTTACATAATTACTTCTCTTACAGATAGTTGTCAAAGAAAACCTTGTGTGGTTTGTCCCGCTCCTGCTGCGCCGTCGTCCACCCCAGCTCAGCTGCTCCAACAATACAAGGGTCCAGCATAGCAGGGATCCGGCCTCCAGACTGCCTTTGGCTGCTTCAGATCTTCTTCCCCACCGCTGGCGGCCATGACAATTGCATTACCATCATCAACCGAGCAAATGACCTCAAGGACTACACAGGTCCACAAGAGAGGTTGCACTCTTTCGTTTCTGCTTATGTTATGCATCGCTTAATATTACATGCTACTTTATCGTCCTGTTCACCGATTAGACTCTGAGTCAGCTCCAAACTAATGGTCAAACTTGAGTTTTTAAATGATTGTGGGGTACATATCGGGGCCGCAATCAATAGTATCTATCTACCATCTGGTTAATCTCTGGTGTCTACTATGAGTTTCATGTTGGGTGGGAAACAAATAGTAAAGAAGCCATTATCTGTATTTTTTAATTGAAGCCATTATCACTTTGCTATCATTGGTTTTGGGTCTATCCACAGGTTGCTACCATCACTCTGGATTTCTGCATGCACTCCTTACATAATCTCACTATGTTTTATTCCTATGCGTGTCAGTTATTGTACACAATGGAACTGGACATGTAGAGCAAAAGAGACGAGCCTTGTGTGGCAACAAAATTTCATGCAAACATCGCTCCATGGTAGGTGCAAAGGCAGCCCCCCTCCACCCATTTCGGATTGTAATCGAGAGGAAGATATCTGTTTTGAGGGGGATTCAGAAGGAGAAGACCACCCCTATTTACCCCATGAGGTCTTCGCTCTAACTTGGCATGCTGATGTTGGTTATATCATGCAAATGGTGCATTGCATTGCTTACTTTATACATAAAATATGTCATCCGCTTAGTTTAGACATGCTTTGTGTGAATGCCATCTGTTTAGTTTATTCATCGTTTATGTGAATTATGCAACACCATCTTGTTTAGCCAGGCATCATATATGTGAATTTTGCAATGCCATCCTGCTTATCTAGTCATCTTATATGTGAATTATACCAGGCCATCCTTTTTTTCTGTTTCATATTACATTTGTCAACAATGTTAGTACATTCAACTACTCTTCGTGTGCATCAGCCATTTGACACGGTGATGGAAAATTCTGGAGTGAAAACAAGGTCTTCAGAGCAGACTATGCTATCTGACGAAGCGCAAATCTTGCTGGTTACGGATAGCTCCTTAGAGGAGGATTCAGAGACAGATGACCAGTCCTATTCCCCCCAAGGTGTATGTTGGGGATATAATTAATGGGTGTAAACCGCCCAGGAGGGGCCGGTTCACCCTCAACTATATTGAAGCCCACGAAGACCCAGAAGATGGCGCTTTACTAATGAAGCTTAGAGGCCTGGAGCTCAAAGGCGGATTAGGGCCCATAGTGGTAAACCGCCATGGTTTTGTAACTTGTATTGTAAGTTAGAAAAGGGGAGACCGAGCCGGACACTTGAATGAGCCGACCTCGGGACTCTGTAAACTGGCCGGGCGTCAACCCGTGTATATAAGGGGACGACCCGGCGGCGGTTCAGGGACAAGAAACAACAACTCGAGAGCCAGGCAGAGCGTGTTTTTCTCCCTGGTTATCGAGACCCTAATAATCCCATCACAACTAGACGTAGGCTTTTACCTTCTTCAAAGGGGCCGAACTAGTATAAAAATCCTCGTGTCCTTTGTCCGGTTTAACCCCTTTAAGCTAACCCGTCGCGATGGCTCCACGACTAAGTCCTTTCACGAGGACATCTGACGTGATATTTCCACGACAGTTGGCGCCCACCGTGGGGCTATCGCACGATGGTTTCGAGTTCTTGAAGGGCAGCGTTGAAGGACTCAAAAGGATACGCAGTGGGCCGGATGACTAGGAGTTGTGGCGGCAAGCTCTACATCGACGACGCGGGATGGGGCCCCAAGGCCGGCTCAATTGAGTACGGGAACCGGGTCCCCTTTGGCGGAATTCACATTTTCATCGGCAAGATTGGCGAACCGGGCCCTGAGCCAGACACCTGCACCGACCTCGTCGAGATGGCTCAGCGTGGAAGCCCCGCTCCGATTCAGCCCGCCATGAAGCGTGCGTTCGTAGGATGTGTCCACGGGATCAGATCTGAACCGGTGTACGAAGGTGAGACGGTCGCTTATTCCGACAGCGAATCATCCTCCATGAGACCGAATCCCTGTATCAAGTTCATGACGGTGTGTTCGAAGGGTATACCGATGGCACCAGTATTCCAGAATTCCTTGAACCGCCAAACCGAGTCACAATCTTCATGGCCAGAACACAGCCAACTTATCAAAATTCTACTGCGGCGGCAACCGAACCAGCAGCAGGGGCAGGAGGCTCCGTGCGCCGGCCTGTTCAAATTCTGTCCGGATTGATGGACGCCTGGACAATGTTATTGGCCACAGCAGTTACCCCAGAGACTCAAGATCTGCATAATGCAGAGGTCGCCAAGTTACGGGATCAGATAGCGCAAGCCAAGGAGGACTTGGCGGCAGAAGATACCAGGATGGCTGAGGAACGGGCCGCTTTAGATACCCAGGCGCAGAGGATTCAAGCCGAGAATTATCGACTTTTGATGGATCAGAACGCTTCGAATGAAGTATTCAGGAGGAGACATCGATCTTGCTTGCCGGCAGATTACAATGTGATGAATCTCTTCGATACGCCAGGGGCAGGGACCAGCAATCCGGCAGCAGTAAACCAGACTGTCGTGCCAAGGACCGGAGCGCCGGATCAACCTCAGGTGATGGGTCCACCTCGACAGACAGACAACCCTCCGCGGTATACCACACCCCCGCCGGGTCACTTCTCTACCCCTTTGGATAATATGATAGCAGCAGCATCTCGGCTGGCAGCTATTCCCATGGAGGGTGAATCGCCAGCGGCAGTTGAGACACGGCGGGCCAGGGATCTTCTTCAAACTGCTATGGCACATCAGCAGGTTTACTCGTATAGCCGAGACAGGATTCACACGACCCCACGTCCGACCAAAAGCTATAGCAGGCATATAGATGAACCGGAGGTGTCCAGCAGTGCGCGACGCCGTATTGTCCCTCAAGGACCCAATCCGGCGCGTGGTGAGGTGAACGCTCAGGACGTGGTGGATAATGGTAGAGCATGAAGGGAGGCCGCTTTAGCAGCACAATATGCGGGTCGTTATCAACTCACCCCGGTTCAGCCAGCAGCGTTAGTAGACCAAGGCACCGGGCTTGCCTTCAGTTCCTGGGGAGTACCGTGTCTCATTCCGGCTCTCCGTAATGTGCGGCTGCCTAAAGATTTCAAGGGTCCATGTAAGGTGCCTAATTACACCGCTGATCAACCGCCCGAGGCATGGGTGGAAAGTTATGAGATGGCAATGGAGATGCTGGATGTGGATGAAGCGGCTTGTGCAAAGTACTTCACGATGATGTTGGAGCGAACAGCTCGTACATGGTTGAAGAACCTACCAGCTAACTCCATCGAGTCATGGGACCAATTGAAGGCCCGGTTTACAGCAAATTTCAAAGATACGTGCTAACAGCCTATGTCCATTGTGGATCTGGATGCCTGTGTTCAAGGAGAGAACGAGTCAACAACTCATTGGGTGCGCCGGGTTTCAGAAGTTTTGCACTCGTCAGACCGCATTAACGCTGGCCAAGCAATCATAACGCTGGAGCGTAATTGCCGGTTTAAGTCACTGAAGATGAAGTTGGGACGGCTCAAGCGCCACTGCAATGACATGGGAACCCTTATGGCAGGCTTGGTAAAGTATGCCGATTCTGATAATACTAAGGATCCCAATTCTGATGAGGAGAAACCAGAGAAGGGAAAGAAGAACGGCGGTGCAAAGGGACAGCAGCACAACCAAGGGGGCCATGGGAATAATGGTAAGTGCAAAGCAGATAGTTCAGATTTTGTGGCTAACACCAATATGCAGCATCGTAAAGGTAAACCGCCCCAGCGTGGTGGAGGGATGAATCTGGAGCGTTTGTTAAACCAGCCTTGCCCAAAGCACGGGACCAAGGAGGTTCCAGCAACACATCTTTGGAAAGATTGTCACATTATGAAGGAGTTCAAAAAATCTGATCTCTTTCAGTATGATCAGGGTCCATCGGGCGGTTCAGGTCTAGGTTTTCATGGTGGTGCGGTTCAAACTCTGGATTTCAGAATAATCAGGGCAACCAGAATAACCAAGGTGGTAATAACCAACAAAATAATCAAGGGAATCAGCAGCAGTCAGGTTATCAGAGTCGCTCAAAGCAGTTGAATGGTGGGCAGTACCATGTGTTCACAACTAGTTTGTGCAAGCGTGATCAGAAGCTTCACAAGAGGGCAGTTAATGTTGTTGAATCGGCAATACCACGTTATTTGCGGTGGTCCGAGCAACCCTTTGTGTGGAGCAGAGAGGATCATCCGCCCCGGGTTGACAATCCGGGTCACCTGGCTTTAGTGGTGGCACCTCAGGTGGGAGGTTATAAATTCACCAAAGTACTTATGGATGGAGGGAGCAACATCAACATCCTGTATTATGAAACTTTTCGTCGCATGGGGTTGACAGACAAGAGTCTTAAACCTTCAAACACTGTTTTTCATGGTGTAGTGCTAGGTAAATCGGCATATCCTGTTGGCAAGATAGCTTTGGAGGTTGTGTTTGGTGATGAGCACGACTTCCGGTCTGAAACATTGATCTTTGAAGTGGTGAAGATCCAGAGCCCGTACCACGCACTGTTTGGACGGTCGGCTTATGCAAAGTTCATCGTGAGGCCTTGTTATATTTATTTGCAGCTCAAGACGCCGGGCCATAAGGGGACCATCACAGTTCACGAAAGTCGTAAGATCACTTTGGATTGCGAGGAAGGTGATGCGGCTTATGCTGAGTCGGTTTGTGCTACAGAGGAGTTGAAACACTACAGGGACAATGTTGATCCGGCAGACATGACCCCTCTGAAGAAGCCCACCACTGAGCATGACCCGAACCTGAAATTCAAACCGGCTGATGTGACTAAACTTGTTGACTTTGTTCCTGGCGATTCATCCAAACAGTTTAGCATCAGCACAAATCTGGATCCGAAATAGGAAAGCGTGCTCGTCGAGTTCATCCGTGAGAACCGGGACATTTTTGCATGGAAGCCTTCTGACATGCCAGGTGTATCGAGGGAACTCGCTGAGCACACTCTCAATATTGATCCCAAGTTTAAACCGGTCAAGCAGTTTCTTCGTCGCTTGAACGAGGAGAGACGCAAGGCAATCGGTGAGGAGGTAGCCCGGCTGTTGGCTGCTGGTTTTATCGTTGAAGTGTTTCACCCTGAGTGGTTGGCTAATCCGGTGCTGGTTCTTAAGAAAAACGGCACTTGGCGCATGTGTGTGGACTACACAGATTTGAACAAAGCTTGTCCGGCCGATCCTTTTGCTCTCCCGCGTATTCATCAGATCATTGATGCGATGGTGGGTTATGAGCGTTTGAGTTTCCTGGATGCTTATTCAGGTTATCATCAGATCAAAATGGCAGTTAAGGATCAGGAGAAGACAGCCTTCATCACTCCCTTTGGAGCCTTCTGCTATGTTTCTATGCCCTTTGGTCTCAAGAGTGCCCAGGCAACTTATCAGCGTTGTGTGCAAAATTTTCTTCACACTCAGATTGGGCGCAATGTTCATGCCTATGTTGATGACATTGTAGTAAAATGCAGGAAGAAGGAGACATTGATAGATGATCTCAAGGAAACCTTTGACAATCTTTGGGTTTATAAGATGATGCTTAATCCAGACAAGTGTGTTTTTGGTGTTCCGGCAGGCAAGCTTTTAGGCTTTCTGGTGTCCAACAGAGGCATTGAGGCTAATCTGGAGAATATCAAAGCGACTACATCTTTGGCTAAACCGGCGTGCATTAATGATGTTCAGCGTCTGGCAAGTCGAACTGCAGCCCTAAGCCGGTTTATCAGCCGCTTAGGATAGAAGGCGATCCCTCTATATCAGATGTTGAAGAAAACAAACACGTTTGTCTGGAGTAATGCGGCTGATGCGGCATTTGAAGACTTGAAGCGGCAATTGGCTGAACTGCCGGTCCTTGCTGCAAATGCCCGAGCTGTCAGTGTGGCAATTGTGGTTGAGTGCAAGGAGACTGGAAAGGAATATCCGGTTCAACGGCCGTTTTACTATATCAGCGAAGTGCTTATCGAGTCAAAGCAATGGTATCCTCATTGGCAAAAGCTGGTATATGGGGTTTTATGGCAAGTCGGAAGCTCAAACAATATTTTCAAGGTCATCCCATTACAGTGGTCAGTTCAGCTCCTTTGGGCGATATAATTCAGAACAGGGAAGCAACTGGCCAGGTTGCAAAGTGGGCAATTGAGCTTGGTCCCCATGGGTTGAAGTATATGCCTCGAACAGCCATCAAATCTCAGGCACTTGTCGACTTCATCAATGATTGGAACGAGTTACAGGCACCAGAGGGCAAACCGGATAACACATACTGGACTATTCACTTTGATGGATCCAGGCAATTGGAGGGCTCGGGGGCTGGAGTTGTCCTTACTTCCCCTCGAGGTGATAAAATTTGTTATGTTCTCCGTTTAATGTTCCCCTGTACTAACAATGCAGCTGAGTACGCAGCTTTACTCCACGGTCTCCGTGTGGCCAAGGAGATGAATTTAACCCGAGTACGATGCTTTGGAGACTCTGATCTGGTGGCCCAGCAACTTTCTAGCACTTTGGATTCTAAGGATCCACTCATGGCGGCTTACAGACGCGAGGTGGATATTGTGGCGGGTCACTTCAAAGGGTATCAGGTTGAGCATATTGATCGGCGCAAAAACGAAGCGGCGTATGCTTTAAGCCGGCTGGGATCTCAGCGTAAACTGGTACCTCCCAATACCTTTTTAGATATCTTGCATAACCCTTCTGTTAAATTGCCTACATAGGAGGACTTAGTTGTTCCTGATCCGGAGGCCCAATTGGTTGCCGCTTTACATGTTGTTCCGGATTGGACGGTTCCATATTTGGCGTATATGAACCGGGGAAAATTACCAGACAATGAAGTTCTGGCCCGGTAGATAATCCGGCGATCAAAGTCCATGGTTATTCACAATGGCGAGTTACACCACTGCAGCGTTTCAGGCGTATTGCAGCGTTGTGTTTCTCCTGAAGAAGGCCAAGAGATTCTACGGGAAATTCATGAAGGGGATTGTGGTCACCATGCCGGTTCAAAGTCCTTGGTTGCTAAAGCTTTTCGTCATGGGTTCTACTGGTTGACAACTCATGCTGATGCTGAGGATCTGGTAAAGCGGTGTGACGCTTGTCAGAAGTTTTCACGCCGAGCTCATGTTCCAGCTCAAGAGCTAAGGATGATTCCCATCACTTGGTCGTTTGCCACTTGGGGGCTTGATATGGTGGGGCCCTTTAAGTGATCCAAGTATAAGAAGACCCACCTGTTGGTGGCGGTTGACAAGTTCACTAAATGGGTTGAAGCAGAGCCCGTCGGCAAGTGTGATGCAGCTACGGCGGTTCAATTTCTCAAAAAGATTATCTTCCGCTTTGGCTTTCCACACAGCATCATCACGGATAATGGCACAAACCATTCTAAAGGTGAGATGGAGGATTTCTGTCAGAGAGAGCACATTCGGCTTGATTTAGCATCCGTGGCGCACCCCCAGTCCAATGGTCAAGATGAGAGAGCCAATCAAGAAATCTTGAAAGGGTATCAAGCCCCGGCTCATGGTTCCTTTAAAACGGACGCCGGGTTGTTGGGTGGAAGAATTGCCTTCTGTGTTATGGAGCATCAACACCACCCCCAATAGATCAACGGGTTACACACCTTTCTTCATGGTTTACGGGGCAGAGGCGGTCCTCCCAAGTGATATTCGTCATGATTCGCCCCGGGTTGCCAATTATTTTAGAAGCGGACAATGAGCAAGAACGCCAGGAGGCGTTGGACCTGTTAGATGAAAAACGGGACATGGCTTTGGCTCGTTCGGCGGTTTATCAGCAAGACATGGGGCGTTATCACAGCCCCCGGGTTAAAACAAGAACCTTTCAAGAAGGCAACTTGGTCCTCCGGCTCATCCAGGATCAGACCGATATACACAAGTTATCCCCACCTTGGGAAGGGCCCTTTGTGGTCAGCAAGAATCTGCACAACGGATCATACTACCTCATTGACGTTCGAGACAACTCACGCAGTTCTGAGGAGGAGATCCGGTGGTCATGGAACATAGCTCTCCTTCGGCCTAACTATACTTGAGCCATAGGCTTCTCTTATGTACATATTTCGACAATGTATATATTATGATCAATATAATAAACCGGCATCCTTGCTCTATGCAGGGCCTCTGCTGTTTTTTCTCTAATATCTTTTGAGTTACATGGGGGCTTCAGCTGGCAAAGCGGAGTACTACCTGTTAAACCGGCTATCATGCCACAATACAGCTTGGGATCTTCACACCCAAGGGGCCAAAGAGAGTCTGGTTGCTATGCATAGCTCAAACATAGGCACCCAATGAGCACAACTCACAAAGTTACTTGGGGCTCTTTGTGTAAAGTAACAAAGAGTTTGAAAGGACCCTTGTAATTGGGTATCGACCCAGGGCTTGGAAGCCTGGTGTATTCACCTAAAACCACAGGTTAACTTTGCCTTCATCAAGTAAGCCACTCCTATCCGTGTAATCCTAGCATGACCCATGAGCGTTTGACAAGTCAATCTTATACAGACCACGAACTTGTCAAAGTTAAAACGACGATTGGTTAGTTGGAGGTCCATCTTAAAAGGCTTTGCAAAATGGTTTAACTCAGTGGCCTGGCAGCCCATGAAAAGCCTCGAATTTGGGCCTGGCAGCCCTTGAAAAGCCTCGACTACACGGTTTTATTTGCCTTTGTCAAGATTTTTTCTCTATTTTGATGAATTTTATGTTGAACCGGTGTCTATTGACCCGGTATGGCTTTTCAGTCATCATATTAACCCGGTGTTTGTTAACCTGGCTTGGCTTTCAACTAAAAGTTGTCAGACCATATTATTAACCCGGTGTTTGTTAACCCGACTTGGCTTTCAACTACAAGTTGTCAGACCATATTATCAACCCGGTGTTTGTTAACCCGGCTTGGCTTTCAACTAAAAGTTGTCAGACCATATTATCAAACCGGTGTTTAAAAACCCGGCCTGGCTTTGACTACATGTCGCCAGTTTGATCATATGGTGTTCATCGTAACCCGGCATGACTTATTACACACCATCATTCCATGGTGAGAGTTATAAAAACTCAAGATTTGGGTCTTCACCCTTACTACAACTGAAGTTGGTAAACCAACTAAGTGATTTCATATCAACATGTATGATTTATTATATTTATTCAGCTTTGGTTATCAGCTAGGCTTTATCTTGGGCATTATGACCCGTCTGGCGGTAAACCGCCAGGAGAATTCTTTTTATGCAGATATCAGAATCGCATGAAAATTATCAAAGTGTAATCAAGCACAACAAATATCATGGCGGATCAACAACGTCATGCATCAGTGCCACAGAGCAAAGTATTTTAACTAGCCTATTACAAGGCGCTTTGGGGCCCAAAATAATGATTGTTTTTACACAGAACAAAGTCTGTGACAATAACTATATCACCGGACCAAGACTAATCACCGGGTTGACGTGATGTTGACGGATCCTCAGGCGTCGGTTCAACTCTTCCTCTTCACCCACTAGCTAGAAGTCAACGGTGGTCCAGTCAATCCGGGTTAAAGCTTGAAAGACAACCTCTTCACTTATAAGATTCGACGGTTCCATGTCAGGAGCATAAGTGTGCTTACGAATTGGCGGAATAAGATTTTGCACTTCCTTCACAGCAGTGTCAACTCGATGGTTGTTGGCATCATAGAAGGACTGATGCAAAGTCAAATTCACCTCGTCAGCCAACTGACTTGCTACCGGACGCATCTCCTTGGTAAGGGCCTTGAGGGCTTCATTATCGAATGCTGATCAGTTTTCTTGTTCGTCCGGATAGCCCTTGGCGATATCAACTGGATCCAGGTCAGCTATCCATGATTTGGCACGAGTCAGCGCTAGCAAAGCGCCCGCTCTGGCAGCCGATCGCTTCACCTCCTCTATTTGAGCTGGAGTCATTGAGAGCCTGGCCAAGGTATCCTTGATCAAGGTGGGTGCCGGTTTGTTGTATGAAGCTGCAGAGATGACTCGTTGTGCACCAGTATACAATTGCTCAATCAATGTGTATGCTGCCTTCAACTTCATCCGCAAGTCTGCGCCTAGATGAGCAATGCGATTACCTAAAACGGTTTAAGAACTTAATGTTAAACCAGTGGAGTTGAAAATACTTCAGAACAGGCTATTATAAAGTACTTACCAAAAACTGCAGTTGTCATGGTGTTCACTTGATGTTTCAGCCCAGTTAGCTCTTCTTCCACCGGTTTAAGAGCCGCTTCGGCGTCTTCAGCACGCTTCAACAAAGCAGCTTTTTCGGTTTCCCAATTAGTACGTTCAGTTTTGAAGCCATCTTTCAATTTTTCCATGGCAGTCAAGGCACCCTTTAGCTCCTCTTTGGCTTTAGAGGTCTCTTCTTGCTGGGACTTGATGTTTTCTTGAATATCGGCGATCTGAGACTCTTTATATTTATATCAGCCTACAAAGTCAGATGATAAAGCGGTTAGTATCTCTTAAAAAGTCCCAAATGCATAACAAGTTCTACACTTGGCACTTGGGGGCTAATGCGGATTGCTTCTTAAACCGGATATTTTTTAAGTCCCAAGGTTCAATACAAGTATTAAACTTGGCACTTGGGGGCTAATGCCTAATTGATCAGTTACATCCACATTGAAGGCAGTTGATAAAGACAAAGTGTTAACAGAAAGTCCCGGTTCATCTTGATAAGATAAACCGGCCCTTGGGGGCTAATCAGTTGAAGTATTCTTAATATCAGAAGACCCGGTTTGTCTACAAGAGATAAACCAGCCCTTGGGGGCTACTATGGAATTGATATACATTGCAAGCAAATTTAAAGTGTTTTGAAGATTACCTCATAGCGCTCCTTCATTAAGTTCACCAAACCGGCCTCATAATCCTGGCTTGTGAAGAGGCGGTTTAAGAATTCGGAATGAAGCTCCTCGGCACTAAGGTTAATGAAGCTGGACAAATCTGTTTTCCCTTTCACCTTGCCCATAGCTGCAAATTCCTCCTTGGCAGTGTGCTTTGACAAAATAACTGGGTTGCCAGGGGCAGTGAAACCATGACCAGTGATAAAAACATCATCATCGCCACCTTTTGAGGGGGTTGGCAGATTGACAGTATCCCTGGCCGGGCTTGACACGTCGTCGCCCTTGGCTGGGCTTGGAGGATCAGCATGCGGACTGGATGGATTGACTTCTGGCGCTTCAACATATGTATCCTGACTTTGAGGTACAGGGTCATCAATGGCAATATCGGCTTCTTTGTCAGCGCCTTCTGAAATTCTGTCCGGTTCAACTTCTTTAGTAGGGACAGTGATCTTTGCTTTCTTGCTCAGACGAGCTTTGGCACTGTGATATTAAAACAAGAGGACAGTTGGTAAACCGGTGCAAGAAGACAAAGTTAAAGACAGTATCCTTACCCAGGGACGGTCTTGAGGGGAGGCATCTGAGTCGTGGATGAACCGCCAGATTGAGAATTGGAAGACACCTGGTAATTTGAGTCAGACGGATAAAGAGGGTCACGGGAGCAACCCTTCAAAGGATAAAGACTTTCGGGAGAACAAGAAACCTCTGGACGACGCTTCCGGTTTGGTGTATCTGGTAAACCGGAAGAAGTGACTTGTTGGCCGCTGTGCCGGGTTGTGCGACGACCTTCATGTTGCTGTGTCTTCAAAGAAAATTGTGGATCCAAATGAGCAAGAGGGTGAGAATATTTTACTTTCCGAACTGTACGACGAAGTCTTTGAACCGGCACATGTTCTGAATCGGAAGAAAGGATGATTACCTCAACATGGTCCGCACGACTGGCTTCCGTATCATTCTGGTAATAATCATTGTCAATAAGATGTACGAAAAATGAGCCAAGGGAGTCAAGTTCTACCTCGTTTTCCGATTCATTGACATCCTCGGGCGGATCAGAAGAGTCGCCAGTTTTCTTCTTGCCCGCCTTCTTTATGACTTTGCTTTTTGGGCGTTGAGTCCTCACCGGTTTGTCTGAAGGTTTTCTCTTCCAGAAAGAACTGTTGGCCTGGAAAAAACAAACAAAGGATTATCAGAATAAGGTTAAAGCGGAAACGGGTCAGCAAAGGTGGAAAAGGGTAAAATGCTTACTGTTGGCGGTTTGTTGGAAGTACGAAAAGGAGCCAATCCGGTTTTGCTACATTGAGCGACCGGTTCATCCAACATCTTCTTCACGGCTTCAGTGACTTCGTCATCAGTCAATTCTATCTCATGAAACCGTTGAGGGTCTTTAACGTTTCCGGTGTATTCATGCATCAAATCGGAGCGGCGGCTTAAGGGAAGAATACCCCATGAAACTCAGCATCGAATGAGGTCAATGCCGGTTAAACCATTCACTAGGAGGGCCCGGAGCTTAATGATTTGCGGTGCATAAACTTGCCGCTCTTTAGCGGTGCGCCGTGGAGGCAGTGGATGGCTATTGCTAAGCGGCTGAGCACGGTAACCCGGCAGAGGGTTTTCATCAGCAAGTGCAGTGTTCAGACAGTAAAACCAGGTTTGATTCCAGTCCTTTGGATGGTTGTGGTGTTTTGCATGAGGGAAGTCAACTTCTTTCCTTTTCTGAATTCATACGCCGCCATGTTCAGTGTTGGGTCCGTCAGAAAACTCTGTTCGGCGGTTTAAGTGGAAAAAGTCTCTGAAGAGCTCAACAATTGGTTCCTCTTGAAGATAAACTTCGCAGAACACTTGAAAATTGCATATGTTGGACAAAGAGTTTGGTCGAATATCCTGAGGATGGAGTTGAAAGCTAGCAAGCACATCCCGGAAAAACTTTGAACCGGGCGGGCTAAAACCCCGGTCTAGATGCTGCATGAACACAATCACTTCCCCGGCTTGAGGTACTGGAGGGCACTCAGGGCCAGGAACTCGACAATGGAGGACAGCTTTTTTGGCCAAAGCGCCAGTCAATACATATCCATTGAGCTGCGTTTTGGTGATCCAGGAAGGAACCCAGTTGCATGCGGCGAATTGCTTGGTCATATTGGAAAGGAAACTGAAAAAAGCACGAAGGCCGGTTTACGATTCAATGTTGATGTATACCAACCAGAGTTAAACCAGGTAATTATGCATGTTAAACCAGCTATTGCTACTCAAGTTAGATGGTGGTTTAAGTGTGGGCTAATGGTACCAGGCGGATTATGATTTTCTACAAGTTAAACCGCCTATGAGAGAAGCAACAGAGATGAAATTCACTAAGTGTTGCAGAAACAAGTTACACAGATCACAATCATTATTTTGGATCAGCGAGTGTTCAGAAAAAGGAAATAAATCTAGACCTAAAAAAGCAGCGTGGATGAGTTCTTGAGGTCCAAGGGGATCGTTTCTTCAAAGAAAGGGGCTTGCTAGTATTGAAAGGAAAGGCAAAAACAACTACCGCATCAGTTCTGTGTCGTTTTCGATCAAGAAAGCTCACGGTGCAGGCATTAAAGAAGAATGGCGATGAACTATGAAGAACATAGGCGAACTCCAAAACCCTAATGCAGATCTAGGGTGCGGGAAAACAAATACTTACCAGTGTAGATCTACTGCAGAGGGATGCCGCGAGCTCTGGTTCGATTCAGGGTGATGCAGCGGACGTGGACGAAGACGACGGTGCGCTCTGCGGCGGCGGCGGAGCTCGAGCGGGAGGGGTTCGCGAGAGGAAGAAGAAGAGGCAAGGGGAGAGAATGGAAAGACCCGTCGGCTTTATTTATAAGGAGAAAGGGATAAGTGGCAGGCGCGAAAATCGAGGAGCCTGAAGCGGCAAAAGAGGGCGCGCCTGTCGCCTCGATCTTCAGGATACCATTAATGAAGGGAATCTTTTTAATCTTTTTATACATAGATGACGTCATGATGATCTGTTGTTGTGTCCAGAGGATGACGTCACGTCGATTTAACAAAGATTACAAGAGAAGACATCATGACGGTTTATGAGAAATGTAAGGAGATGTTCACAGAATTTCTTTAAGTATTGACGTGAGCCGGCCTCGGGACTCTGTAAACCGCCATGGTTATGTAACTTGTATTGTAAGTTAGGAAAGGAGAGACCGAGCCGGACACTTGTATGAGCCGGCCTCGGGACTCTGTAAACCAGCCGGGCGTCAACCCGTGTATACAAGGGGACGACCCGGCGGCGGTTCAGGGACAAGAAACAACAACTCGAGAGCCAGGCAGAGCATGTTTTGCTCCCTGGTTATCAAGACACCAATAATCCCATCACAACTAGACGTAGGCTTTTACCTTCTTCGAAGGGGCCGAACAAGTATAAAAATCCTCGTGTCCTTTGTCCGGTTTAACCCCTTTAAGCTAACCCGTCGCGATGGCTCCACGACTAAGTCCTTTCACGAGGACATCTGACGTGATATTTCCACAACAGTGTATGCTCTAACTTGGCAGGGTTATGTTGCTCATATCATGCGTATGGGGTCTTGCATTGCTATGACATTTGATTAGTTTATACATGCTTTGTATGAATGCCACCTGTTTAGTGTCTAATTACCATATATGTGAATTATGCATTGCCATCTTGCTGCAAGACATTATATATGTGAATTATGCAATGCTATCTTGTTGCAAAGGCATTATATATGTGAATTATCCAATGCCATGCTGTTTAGCCAATCATCATGTATGTGAGTTATATCATGCTATCATTTTTTGTATTACGTGTTCTATTTGTCGACAACATTTGTATATTCAACTACTCTTCCTGTGCATCAGCCATTTGAAGCGATGATGGAAGTATCTGGAGTGAAAACAAGGTATTCAGAGCGAATAATGCTACCTCTTGAAGCGGACATCTTGCTGGTTCTGAAGAGCTCCTCGGAGGAGGATTCCAGGCGATGACTAGTCCTATTTCCCCCCTGAGGTCTATGCTCAAACTTGGCAGGGTTATATTACCCATGTCATGCATGTTGTCTTGCTTTGCTTAGTTTTTACATCATATATGGATTGCCATCTGCTTACTTGCTTACTATATAAATCATATATTTGAATTATATCATGCCATCATCTTTACATACACAACATCTATCTGAATTATGGCATGGCAACCCATTCAATAGACATCATATAGTTATATCATCTCATCCTGTTTAGTGTTTACAGTCATCATATTTTGAATTATGTCATTCTATCCGTGAATTATATCATGCTATCATGTTTCCATAAGCGTCATGTATGTGAATTATGGCATGCCAACCTATTTAATAAAGATGTTATATAGTTATATCATGCCATCTTGTTTACATAGTCATCATATTTTGAACTATGTCTTTCCATCTTTTTTAGTTAGCCATCATAATGTGAAATTGTGTCATGCTATCCTGTTTAGCTAGCCATCATATATGTGAAATTGTGTCATGCTATCCTGTTTGGTTAGACAACATAAATGTGAATTATTTCATGCCCTCTTTTATTCCCCACTATCCATTGCACTTTTCTTATCATACAATGTCTGTACATTCAATTAGTTTTTTTATTTATCAGCCATTTGAATTGGAGAGGATGATGGTAGTATCTAAGGGAGTAACAACACGGTCTTCATAAAAGATAGTGCTACTAGCTGATGCAGATAGAACCACGGTTGTACTTGCCCAAGAACCAGCCCCACCACACATAACCCAGACTCTCGCATATTGTACCCCTACCCAGTTGGAAAGAGAACCAGCTACACCCCTTCTAACCCCAACCCCAGCGGATAGTAACCCAGTTCCAGTTGACACAACACCGTCTCCACCACAGAGCACCCAAACACGATCAGTTAGTAAGGGAACTGCAGTGCCCAAAGCATGAGGACCACCACTCTGAATCCCAACTGAACGCTTAAAGGAGAAGAATTGTTCTCAGGTTAGGTTCTGTAGCTATGGTTCATACTCCTTTGCTCTTGCATCACTGTATTTATCATACCAACTATTTTCAAATTTGAAGGATGGAATTGAAACTCCAATGGCGCAACAGGTATGTTTTAAACCTATTTCTTTAACTGGTATGCTGTTGTAACTTGTTGTATGTTGATTTCAGTTTTGATTGAATAAACAGTTATGTTCTCATGTCATGCACATTACAAGTGTTGTTATTGCTCTATAGTTTCCCACACTTATATTCTGTCTATTCTTCTTTGTCTTGAACAAATATTATTTGAACTCTGTCTCTATCTTGATTTGCCAACAAAATCTAGAATGATTTAGACCATAAAGTGACCATGGTACATAGATATATGTTTGTTTCATGCTGTTATCCTATCCACTTTACTACTGAACTGATTTACCAAAACGAGTTTCATATACAACATGGTAACCCTGTGATGTGTCTGCTTGTTTCTCTTTTAGAATGCAGACAAGATATTGGAGAATAGTACCCCGTTATGCAATGGTAAAGGAAGTAATGTAGATAAGGTTCAAGATAGTGAGACATCCCTGTTGGTCTCCAAGAAAGATGATAAAAACTATCTTGACGATAGTGAGAGAACCCAAAAGTCTTGTCTTGATGTAGTGTTCGAGTTACTGGCCACTACTACTGGCACAAGCTCTTCAAACTCGCTGCCTGAATCAGTTCATCTTCTTGAGTCTCAACTTCAAGTTGAAAGACATCGATCAGATGTGCTGCGACAGGAAGTTGAAGGATTGAGGAAGTCCCTGTAGAATTCAGATGCATACTTTCTTGTGCAACAACAAGCGCTGAAGGATTTAAGCGCCAATCAAGAGAAAGTTAATAAGCTTGCTAAGCATCTTTCCAGCATTATGGGTACCCAGGATATTGTTTCTTGAGATCTTCTGAAGTGGTTTCAGTTCTGGATTTGTTTTTCTGTGGCGTTTATTTGCACTGGTCGCCAACTTTGACAACCTGTGTATATGATATGCTGCTTTGTTCCCTATATTTGCATTGGTGGTGAACTTTGATGCCCAGCGGATGTAATATGTGTAATAGCTGTGATAGCCTAGCGTAAGTTGCTTGCTTATTTATTTCCTTGTTGTCTTGTTTATTTGTTTGCTTATAGTCAGTGCAGTTCTTTTTCCGCGGTTTGGCCGCAATAACCTATTTTTTAAAACTAGCACAATAACCATGGGCTATATATTTACTATAATTACCATGGGCCTCCTACGGGCCGTAGTAACAATGGGCCTTCTACGGGCCGTAGCATCAATGGGCCTTCTACGGGCCGTATGATCTATTTGCCAAACATGGGCCAATAGCAGACCGCATTATGGGCCGTAAACAGACTAGATTTGGAATCGCTCGTTCATGGGCTGACAATAACGGGCCGTCGTTAATCGACCGTATTTGATGACCCTATGAAAACGGCCCAACGGATTAACGGGCCGCAAACGGGCCGATTGTAACCCCGTCCTGAATTTGGCCCACAAGCAGAAAAGGCCAGTAACGGGTCGTAAGTAACCGAATGCTAGAAATAATCCCAAGAATAAATGGGCCCTGAGAAGGCCGAAAGATAACACGGGTTGGAAACGGCCCAATGGAATAATGGGCCGTTAGTGGGTATGAAGTGATACACTGTTCATTGCGTGCCAGATTCACTACGGGCCGTTAATGGGCCAAGAGTTACAAATGGCCTCGTATGGGCTGGAAGACATCATGGACCATACATGGGCTGGAAGTTACAACGGGCTGGAATCATATTGGACGGCCCAGATGAAGCTAATGGGCTTAATTCTGATCGGCCGTAATGGGTCATGAGTTAGCGGGCCGTAAATGGGCTATATAGGAACAGGCTTTCTGTGGGCCGGCCCATTACCGTTTGTCAAGTCAAACGGGCCGGCCTTTTCACCGGAATGGGCCTTTGTTGGGCCGTGCCACGTGTCGACCTACCATAGGCCCCTCCTGCCCAATGAATGGATGACATCTGTCCCAATGGTGAGCCAACACGTGTTTCCTCCGGCCAATGACAATTTTACACGTGGAAAATCCTCATTGGTCCGGGCTGTTAACGGGTTATCGGATCCAAAACTGGACCCGATAGCTTAACGGCGGCCCGTTACGGTGGATGCCACACGTCGGTCACCCTTGACGAAAGCACTTCCATGACACGCGATTTATCGTCATGGAAGTGGACACTTCCGTGATGATAATTTTGATAATGTCATGGAACACTTCTACGACAGCACATGTATGCCTATCTTGATTTTGTCATAAATTTTTCATGGATGTACATGCATGACAGAAAACATGACCTACTGTGACAACACGTGTCATCACGGAAGTGTATTTTTTGTAGTGTTTACACCACAATGATTGAGCTTCGACAACACCAACCGTCTAGGCCACCAAGGCACCCAAGAGGAACAAGCTCTAGGGTGCCCAAACACCCAAGAGTAACAAGCTTCTAAACTTCACTTCCACGTATCACGTTGGAGAACTCAAACCGATGCACCAAATGCAATGGCAAGGGCACACGGAGTGCCCAAGTCCCTCACTCTTAAATCCCACCAAAGCAACAAAAGCTATGGAGGAAAATGAGAGGAAGAACAAGAAGGAGAACATGAAGAACTCCAAGATCTAGATCCAAAGGGTTCCCCTCACATAGAGGAGAAAGTGATTGGTGGGAATGTAGATCTAGATCTCCTCTCTCTTTTCCCCCAAAACTAGCAAGAATCCATGGAGTGATTGAGAGATAGCAAGCTCGAAGAAGGTCAATAATGGGGGAAGAACACGAGCTAAATGGATAAAGTTCATTGGGGAAGAATACCCCCTTTTATAGGCACCCCCGAATCCAACCGTTATGCACTTAGGTCATGCACAAGCAGTACTACCGCTCGGAAGAGAGGTACTACCGCTTAGCATGGTCAAAATAACCCAACGAGAGAGAAAAACACGAGCTGTAGTTCTGCCAGAGAGGTAGTACCGCTCTGGGGAGAGGTAGTACTGCTTACCGCTTATAAGAGGTACTATCGTCCGGGTGGAGAGGTAGTACCGCTTATCGCTTATCAGAGGTACTACTACTCAGGTGGATAGGTAGTACCGCTTACCACTTATAAGGGGTACTACCATTCTACTACCGCTCTACTACCGCGAAACCCGACAAAAAAAAATGCATCCCCAGAAGCAGAGGTAATGCACATCACTATAAGCCTTGCAAGCAATGTGACTAATGAGTTAGTTGCAGGATGATGCATTACAGAATGAGTAAAGAGACTTGCCAATAACGAGATTAAACTAGGTATGATGATACCGACGATCGAATCTCTGACAAGTAACATACCGATGACAAAGGGAACAACGTATGTTGTTATGCAGTTTGACCGATAAAGATCTTTGTAGAATATGTAGGAGCCAATATGAGCATCCATGTTCTGCTATTGGTTATTGACCGAAGATGTGTCTCGGTCATGCCTACATAGTTCTCGAACCCATAGGGTCCGCACGCTTAATGTTTGATGACGATTTGTATTATGAGTTATGTGATTTGATGACCGAAGATTGTTCGGAGTCCCGGATGAGAACACGGACATTACGAGGAGTCTCGAAATGTTTGAGAGGTAAAGATTCGTATATTGGAAGATTACATTCGGACACCGGAATGGTTCAGGATGTTTCGGATTAGTTTTGGAGTACCTGGGGTGACCGGAACCCCCCGGGAAGTTAATGGGCCATCATGGGCCTTAGTGGAGAAGAGAGAGGGCCGGCCAGGAGGTGGCGCGCCCCCCTTACCAGTCCGAATTGGACAAGGGGTGGGGGCGGCGCCCCCCTTTCTCTCTCCTACTCCTCCTCCCTTTCCCCCTTTGCTACTCCAGAAAGGGAAAAAGGAGAGGGGAATCCTACTAGGACTAGGGAGTCCTAGTAGGACTCCCCACACCTGGCGCGCCCCCCTTGGGCCGGCCTCCTCCTTCTCCCCCCTTTATATACGTGGGAGGGAGGCACCCCAAGGTCACAACAAGTATTCTCTTAGCCATGTGCGGTGCCCCCCTCCACAGTTACACACTTCGGCCGTATCATCGTAGTGCTTAGGTGAAGCCCTGCGCCGGTAACTTCATCATCACCGTCATCATGCTGTCGTGTTGACGAAACTCTCCATCGTCCTCAACTGGATCAAGAGCTCGAGGGACGTCATCGTGCTGAACTTGTGCTGTACACGGAGGTGCCGTATTTTCGGTACTTGGATTGGTTGGATCACAAAGACGTTCGACTACATCAACATCATTACTAAACGCTTCCGCTTTCGGTCTACGAGGCTACGTGGACACACTCTCCCATCTCGTTGCTATGCATCTCCTAGATAGATATTGTGTTATCGTAGGAAAAATTTGAAATACTGTGTTCCCCAACAGTGGCATCCGAGCTAGGTCTATGCATAGATGTTATATGCACGAGTAGAACACAAAGAGTTGTGGGCGATAATAGTCATACTGCTTACCACCAACGTCTTACTTTGATTCGACGTAATTGCTGGATGAAGCCGCCCGGACCGACATTACATGACCGTGTTCATGAGACTGGTTCTACCGACATGCTTCGCACACAGGCGGCTAGCTGGTGTCTGTCTCTCCAACTTTAGTTGAACCGAGTTTGACTACGGCCAATCTTTGTTAGGTTAAAACATCACACTTGAAGAAAAAATCATTGTGGTTTTGATGCGTAGGTAAGAACGGTTCTTGCTAGAAGCCCATAGCAGCCACGTAAAACTTGCAACAACAAAGTAGAGGACGTCTAAGTTGTTTTTGCAGGGCATGTTGTGATGTGATATGGTCAACACGTGATGAGATATAAATTGTTGTATGAGATGATCATGTTTTGTAACCGTTATCGGCAACTGGCAGGAGCCTTATGGTTGTCGCTTTATTGTATGAAATGCAATCGCCATGTAATTGCTTTACTTTATCACTAAGCGGTAGCGATAGTCGTAGAAGCAATAATTGGCAAGACGACAACGATGCTACGATAGAGATGAAGGTGTCAAGACGGTGACGATGGAGATCATGACGGTGCTTCGGAGATATAGATCAAAGGCACAAGATGATTTTGGCCATATCATGTCACATATTTTGATTGCATGTGATGTTTATCTTTTATGCATTTTACTTTCCTTAGTACGGCGGTAGCATTATAAGATGATCCCTCACTAAATTTCAAGGTATAAGTGCTCTCCCCGAGTATGCACCGTTGCTACAGTTCGTCGTGCCGAGACACCACATGATGATGGGGTGTGATAAGCTCTACGTTCACATACAACGGGTGCAAGCCAGTTTAGCACGCGCAGAATACTCGGGTTAAACTTGACGAGCCTAGCATATGCAGATATGGCCTCGGAACACTCAGACCGAAAGGTCGAACGTGAATCATATAGTAGATATGATCAACATAGTGATGTTCACCATTGAAAGCTACTCCATCTCACGTGATGATCGGACATGGTTTAGTTGTTTGGATCATGTGATCATTTAGATGACTAGAGGGATGTCTATCTAAGTTGGAGTTCTTAAAAAATATGACTAATTGAACAAAAATTTATCATGAACTTAGTACCTGATAGTATTTTGCATGTCTATGTTGTTGTAGATCAATGGCCCGTGCTACAATTCCTAGAGAAAGCTAAGTTGTAAGATGATGATAGCAACTACACGGACTGGGTCTGTAACTTGAGTATTATCCTCATTACTACACAGAAGAATTACGTCCTGGAAGCACCGCTAGGTGCAAGACCCACTGCAGGAGCAACTCCGGACGTTATGAACGTCTGGCAGAGAAAAGCTGATGACTACTCGATAGTTCTGTGTGCCATGCTTTACGGCTTAGAATCGGGACTTCAACGACGTTTTGAACGTCATGGAGCATATGAGATGTTCCAGGAGTTCAAGTTAATATTTCAAGCAAATGCCTAGATTGAGAGACATGAAGTCTCCAATAAGTTCTACAGCTGCAAAATGGAGGAGTATAGTTCTGTCAGTGAACATATACTCAGAATGTCTGGGTACCACAACCACTTGACTCAACTGGGAGTTAATCTTCGTGATGATAGTGTCATTGACAGAGTTTTTCAATCACTGCCACCAAGCTACAAAAGCTTAGTGATGAACTATAATATGCAAGGGATGGATAAGACAATTCCCGAGATCTTCACGATGCTTCTACGACTGTGGCTTCACTTATATCTTTTAGAGCTGTATGTGCTTCACTTATATCTTTTGAGCTAGATAGTTTTTGCTCTAGTGCTTCACTTATATCTTTTAGAGCACGGCGGTGGCTTGATTTTGTAGAAATTGCTAGTCCCTCACGCTTCACTTATATTATTTTGAGAGTCTTTTAGAACAGCATGGTATTTTCTATGGTTATAAAATTGGTCCTAGAATGGTAGGCATCCAAGTTGGGTATAATGAAAACTATCGTAGGAAGTGAATTGGATGCTATGATCAATTTGATACTTGATAATTGTTTTGAGATATGGAGGTAGTGATATTAAAGTCATGCTAGTTGGGTGATTATGAATTTAAAGAATGCTTGTGTTGAAATTAGCAAGTCCCGTAGCATGCACGTATGGTTAAAGTTGTGTAACAAATTTGAAACATGAGGTGTCCTTGGATTGTGCATCCTTATGAGTGGCGGTCGGGGACGAGCAATGGTCTTTTCCTACTAATCTATCCCCCTTGGAGAATGCGTGTAGTGCTTGGTTTTTGATGACTTGTAGATTTTTGCAATAAGTATATGAGTTCTTTTGACTAATGTTGAGTCCATGGGTTATACACACTCTCACCTTTCCATCATTGCCAGCCTCTTCGGTACAGTGCATTGCCCTTTCTCACCATGAGAGTTGGTGCAAAATTCACCGGTGCATCCAAATCCCGTGATACGATACGCTCTATCACACATAAACCTCCTTATATCTTCCTCAAAACATCCACCATACCTACCTATTATGGCATTTCCATAGCCATTCCGAGATATATTGCCATGCAACTTTCCACCGTTCCGTTTATCATCATGACACGCATTACTATTGTCATATTGCCTTGCATAATCATGTAGTTGACATCATATTTGTGGCAAGGCCACTTTGCATAATTTTTCATACATGTCACTCTTGTTTCATTGCCCATCCCGGTACACCGCCGGAGGCATTCATATAGAGTCATATCTTGTTGTAGTTTTGAGTTGTAATTCATGAGTTGTAAATCAATAAAAGTGATGATCATCATTATAAGAGCATTGTCCCCAAAAACAAAAAAAAGAAAGGCCAAAAAGAAAAAAAAAGGGAAATGCCAAAGGAAAAAAAAGAAAAAAAAAGGAAGAAAGGCCAAAAAAAAAGAAAGGCCCAAAAAAAAGAAAAATAAATAAATAAAAAGGGGGCAATGTTACTATCTCTTTTCCACACTTGTGCTTCAAAGTAGCATCGAGTCTCATATGTTGTCACTTTCAAATACTAGTGGGAATTTTTCATTATAGAACTTGGTTTGTATATTCCTACGATGGGCTTCCTCAAAATGCCCTAGGTCTTCGTCAGCAAGCAAGTTGGATGCACACCCACTAGTTTTATTTTGTTGAGCTTTCATACATTTGTCTTCTCCACACAATCCCCATCATCCTATTCTATTCCACCCATAGTAATATATCCAAGGCTCACGCTCATGTATTGCGTGAAAGTTGAAGAAGTTTGAGATTATTTAAGTACGAAACAATTGCTTGGCTTGTCATCGGGGGTGTATAATTTGGGAGCATTTTTGTGTGACGAAAATGAAGCATAACCTAACTATATGATTTTGTAGGGTTGAACTTTCTTTAGCCATGTTATTTTGAGAAGACATGATTGCTTTGATTAGTATGGTTGAAGTATTACTATTTCTTATGTCAATATAAACTTTTAATTTGAATCATGTGGATCTGAACATTCATGCCACAATAAAGCAAATTACATTGAGAAATATGCTAGGTAGCATTCCACATCAAAAATTCTGTTTTTATCATTTACCTACTCGAGGACGAGCAGGAATTAAGCTTGGGGATGCTTGATACGTCTCCAGCGTATATATAATTTTTGATTGTTCCATGATATTATATTACCCGATTTGGATGTTTATGGGCTTTACTTTACACATTTATATCATTTTCGGGAGTAACGTACTAACCGAAGGCCCAGCCCGTATTGCTGTTTTTTTTTGCCTATTTTAGTGTTTCAAAGAAAAGGAATATCAAACGGAGTCCAAACGGAAGGAAACGTTCGGGAGCGTGATTTTTGGAACGAACGTGATCCAGAGGACTTGGAGTGCAAGTCAAGAAGAAGCCGAGGCGGCCACGAGGGTGGAGGGCGCGCCCACCCCTACAGGGCGCGCCCCCTATCTCATGGACCCTCGGGCGGCCACCGACCTACTTCTTCGTCCTATATATACCCACGTACCCCGAAAACATCAGGGGAGCCAATGGAAACCTAATTCCACCGCCGTAACCTTCTATATCCGCGAGATCCCATCTTGGAGCCTTCGCCAGCGCTCCACCGGAGGGGGAAGCGACCATGGAGGGCTTCTACATCAACACCATAGCCCCTTCGATGAGTTGTGAGTAGTTTACCACAGACCTTCGGGTCCATAGTTATTAGCTAGATGGCTTCTTCTCTCTTTTTGGATCTCAATACCATGTTCTCCTTGATCTTCTTGGAGATCTATTTGATGTAACTCTTTTTGTGGTGTGTTTGTCGATACCCGATGAATTGCAGGTTTATGATCAAGTTTATCTATGAGAAATATTTGAATCTCCTCCGAATTCTTTTATGTATGATTGAGTTATCTTTGAAAGTCTCTTCGAATTATCAGTTTAGTTTGGCCTACTAGATTGATCTTTCTTGCAATGGGAGAAGTGCTTAGCTTTGGGTTCAATCTTGCGGTGTCCTTTCCCGATGTGGAGGGCAGCAAGGCACGTATTGTATTGTTGCCATCGAGGATAAAAGATGGGGTTTATATCATATTGCATGAGTTTATCCCTCTACATCATGTCATCTTTCTTAATTTACTCTGTTCTTATGAACTTAATACTCTAGATGCATCTTTGGATAGCGGTTGATGTGTGGAGTAATAGTAGTAGATGCAGGCAGGAGTCGGTCTACTTGTCACGGACATGATGCCTATATACATGATCATGCCTAGATAATCTCATAATTATCCGCTTTTCTATCAATTGCCCGACAGTAATTTGTTCACCCTCCATAATACTTATGCTATCTTGAGAGAAGCCACTAGTGAAACCTATGGCCCCCGGGTCTATCTTTTATCATATAATCTTTCAATCTACTTTTATTTGCATCTTTACTTTTCCAATCTATATCATAAAATACCAAAAATATATTTATCTTATCATACTATCTCTATCAGATCTCACTTTCGCAAGCGGCCGTGAAGGGATTGGCAACCCCTTTATTGCGTTGGTTGCGAGTTCTTTGTTTGTTTGTGTAGGTGCGTGGGACTTTTGAGGATCCTCCTACTGGATTAATACCTTGGTTCTCAAAAATTGAGGGAAATACTTACGCTACTATTGCTGCATCACCCTTTCCTCTTCAAGGAGAACCAACGCAAGCTCAAGACGTAGCAAGAAGGATTTCTGGCGCTGTTGCCGGGGAGGTCTTCGGTCAAGTCAAGACATACCAAGTACCCATCACAAACTCATATCCCTCTCATTTACATTATTTGCCATTTGCCTCTCATTTTCCTCTCCCCCACTTCACGCTTGCCGTTTTATTCGCTCTCTCTTTCCCAATATCCTTTCTCTTTTTCGCTTGCCTTTTTCCGTTTGCTCGTGTGTTAGCTCGTTTACCTTGTCTTTATGGCTTGTCCTCCTATCCTTGTTATTACTCCCGAACATGAAATTCTTAATTTTAAACAAAGGGAGGGAGAAAATTTAAAAGTTGCTTGGCATAGAATTTGCAGTGCTCAAAATAAATCTACTAGGAAGCTTTCTACTTCCGTTCTTCTTCGCAATTTTTATGTAGGCATTACTCCTTGGAATAGATGTGTCTACCGGAGGGGATTTATTGAGTAGCCATACTTTTGATGCTTATAATGCTATGTTAGATTTGTTTGGGCCACCACCTCTTTTGGTTAATGGAACTGTTTTAACTTTGGAACATGTGATGCAAAGGCTTAAAATTATTGAAAATAAAGTTGCCACTGTTGAGTTGATTGAAAATTTGAATAAAAAGATTCATAATCAAATTACCCAATATAGATCTAGGATTGGAGTTACTTTGAATTTTTTTTAAAGAGAAAGAACCTATAGTTAATGAAAGAATAGATCTAGATTCTACGAGAATCGGTAAACTTGAGGATATCATTACCAACCTAGGGTCGGCATTTTCTTCTGTGAAAAACACTCCAAATCCTCCTACAAAAACTGCCAAATTTATCTATGTTCCTAAAAATAAGGGTGAATCTCCTAGTAAGGGAAATGCGGATCTCAAATCAATAAGTGTTCATCCCAATTGTCTCTCTATCATTAAGGAACCTTTTGCTACAAATGAATTTCTTGAAGTCTGGCCTAAGGGTTTAATCATTGCTAAAAAGGGAGAAACCCCTAAGATTATAAGTGCTCTATTGAGGAATTGAGTGCCAAAGATGGCACTACTTAGATCTATCCTCGCTTTTATGCCTAGCTAGGGGCGTTAAACGATAGCGCTAGTTGGGAGGCAACCCAATTTTATTTGTGTTTTTTGCATTTGTTTCTATTTAGTAATAAATTTTGCATCTACCTTCTGTTTAGATGTGTTTTTATGTTTTAATTAGTGTTTGTGGCAAGTAGAACCTATAGGATAACCTATGGTGATAGTTTATTTGATTCTGATGGAAAATAGAAACTTTGCACGCATGAAATTAATTTTGTTAAACCACATAAACGTGATTTTGCGTTGATTCTTTGTGATGTAGATCAACAGATAAATTTCTTAGGACTTCCTATTTTGGTAGGATTTTTATAGTTCCAGAAGTATTTGTCGGGGGGATGAACCCCGGGCAGGCAACGGAACCCGAATCCTCTTCAAAAATTAGCAGGGCCTCCACCGCCTCGCAAACCGGCATGCGCCTGGTCGGGTCGCTCGACCCGGCAAGGCCCGCAACTCGGCCAAGTCCCTCGACTCGGCAAGGCACGTCGACCCGGCCACATCAGCTGGCACAAGACAACTCAACCCGGCCAAGCCCCTCGACTCGACAAGATACGTCGACCCGGCGCCACCATGACTTCCTCAGCAAGCCGACCCACCCGTGGCGTCGACGGCAACCCAGCTACGGGTTAGCTCCCGTCCCATCCAGGCCGTACAATGGGACGAGACCTCAACCACCGATGACCAAGGCAACAGTGTTCCCGTCCATGCCTATGGTCAGCCAGAGCGTGGCAACAGTGCCCCTTACCTACCCGCTGACCAGGGCTGGCATGGCAACAGTGCTCCGCCCTGCCGGGCCGACAAGCGGCGGCTGATGGAGAACATCAGACACGACTCGACTCGGCCACGCCTTGACGATCGACAAGACGGCGCACAGTCCCCCTAGGCATGCAGGGCCCGCACCTAGGGGAACCCGGTGAACCTCAAGCCCACAAGTGGTACCCAGCCCGGTATCCCGGACACCGACAATACGGGCCCACCGACTCGGCATATTACCGTTGTAACCATTGGTGGGTTGAGCTATAAAACCCCCAGGAGCCCACAGGGGCGAGAGAGGCGAAGCAATACAAGGCACTTGTAAGAGAAACACATGCAAGCATAGGACTAGCCACCCAACAACAACACCGGGGAGAAGGAACAGCCCGAGCCTTGGACAGCTTCCTTCCTCCTCCATACAGCTCCAGGAGCAACATTGTACTATCGATCATGCAACTAAACTCAGCAGGACTAGGGGTGTTATCTCTCCTGAGAGCCCCGAACCTGGGTTTGTCCGGCGTCCCACGCCCGCGCATATAAACCTTGCCTCTGGAGCCCACCAGCGCCCTCGAGCCTCCTCCTCTATTTAGCCATCCCTTGGCATCTGCCGTGCACCCACCACGACAGGCGGCGCCCACCATGGGGCAGCTCGAGGAGCTGGCCGGGAGCATGCTTCAGACGGGGCCCTTCTCCTACTCCGACGAGTCCGTCGCTCTGGCGGACGACGTCATTGGCGCGCTCGCCGCCTCCTTCACCGTGTTGCGCATCTCCGACGCGTTCGCGGTTGACGAGTACCCCAGCGAGGTGCTCAGCTACTCCGACTCTCCGCTCTCCCTCAGCGGCGGATTCACTGCCGGGGCGATGGACGCCCATGTGGAGGTCTTCATCGCTGGCGATGGCAACTCCTCCTCGTCGAGCAAGGCGAGGAGGGTCGCCGAAGTCGCGGCCGCCACGGCACGGACCGAGCCGTCCGACCCGCTGTGTGCCGTGATGCAGAGCCTCTGCATCCCCATCGGCACCGACGTCGACGCCACCAACGTCGCCGAAGCCCCAACCTAGCTCGAGGACAGACGCCAGCAGATACTGGACCTGTCCGAGACGCTGGCCGCCACCAGGCGTCGCCTGGAGGCTGCTCAGATGGAGCACGACGCCGCCCACGGATTCACGCCCGCTACGGTCGAGCCAAGCCAGGTCGCCGATACTCACACCCGGGGACGAGCGATCAGCCGGGCCTTCGGTGCCATCCGTACCATCTACGAGACCCCAGTCAAGAACATGCGCGTTGAGGAGGCAGCCGCGGTCGGCCTCGACCAACTCGCAGGCGAGGAGCTCAAGGAGCGCATCGGGCGGATGGGCGAGCTCCTTCACGCCGCCAACACCCAGCAGGATCGCCTCAACCAGCTCGCCAAGCCGGCGGGGTCCGGCTCCGCCCGTCTTGGTGGACCCAGCCAACTTCTGCACACGGCTTCCTCGCCGCTCGGTGGCGCCTCCGCCAAGCCCGGACCAGCGCATAACCCGGCCGCCACCGCCCGGCGCTTTGGGCAGCGTGCTGCGCCTCGGAGACCAGTAGCGGACCCGGCCAAGATGGCCGGCGTCCGGCTCCAACCGACCCGGCCCCTCGGAGCCTGGCCGCCAGTCGACTCGGCCCGCGCGCCATCGACGACGCTGACGCGCGCCACTGCCTCGATCAGCTCGCTCACTCCCTGAAGGTGGAGGAGAGCGGCACTATCGGGCTTCGGCCCACGCATCTGGGAGGAGCCCTTCCCCAAGGGGTTTGTGCTCCCCCGCGACACCCCCAAGTACAACGGGACCGTGAAGCCAGAAGACTGGCTCACCGACTACACCACGACCATTGGCATGACCGGTGCCAATCGTCGTCTTGCCGTGTGCTACGCACCGCTCATGCTCCAGGGGTCGGCCCGCACATGGTTGAACAGCCTGCCGATGGGCAGCATCAACGCATGGGTCAACTTTGAGGAAGCCTTTGTCCGCAACTTCACGGGGACATACAAGTGACCTGGTCGCCCCAGCCAGCTCGCCATGTGCGTGCAGGGGCCGACGGAGACCGGCCGCGAGTACCTTGCACGCTGGACCGAGCTCCGAAACAGCTGCGAGGGCGTCCATGAAGTCCAGGCGATCCAATACTTCATCAGCGGGTGCCGAGACGGCACCCTCCTCAAGCACAAGCTCCTACGCTCCGAGCCGGCCACCATGGCCGCGCTCATGGTGATGGCGGACAAGTACGCCAACACCGACTCCGCCATGAAGATCCAGGTGGCCTTTGGATGAAGCCGGCAAGCGGCCGGTTCCTCCCTCAGCCGGGCCGGCGAAAGCAGCCGCAGCAAAGATCACCGTAACAACAAGCGCAAGGCCGACCAACCGGCGCAACGACACGAAAACCGGCTTGTCACGGCCGCCGAGCCCGCGGCGGACCCGGCAGCGAAGCGCCGGCAGGCCGGCAAGATGGCGTGGCAACCCGCCATAAGTTTCAAAGAGATGCTCGACGCCCCATGCAAGCACCATAGCGGTGCAAGACCCTCCACGCACATGCTTCGGCAGTGCGCCATCACCAAGTGCATCATGAGGGGTGATGTTCCGCCTCCTCCGGCTCCGGCTCCAGCTCCAAGCGCAGGACAGCCGCCTCCGCCTCCACCACCGCCTCCCGCCGGCGGCGCGATGCGGAACGACGCCTACCCGGATCAGGACGCGGCCTACGTCGTCTTCACCAACCTTGGCAACGACAAGCGCAGCGAGCGCCTCCTTTGGCAGGAGGTGAACACCGTCGTCCCGGCCAAGACGAATTTCATGCACTGGTCGGATCACCCGATCACCTGGACCCGGGAGGATCACCCGGCAGTCATGCCGAGTCCGGGTGGATACGCCCTCGTCCTCAACCCCACCATCGTCGCGCGGCGTACATGCAAGTTCTCCCGAGTCCTCATCGACGGTGGCAGCAGCATCAACATCCTCTACCGCGACACGATGACCAAGCTCGGCCTCAAGGCGGAGGACCTGGAGCCAACTCGAATAGTCTTACACGACATCGTACCCGGCCTCTCCTGCTCGTCCATTGGCCGGTTCCGGCTCGATGTCCTGTTCGGCGACAACAGCCACTTCCGACGCCAACCGGTCTGGTTCGAGGTGGTGGACCTGTCCTGCGCGTATCATGCATTGCTGGGCTGGCCCGCGCTCGCCAAGTTCATGGCGGTTCCCCACTACGCATACCTAAAGATGAAGATGTCGGGTCCCAAGGGCCTCATTACCGTCACCGGCGACTACCGCAAGTCTCTGGAGTGCGCCCGAGACGGCGCCAAGTTGGCCGAGTCGCTGGTCATTGCCGAGGAGCGGCGCCAGCTCGACCGGATCGTCGCTCTGGCTGGCGAGGCCTCTGCTGCGTCGATCCCGACCCTGGACCTAGCCGACGAGGCCGCCTTTGAAGCCCTGCAAGGAGACCAAAAAGGTGGAGCTCAACCCGGAAGACCCCAGCTGCAGCAAGTACGTTGCTGTAGACGCCCGCCTCGACAGCAAATAGGAAGGCGAGCTCGTCGACTTCCTCCGTGAGAATCAGGATATCTTCATATGGACCTCCAAAGACATGTCGGGTATCCCGAGGAAGTACGCCGAGCACAAACTCCACGTCCGCAAGGACGCCAAGCCTGTCCGTCAACCCCTCCATCGATTTTCCGAAGAAAAGAGAAGAACCATTGGTGAAGAGGTCGCCAAGCTTTTGGCGGCCGACTTCATAATGGAAGTGTTTCACCCCGAGTGGCTGGCCAATCCAGTCCTCGTCATAAATAAGAACAAGACCTGGCGCATGTGTATCGACTACACCAGCCTCAACAAGGCCTGTCCCGAGGATCCGTTCGCTCTCCCGGGGATCGACCAAGTCATCGACTCGACCGCCGGGTGCGAGCTCCTGTCCTTCCTGGATGCTTACTCCGTTTACCACCAGATCAAGATGGACCCGACCGATGCCCTGAAGACGTCCTTCATCACGCCCTTTGGGGCATACTGCTACATCACCATGTCGTTTGGCTTGAAGAACGCCGGCACCACCTTCCAATGCTGCATGCAGAAATGCCTGCTACCGCAATTCGGCCGCAACATCCACGTGTATGTGGACGATATCATGGTGAAGACCAAGCAGCATCTCATGCTCCTCGACGATTTGAAGGAAACATTCGCCAACCTCCATGAATACAAGGTCAAGCTCAACCCAGAAAAATGCGTCTTCGGCGTCCCGGCCGAAAAGCTGCTCGGCTTCCTCGTCTCGAAACGCGGCATCGAGGCGAACCCAGAGAAGATCAAGGCCATCGAGCGCATGCGCAAGCCAGCTCGGCTACGCGATGTCCAGAAGTTCACTGGATGCCTGGCCTCGGTCAGCCGGTTTCTAAGCCGGGTGGGAGAGAAGGCGCTACCCCTGTACCAGCTGATGAAGAAGACAAGCCTGTTCGAGTGGAACGGCAAGGCGGACGAAGCTTTCCAAGACCTCAAAGCATGCTCTCCACCGCACCAGTCCTGGTCGTGCCGACCGACAAGGAGCCACTGTTGCTCTACATAGCCGCGACCTCGCGGGCGGTCAGCACGGTGCTGGTGGTCGAGCGACCAGAGAAGGGCAAGATCTAGGCCGTCCAGCGCCCGGTCTACTACCTGAGCAAGGTGCTCTCCACCTCCAAGCAGAACTACCCACACTACCAGAAGATGTGTTATGGCATGTACCTCACCGCCAAGAAGATGAAGAAGTACTTTCAAGAGCACGTCATCAGCGTCGTCAGCATGGCGCCTATCGCAGAAATCATCGGGTGCCAGGACGCCTCTGGCCGGGTCGCCAAATGGGCGATCTAGCTAGCCAGCCACACCATCCTCTACGAGCCCCGCACCACGATCAAGTCTCAGGCCCTGGCCGATTTCCTTGTCGACTGGACCGAGACCCAGTACTTGCCGCCGCCTCCCGACTCGACGCATTGGCGCATGCACTTTGATGGGTCCAAGATGCGACTCGGCTTAGGGGCCGGCATCGTACAGTCATCTCCAAAGGGCGACCGACTCCGCTACGCGCTCCAGATCCACTTCGCTGCCTCCAACAATGTCGCCGAATACGAAGCCCTTGTGCACGGCCTCCGGCTTGCCAAGGAACTCGGCATCCGATGCATCCTGTGCTACGGCGACTCGGACCTGGTGGTGCAGCAGTGCTCCGACGAGTGGGACGCCTGCGACTCCAACATGGCAAGCTACCGCTTCCTCGTCCAGAAGCTGTCCAGATCCTTTGATGGCTGCGAGTTCCTCCACGTCCCGTGTGCGGAGAACGAGGCAGCCGACACGGTCGCCAAGATCACCTCGTCACGTCAAGCCATCCCATCCGGCGTCTCCCTCGAGCACCTACGCAAGCCATCCGTCAAGCCATCGCCGGACTCCAAGTCCATCCACGTTCCAGAAGACCCGACCGCACCACAAGCCGGCCCGGGGGCTGCTGAACCCGGCCCGGGGGCTGCTCAGCTCAACCCGGCCACCATCACCACGAACCCGGCCGTCGCCGTCCCCAACCCGGGGGCTGCTCAACCCGGCCTAGGGGCTGTCAACCTGGAACCCACCCTGGTGGCCACCTTCACCGTGATCGCGGCCCCATCCTAGGCCCTGCCGATATCAGAATTTTTGGAGAACGGGGTTCTCCTCATGGACGAGACCGAAGCTCGGCAAGTTCAGCGCCGGGCGTCCACCTACAGCATCATCAACAACGAGCTCATCAAGCGCAGCTCCACCGGCGTGTTCTAGCGCTGCGTCGAGCAGGATCGCGACATCGACATCCTCCTCGACATTCACCAGTGCGAGTGCGGGCACCACGCCGCATCACGATCCCTGGTGGCCAAGGCGTTCCGCCACAGCTTCTACTGGCCAACGGCCCTCGAAGATGCCGACTCACTCGTCCTCAAGTGCGAGGGGTTGGCCCTTTGCGGTCTGAGGACTCGACATGGTGGGACTCTTCAAAACCGCTCGAGGCGGCATGACGCACTTGCTGGTGGCAGTGGACAAATTCACCAAGTGGATCAAGGCAAGAGCAATCAAGAAACTGGACGGGCCAACAGTCGCCGGTTCATCAAGGATATAGCGGTGCGCTATGGCATGCCGAACAGCATCATCACCGACAATGGCACCAACTTCGCCAAGGGTGCGCTCGAACAATACTGTTCCGTCTCCGGCATCTGCCTTGACTTGGCCTCCGTGGCACATCCGCAGTCCAACGGGCAGGTCAAGCGGGCCAACAGACTCATCTTGTCCATCATCAAACCGCGACTCGTCAAGCTGCTCATTCGTTTACACGGCAGTTGGCTTGACGAGTTTCCTGCAATTTTCTGGAGTCTACGCACCACACCAAACCGGTCGACCGGGTTCACCCCGTTCTTCCTCATATATGGATCTGAAGCCGTCATCCCGACCAACGTCGAGATCGACTCACCGCGCGTTGCGATGTACACCGAAGCTGAAGCCAGAGAGGCACGCGAAGACGGCGTCGACCTGCTCGAAGAAGCACGCCTTCTGGCACTTAGCCGTTCGGCTATCTACCAGCAAGGCCTGAGGCACTACCACAGCAAGAAGATCAAGCCTCTCGCATTCCGCGAAGGTGACCTCGTCCTTCAACTCGTCCAAGAGCAGGCAGGCCAGCACAAGCTGTCCTCTCCATGGGAGGGCCCATTCATTGTCAGCAGGGCCTTGCGCAACCGCAACGCCTACTACCTCATCGATGCGCGCAAGTCAAAGAAGCCCAAGAGGGACACCACTGGCGAAGAAACGACTCGACCGTGGAACGCGGAACTCCTCTGCCCGTTTTACAGTTAGCCGCACGAATGTATGTATCGTCGCCTTTTGTAAACGTATGAAACTATGGGGTCCCCGAACGAGACTCAGGGGCTGCCTTTTGCCGACCAATTTATTGCGTCCCTATTTCGCTTCACTTTACTACTGAACCAGACCGTCGGCTCGACTCGCTCGACCCCGGGGCTCGGGGGCAGGCCGGCTTGGTCGCCACCCCGCCGCTTTACTTGGTGATTCCTGATAAAGTTAGGATGCCACGGTCCCCCACTTCGCCCTAAAACCGCAGATCCAGCTCTGGCTGTCGGCAGGCAAGCACAACGGGCCAAAGCTCCCCTACGATTCACACACTAAGTCAAAAGCCGCCGGGTCGATCAACCCGGCCCGTCGCTCATCAACTAAGTTAGTCGCACGACCGGCTGCTCACCAACCGGCCAAGCCGGATTGCCGCCAGCCAGCCCGGTGGGTGTTTCGCTCGCGCTCAATGCTTCTAAGGAGCCAAGTCCTGTGCGCCCCTCTCGAAGAATAGAACTTCTTGTCACGTACTGGAGCCTCGGTCGTCTGACTCGCGGGGGGGGGGGGGGGGGGGTTTCAGACAGGAGAAGCGCATGAAATCGGTTCGAAAAAAGCGGAAGGCAAAGAACAAACAAGCACTCATAACATTTACACACAAATGTTTAAAAGCAAAGGCCAACGGCCCGAGTTCATTACACCCTAAAAAATCTCTGTGGGTGGGTGGACCTGCTACTTAACAAGTTTTCTACACAAAGTTTCTCAGGTATCCCCAGCGCCGCGTCGCGACGTCGATGGCTCTCCCCTGCCGGCCTCAGGGTCCAGTGAGGTCCTCTTCAGCCTCCGCGTCGCCATAGACACCCGTCTCCTCTGAGCTCCCCTCCGGGCCGCGAAGAAGCAAGCCGTAGTCGTCACCTTCCACGACCCCGCTGTCTTTCGTCCGCTCCGAATGGAACTCGTCGTGGAAGGCGAACTCGGCAATGTAGCAGGCCCGGGAGGCGATCCAGCCGGCTTGCTCCTGCAGCAACTGCTCCGAACCAGCGCGCTGGCCCATCAGCGTGTCCAGCTGAAGATCCGGATGCCAAGACAGCGCGATCCGGAGCGCATCTCAGCACCGGCCCGGGCGGCAGAAACGCGCCAGTCGCCAAGGCGGTCCAGGCCCATCTCCAACCAGCGCGCCAGGCGCGAGAAGCTGCGCGGATGGACGGAGTCCGGCCATAGGGCCGTCGTCATCGCGGTGCCGGCCCGGGACAGCTGCTCCATCTGCGTCCCCAAGACCCGCAGGCAGGCCTCAGGAGCGGCGATGATCTCCGGGAAGGTCCAGGCCGTCAGCGGATCCGTCCCAGACCCAGGGGTGCCGGTCAGGTCGCGCTGATAGCGGACGGCTTCCTCCGCCAGCCGCTGCGTCTCCGAGAACGCCCCTATCGCAAAAGAAGAAGCAAGTTAGAAGGAAAACAAGGAAGAAAGAACCGGGTCCCGACCCGACAAACTATAAGAAGCAGCACTTACTGGAGAAGGATTCTTCCAGGTGTTGTGCCTCGAGCAACGTACCACCCGCTCCCGCTCCAAGACGCGGTCGCGCTCCCCGAGCGCGTTCTCCAGGTTGGCTGCCTTAGCAAGGGCCTCCTTCAGCTCGACGTCCTTGTCTTCGGCCACCTTCTCGGCCGCCTCACGACGGCGAGTCTCGTCCTGACGGGCCTCCTCAGCCGCGGTGGCCTACTCCCATAGACGATCCACCTCGGCCTGGAGACGGCCCTTGTCGTCGGCCAGCTGGCCGCGCTGCTGGTCCGCCTTGACCAGGGCCTGCTGCGTCTCCACCACCTTGGCGGCCTCCGCCTTAAGGAGCTCCACCTCGGCTTCAAGGCGGCTCTTGTGACCTGCCAGCTGCTCATGCAGCTGGTTGGCCTCGTCAAGAGACAGTCTGGCCGCGGCCGCCTCCGCCCTCGCCTGCGCCGCCTCAACACCGAGAGAGCCGGTGTCGGCAACAAGCCGATCATAATGATGACCAGCCTGGAGCAGCCGGGTCCGCCAAGATAGCACCTCGGCTGCAAAGAAGAAGAATTCAGCAGAAGGAGAAAAAAAGACAAGACTTAAGATTTGGCCCAACTGTTACACAGTTGGCCCGAATCTCGGGGGCTACACCCAGTGGGTGCGCTAGCGTGCCCCCACTAGAAAAGAAGCACAAGAGTACATGCGGCGACGCGAAGCTCCTCCTCCTTGGCAGCAAGTTGCTCCTTGAGTTCCCAATGCTTGCCCAGGAGCCAGTTGAAGGCGTCAACCCGGAAGGCGTCAAGATGCTGAAAAAAGACAGAAGTCAGAACAAGGCCAATGCTCTTAAGATTCGACCCAACTACTACATAGTTGGCGCGAACCTCGGGGGCTACACCCAGTGGGTGCGCTGGCGCGCCCCCACAAAGAAGAAATTGAAAGGAAAGAAAAAAAGGGGGAAGCCTTACCAAGACGGCGCACTCCAGGTCGCGCGTTCGCTCCACCTCGGCCTGGGCGAACGCCTCAAGCCGCTCCGCCCGGCCTCGCAGTCGGCGGCTGATGGCGTCTAGCGCTGCCTCCTCCTGGGTCTGAGGCCCGAAGACGGTCGCGCCCCCGCTCCGCGCGGGCTGCGGCACGGCAGCTCGACACCCTCCCGGATGGAGCACCAAGGCGTGCCCCCCGCTAGCCGCTTGCGACGCGGCCAGCACCTCCTCTGACGCTCCCCCCAGCATCGTCAGCAACCCGGACGCGGGGATACCCTGCATCGCCACCTCAGGCACCGCCGCCCGCGGTGCCTCCTCCATAGCCGGCGGATCCTCCGGCGCCGCCGCCAGCGGCGCCTCCTCCAAGACGACGCCCCCTCCGCCACCATCGGCCCCCGCGCGCTCGACCACGTCGGCTCACGGCAGGGTATCGCCCCCCACCTCCACGACCTCCCAGTCAAGGACCACCACCTCAGCCTGGCCTCCACGGCCGCGCTCCCTCATCGACGACGGCTCAAAGACTGTCGCCGCCAACACCGTGCCCTCCGGCATCTCGCGCCAGGACGGCTCCGCGCAGGCTCGCGCCCATGCCGACACCGCGTCGGTCCAAGACTGGACCGACGCCGCATCCAGCTCCGCCTCGGCGTCGTCCGGGTCAAGGCCGAGGTCCGAGTCGCCCCATCCCTCCTCCTCGACCAAGCCGGCAAGGTCGGACCGGCTCCTGCTGAACGCGACTCCCTCAGCGGCCACGGCCTCCGCTGCCGCCCTCGTCAGCGCGATTGGCGACCTGAAGAAGAAAGCAGAATAAGTGTAGGACCTTAAAGTATGTCTAGAGGGGGGGTGATTAGACTACTTGACCAATTAAAAACTTAACCTTTTCCCAATTTTATAGTTTGGCAGATTTTAGCTATATTAGGACAAGTCAAGCAATCATCACACAATTCAAGCAAGCATGCAAAGAGTATATTGGCAGCGGAAATTAAAGCATGCAACTTGCAAGAAAGTAAGGGAAGGGTTTAGAGGATTCAAACGCAATTGGAGACACGGATGTTTTTCTCGTGGTTCCGATAGGTGGTGCTATCGTACTTCCACGTTGGTGGAGACTTCAACCCACGTAGGAGTAGCAGTTCTTGTGAGTCCATGGAGGGCTCCACCCACGAAGGGTCCACGAAGAAGCAACCTTGTCTATCCCACCATGGCCGTCGCCCACGAAGGACTTGCCTCACTAGCGGTAGATCTTCACGAAGTAGGCGATCTCCTTGCCCTTACAAACTCCTTGGTTCAACTCCACAATCTTGTCGGAGGCTCCCAAGTGACAACTAGCCAATCTAGGAGACACCACTCTCCAAGAAGTAACAAATGGTGTGTTGATAATGAACTCCTTTCTCTTGTGCTTCAAATGATAGTCTCCCCAACACTCAACTCTCTCTCATAGGATTTGGATCTCGTGGAAAGAGGGTTTGAGGGGAAAACAACTTGGGGAAGGCTAGAGATCAAGATTCATATGGTTGGAATGGAATATCTTGGCCTCAACACATGAGTAGCTGGTTCTCTCTCAGAAATGGTAAGTTGGAAGTGTAGGTTCAGTCTGATGGCTCTCTCCACGAATGAAGAGGAGGTGGAGGGGTATATATAGCCTCCACACAAAATCTAACCGTTACACACAATTTACCAAACTCGGTGGGACCGAATAGTTAAACTCGGTTGGACCGATTTAGTAAACCTAGTGACCGATTTTGGTAATCTCGGTGAGACCGATTACACAAACTCGGTGAGACCGATTTTGGTAATTAGCTAACCAGAGGGTTGGTCAGGTAAACTCGGTGGGACCGATTTGCTCTTTTCGCTGAGACCGAAATGTTACAAAAAGGAAACAGAGAGTTTACATTGCAATCTCGGTGGGACCGATCACTCACTTCGGTTAGACCGAAGCGTTCTGAAGGAAACAGAGAGATTGCAACCCCATCTCGGTGAGACCGAGATCCCTATCGGTAAGACCGATTTGCTTAGGATTTGTGGTAGTGGCTATGACTTTTGGAATCGGTGGCGCGGATAGAAAGAATCGGTGTGACCGATTTTGGCTTTAGGTTTAGGTCATTTGTGGATGTGGGAAAGTAGTTGAGGGTTTTGGAGCATATCACTAAGCACATGAAGCAAAAGGCTCATTAAGCAACACCTCATCCCTTCTTAATAGTATTGGCTTTTGCTATAGACTCAATGTGATCTTGGATCACTAAAATGTAAAATGAAGAGTCTTGAGATTTTGAGCTTGAGCCAATCCTTTGTCCTTAGTATTTTGAGGGATCCACTTTCATCATCCATGCCATGCCATTCATTAAGCTTTCCTGAAATAATAGTCTTGGAATAGCATTAGCTCAATGAGCTATATGTTGTTATGAATTACCAAAACCACCTAGGGATAGTTGCACATTCAATAAGCAAATAAAAGGCAAGACTGGCTCAAGAAATACGGGCGCAAGCAGGAAATAAGTCTTACCCTGTCAAGACCGGGACCAGGGTCGGCTTCCCGCGCTTCTTCTTGGCCGGCCTGCCAGGCTCGGCCGGGTCCGCCGTGCGCTTCGGGGCCTGGGGTCGCGGTGCGACGCTGTCCTTCCCATGCAATGCGAGGACCTGGCTCGCCCCGCCTCGCCGCCTCCCCCGCCCAACGCCGTTACCCCAACAACCAGCGTCAGCATCACCCGCGCCGCGACATGATCAAACAATTCAAGACAAATGAAGAAGGAAAGATTCAAAACCTACCCGCGCGACGCCCAGCGCCAGTGTTGGACTCGGCCACCTCCTCGCCGCCTTTAGCCGCGGGCTCCTCTAGTGCCACCGGCGCCACCTGCGACGGAGCCCGGGTGTAAGGGTGCCCGCTCGTGTTCAGAAGTATCTCCCACGACGCGTCGGGATGAATAAGAAGATGCGCGGCGGCAAAATAACAAGACCAGACGCTCATCTGCGGCGTAGGGTTCGCTTGGCTGTACGGCTCCTTGCCGAATCGCCAGTCCTCCCCAAGGTTGGCCTTGGAGATGTCATTCACGCCGCGCGTAACCTGCTCCGCAGACAGCCGCGTCGACCCCATCCGGTTGGGGTCCTGAAGCCCGATCATCTCGCCGATGAGGCAGGAGCACCTCTGAAGCGGAAGAACCCGTCAGGTGATGAACGCGGCAAGGAGGTCGGTGCCGGTGAGCCCCTCCTGTGTCCTCATCACCGTGACCCACTCGCAGAGATTGACGATTTCCTGCGACGGGCGCCGGAGCGAGTAGCCCCAGTTCATCTTCGCCCGCGGCAGCGCGACGGCGAAGCGGGGAAGATTAATGTGGTCCGCACCGTGGTTGCAGACGTAGAAGGAGTTCTGCCACTTCTTGGCAGAATCCTCGAGTGGGATCTTGGGGAAGTCCGCCCCCGACCGCTTCAAGATGACGGCGGCGCCGCAGTCAGCGAACTCCCCGGCCGACGGGCCCTGCTGCTTCAAGGAGAAGAAGCGCGCCCAGAGGTCGATCGTCGGCTCGACCCCCAGGTGCCCCTCGCACAGGGTCACAAAGCCGGAGAACTGGACAATGGCGCCGGCACCAAGATCGTGCGTTTGGAGCCTGAAGAACTCCAAGAACGCGCGGAAGAAAGTGCTCGCCGGCAGCCCGAAGCCATGCTCGAAATGCGTGAGGAAGACGACGCGCTCCTGCCCCTCGGGCCGGGGCCTCTGCTCGCCACGCGATAGCCGGACACCAACGTCCGTCTCCCGCGACAGGGCCGCAAAGTCCGAAGGTAGGTGATATCGTCGGTGGTGACGGTCGAGCCCATCCAGGAGCCCGACGGCATCGGCATCACCGGAAGAGAAAGAGAGAAGATGGACGACGGAGAGATCTCTGCTCAGGGCCGCGGGCGTAGCTGTGCGTCAAAGGCAAGGAGCAGAGCAGGTGCGGGGGACAGGAGGGCGCGAGAAAGAATAATGTCCGCCGCCCCCTTGCCCCCTCAATTTATAGCCCCCAGATTCAAACGTGGGGGAGTGGGATCATCTACACACGCCCGTTCCACTACCCCGCATTAAGTGCGCGCGTACACACGCACTAACTGCTCGGGGAAGTGCAACCGGCCCCTAGACGCCGCAATAAATCCGCGCGCGTGGGCCAAGGGTGCGCGGCGGCGGGCCCCGGCCCGTCGCCTAGTCCCGTCACGCGCGTAGCCTGTCAGGCCCCTCCGACTTCCGGGCACCATGTGGCGCCTGCGCGAAGCCCGAGGGATCGCCTCAAGATTTGACGGACTCCTCGGTTCCCGCCACGGCCGGGATGCCGTGATCCGGTTTCCGAGAAAACCGGCACACAGTGGGTGTTGCCGGACCCGACGTTCGCAGATTCTGCCTTGCTCAAGGGGGAAACTGCGAAGGCCCACTCATCCAAAGACGGCGGACCTTTACAGCTTCGGGGACTACTGCCCCGGGCAGGCAATGGAACCTGGATCCTCTTCAAAAATTAGCGGGGCCTGCACCGCCCTGCAAACCGGCATGCGCCTGGCCCGGTCGCTCGACCCGACAAGGCCCGCAACTCGGCCAAGCCCCTCGACTCGGCAAGGGACGTCGACCCGGCCACAGCAGCTGGCACAAGACAACTCAACCCGGCCAATCCCCTCGTCTTGGCAAGATACGTCGACCCGGCGCCGCCATGACTTCCTCAGCAAGCCGACCCACCCGTGGCGTCCACGGCAACGCAGCCACGGGTCAGCTCCCGTCCCATCCAGGTCGTACGATGGGACAAGACCTCAACCACCGATGACCAAGGCAACAATGTTCCCGTCCATGCCTATGGTCAGCCAGAGCGTGGCAACAGTGCCCCTTACCTACCCGCTGACCAGGGCTGGCGTGGCAACAGTGCTCCTGCCCTCGCCGGTGACGACAGCAAGCGGCAGCCTGACGGAGAGCACTATACACGACTCAACTCGGCCACGCCCTGACGATCGACAAGACGGCGCACAGTCCCCCTAGGCACGCAGGGCCCGCACCTAGGGGAACCCGGCGAACCACAAGCCCACAAGTGGGACCCAGCCCGGTACCCCGGACACCGACAATACGGGCCCACCGACTCGGCATATTACCATTGTAACCATGGGTGGGTTGAGCTATAAAACCCCCAGGAGTCCACATGGGCGAGAGAAGCGAAGCAATACAAGGCACATGTAAGAGAAACACAGGCAAGCATAGGACTAGCCACCCAACAGCAACACCGGGGAGAAGGAACAGCCCGAGCCTTGGCCAGCTTCCTTCCTCCACCATACAGCTCCAGGAGCAACATTGTACTATCAATCATCCAACTAAACTCGGCAGGACGAGGGGTGTTATCTCTCCGGAGAGCCCCGAACCTGGGTATGTCCGGCGTCCCGCGTCCGCGCATATCAACCTCGCCTCTAGAGCCCACCAGCGACCTCGAGCCTCCTCCTCTCTTTATCCATCCCTTGGCATCTGCCGTGCGCCCACCACGACAGTATTCGTGGGTTACAGATTGCTACAAACTGTTCTGTTTTTGACAGATTCTGTTTTTCGTGTGTTGTTTGCTTATTTTGATGCATCTATGGCTAGTATTAAGTGGTGTGAACCATAGAGAACTTGAAATACAGTAGGTTTAACACCAATATAAATAAAGAATGAGTTCATTACAGTACCTTATGTGGTGGTTTTGCTAACGGAGCTCATGAGATTTCCTGTTGAGTTTTGTGTTGTGAAGTTTTCAAGTTTTGGGTAAAGATTTGATGGACTATGGAATAAGGAGTGGAAAGCGCCTAAGCTTGGGGATGCCCATGGCACCCCAAGATATTCAAGAATAGCCAAAAGCCTGCTTAGGGATGCCCCCGTAAGGCATCCCCTCTTTCGTCTTCGTTCATTGGTAACTTTACTTGGAGCTATATTTTTATTTGCCACATGATATGTGTTTTGCTTGGAGCGTCTTATATGATATTAGTTTTTGCTTTTTAGTTTTCCATAATCATCCTTGCTGTACACACCTTTTGGGAGAAGCGCACTTGATTAGAATTTATTAGAATACTCTATGTGCTTCACTTATATCTTTTGAGCTAGATAGTTTTTTCTCTAGTGCTTCACTTATATCTTTTAGAGCACGGCGGTGGCTTGATTTTGTAGAAATTGCTAGTCTCTCATGCGTAACTTATATTATTTTGAGAGTCTTTCAGAACAGCATGGTATTTGCTATGGTTATAAAATTGGTCCTAGAATGGTAGGCATCCAAGTTGGGTATAATAAAAACTACCATAGGAAGTGAATTGGATGCTATGATCAATTTCATACTTGATAATTGTTTTGAGACATGGAGGTAGTGATATTAAAGTCATGCTAGTTCGGTGGTTATTAATTTAAAGAATGCTTGTGTTGAAGTTAGCAAGTCCCGTAGCATGCACATATGGTTAAAGTTGTGTAATAAATTTGAAACATGAGGTGTCCTTGGATTGTGCATCCTTATGAGTGGCGGTCGGGGACGAGCGATTGTCTTTTCCTACCAATCTATCCCCCTAGGAGCATGTGCGTAGTGCTTGGTTTTTGATGACTTGTAGATTTTTGCAATAAGTATATGAGTTCTTTTGACTAATGTTGAGTCCATGGATTATACGCACTCTCACCTTTCCATCATTGCTAGCCTCTTGATTGCGTGCATTGCCCTTTCTCACCTTGAGAGTTGTTGCAAACTTGGCGGTGCATCCAAACCCCGTGATACGATACGCTCTATCACACATAAACCTCCTTACATCTTCCTCAAAACATCCACCATACCTACCTATTATGGCATTTCCATAGCCATTCCGAGATATATTGCCATGCAACTTTCCACCATTCCGTTTATCATCATGACACGCATTACTATTGTCATATTCCCTTGCATAATCATGTAGTTGACATCGTATTTGTGGCAAGGCCACTTTGCATAATTTTTCATACATGTCACTCTTGTTTCATTGCCCATCCCGGTACACCGCCGGAGGCATTCATATAGAGTCATATCTTGTTCTAGTTTTGAGTTGTTATTCCTGAGTTGTAAATCAATAAAAGTTTGATGATCATCATTATTAGAGCATTGTACCCAAAAAGAAAAAAAAGAAAGGCCAAAAAAAAGGGAAAGGCCAAAGAAAAAAAAGAAAAAGGAAGAAAGGCCAAAAATAAAAAAAAGGCCCAAAAAAGAAAAAAAAGAAAAAGGGGGCAATGTTACTATCTCTTCTCCACACTTGTGCTTTAAAGTAGCACCATGTTCTTCATATAGCGAGTCTCATATGTTGTCACTTTCATATACTAGTGGGAATTTTTTCATTATAGAACTTGGCTTGTATATTCCTATGATGGGCTTCCTCAAAATGCCCTAGGTCTTCGTGAGCAAGCAAGTTGGATGCACACCCACTAGTTTTCTTTTGTTGAGCTTTCATACATTTATAGCTCTAGTGCATCTGTTGCATGGCAATCCCTACTCCTCATGTTGACATCAATTCATGGGCATCTCCATGGCCCGTTGATTATCCTCGTCAATGTGAGACTTTCTCCTTTTTTGTCTTCTCCACACAATCCCCATCATCATATTCTATTCCACCCATAGTGTTGTATCCATGGCTCACGCTCATGTATTGCGTGAAAGTTGAAAACGTTTGAGATTATTTAATTACGAAACAATTGCTTGGCTTGTCATCTAGGGTGTATAATTTTGGAGCATTTTTGTGTGACGAAAATGAAGCATAACCTAACTATATGATTTTGTAGGGATGAACTTCCTTTAGCCATGTTATTTTGAGAAGAAATGATTGCTTTGATTAGTATGCTTGAAGTATTACTATTTCTTATGTCAATATAAACTTTTATTTTGAATCATTTGGATCTGAACATTCATGCCACAATAAATAAAATTACATTGAGAAATATGCTAGGTAGCATTCCACATCAAAAATTCTGTTTTTATCATTTACCTACTCGAGGACGAGCAGGAATTAAGCTTGGGGATGCTTGATACGTCTCCAACGTATCTATAATTTTTTATTGTTCCATGCTATTATATTACCCGTTTTGGATGTTTGTTTGCTTTACTTTACACATTTATATAATTTTTGGGACTAACCTACTAACCGGAGGCCCAACCCGTATTGCTGTTTTTTTGGCCTATTTCAGTGTTTCGAAGAAAAGGAATATCAAACGGAGTCCAAACGGAATGAAACCTTCGGGAGCGTGATTTTTCGAACGAACGTGATCCAGAGGACTAGGAGTGCAAGTCAAGAAGAAGTCGAGGCGGCCACGAGGGTGGAGGGCGCGCCCACCCCTACAGGGTGCGCCCCCTATCTCGTGGGCCCCTCGGGCGGCCACCGACCAACTTCTTCCTCCTATATATACCCACGTACCCCGAAAACATCAGGGAAGCCAACAAAAACCTAATTACACTGCCGTAACCTTCTGTATCCGCGAGATCCCATCTTGGAGCCTTCGTCGGCGCTCCGACGAACGGGGAATCGACGATGGAGGAGTTCTACATCAACACCATAGCCCCTCCGATGAGTTGTGAGTAGTTTACCACAGACCTTCGGGTCCATAGTTATTAGCTAGATGGCTTCTTCTCTCTTTTTGGATCTCAATATCATGTTCTCCTTGATCTTCTTGGAGATCTATTCTATGTAACTCTTTTTGCGGTGTGTTTGTCGAGATCCGATGAATTGTAGGTTTATGATCAAGTTTATCTATGAGAAATATTTGAATCTCCTCTGAATTCTTTTATGTATGATTGAGTTATCTTTGCAAGTCTCTTCAAATTATCAGTTTAGTTTGGCCTACTAGATTGGTCTTTCTTGCAATGGGAGAAGTGCTTAGCTTTGGGTTCAATCTTGCGGTGTCCTTTCCCGATGTGGCCCGAGGGCAGCAAGGCACGTATTGTATTGTTGCCATCGAGGTTAAAAAGATGGGGTTTATATCATATTGCATGAGTTTATCCCTCTACATCATGTCATCTTTCTTAATGCGTTACTCTGTTCTTATGAACTTAATATTCTAGATGCATCTTTGGATAGCGATCGATGTGTGGAGTAATAGTAGTAGATGCAGTACGCAGTCGGTCTACTTGTCACGGACGTGATGCCTATATCCATGATCATGCCTAGATAATCTCATAATTATCCGCTTTTCTATCAATTGCTCGACAGTAATTTGTTCACCCACCGTAATACTTATGCTATCTTGAGTGAAGCCACTAGTGAAACCTATGGGCCCCCGGGTCTATCTTTTATCATATAAGCTTTCAATCTACTTTATTTGCATCTTTACTTTTCCAATCTATATCATAAAATACCAAAAATATATTTATCTTATCATACTATCTCTATCAGATCTCACTTTCGCAAGTGGCCGTAAAGGGATTGACATCCCTTTATTGTGTTGGTTGCGAGTTCTTTGTTTGTTTGTGTAGGTGTGTGGGACTTTTGAGGAGCCTCCTCTTTGGATTGATACCTTGGTTCTCAAAAACTAAGGAAATACTTACGCTACTATTGCTGCATCACCCTTTCCTCTTCAAGGAAAACCAACGCAAGCTCAAGACGTAGCAACCACTAGTTTCAATAAAAAGGGCAAAGGGAAGAAGGGGAACTTCAAGAAGAACGGCAAGCAAGTTGCTGCTCAAGTGAAGAAATCCAAGACTGGACCTAAGCCTGAGACTGAGTGCTTGTACTGCACACGGACTTGTCACTAGAAGCGGAACTGCCCCAAGTATTTGGCGGATAAGGATGGCAAAGTGAAAGGTATATTTGATATACACGTTATTGATGTGTACATTACTAATGCTCGTAGGAGCACCTGGGTATTTGATACTGGTTTGTTTCTCATATTTGCAACTCGAAACCGGGGCTATGGATTTATTTGATACTGGTTTGTTGCTCATATTTGCAACTCGAAACCGGGGCTATGGATTAAAGGAAGATTGGCTAAGGACAAGGTGACGATGCGCGTGGGAAATGGTTCCGAAGTCGATGTGATTACCGTCGGCACGCTACCTCTACATCTACCTTCTGGATTAGTTTTAGACCTGAATAATTGTTATTTGGTGCCAGCGTTAAGCATGAACATTATATCTGGATCTTGTTTGATGCGAGACGGTTATTCATTTAAATCAGAGAATAATGGTTGTCCTATTTATATGTGTAATATCTTTTATGGTCATGCACCCTTGATGAGTGGCATATTTTTGTTAAATCTTGATTGTAGTGATACACATATTCATAATATTGAAGCCAAAAGATGCAAGTTTAATAATCATAGTGCAACTTATTTGTGGCACTACCGTTTAGGTCATATTGGTGTAAAGTGCATGAAGAAACTCCATGCTGATGGGCTTTTGGAATCACTTGATTATGAGTCACTTGATGCTTGCGAACCATGCCTCATGGGCAAGATGACTAAGACTCCGTTCTTCGGAACAATGGAGCGAGCAACTGATTTATTGGAAATAATACATACTGATGTATGCGGTCCAATGAGTGTTGAGGCTCGCCGCGGGTATTGTTATTTTCTGACCTTCACAGATGATTTGAGCAGATATGGGTATATATACTTGATGAAACATAAGTCTGACATTTGAAAAGTTCCAAGAATTTTAGAGTGAAGTGGAAAATCATCGTAACAAGAAAATAAAGTTTCTACGATATGATTGTGGAGGTGAATATTTGTGTTATGAGTTTGGTCTTCATTTGAAACAATGTGGAATAGTTTCGCAATTCATGCCACCTGGAACACCACAGCGTGATGGTGTGTCCGAACATCGTAACCACACTTTATTAGATATGGTGCGATATATGATGTCTCTTACTGATTTACTGCTATCATTTTAGGGTTATGCTTTAGAGACGGCGGGCACCATCTAAATCCGTTGAGACAACACCATACGAACCGTGGTTTGGCAAGAAACCCAAGTTGTCGTTTCTTAAAGTTTGGGGCTGCAATGCTTATGTGAAAAAACTTCAACCTGATAAGCTCGAAGCCAAATCGGAGAAATGGGTCTTCATAGGATACCCAAAGGAGACTGTTGGGTACACTTCTATCACAGATCTGAAGGCAAGATATTCATTGCTAATAATGGATCCTTTCTAGAGAAGGAGTTTCTCTCGAAAGAAGTGAGTGGGAGGAAAGTGGAACTTGATAAGGTAATTGTACCTTCTCCCGAATTGGAAAGTAGTTCATCACAGAAATCAGTTCCAGTGATTCCTACACCAATTAGTGAGAAATTTAATGATAATGCTCATGAAACTTCAGATCAAGTTACTACTGAACCTCGTAGGTCAAACAGAGTACATTCCACACCAAAGTGGTACGGTAATCCTGTTCTGGACGTCATGTTACTAGACCATGACGAACCTACAAACTATGAGGAAGCGATGATAAGCCCAGATTCTGTGAAATGGCTTGAGGCCATGAAATCTAAGATGGAATCCATGTATGAGAACAAAGTGTGGACTTTGGTTGACTTGCCCGACCGGCAAGCCATAGATAATAAATGGATCTTCAAGAAGAAGACTAACGCTGACGCTAATGTTACTGTCTACAAAGCTCGACTTGTTGCAAAAGGTTTTCGACAAGTTCAAGGAGTTGACTGCGATGAGACCTTCGCACCCGTAGCGATGCTTAAGTCTGTCTGAATCATGTTAGCAATTGTCGCATTTTATGATTATGAAATCTGGCAAATGGATGTCAAAACTGCATTCCTTAATGGATATCTTAAAGAAGAGTTGTATATGATGCAACCAAAAGGTTTTGTCAATCCTAAAGGTGCTAACATAGTGTGCAAGCTCCAGCTATCCATTTATGGACTGGTGCAAGCCTTTCGGAGTTGGAATATACGCTTTGATAGTGTGATCAAAGCATATGGTTTTATACAGACTTTTGGAGAAGCCTGCATTTACAAGAAAGTGAGTGGGAGCTCTGTAGCGTTTCTAATATTATATGTGGCTGACATATTGTTGATACAAAATGATACAGATTTTCTGAATAGCATAAAAGGATACTTGAATAAGAATTTTTGAATGAAAGACCTCGGTGAAGTTGCTTATATATTGGGCATCGAGATCTATAGAGATAGATCAAGACGCTTAATTGGACTTTCACAAAGCACATACCTTGATAAAATTTTGAAGAAGTTCAAAATGGATCAGCCAAAGAAAGGGTTCTTGCCTGTGTTACAAGGTGTGAAGTTGAGTTAGACTCAATGCCTGACCACTGCAGAAGATAGAGAGAAAATGAAAGTCATTCCCTATGCTTCAGCCATAGGTTCTATCATGTATGCAATGCAGTGTACCAGACCTGATGTGTGCCTTGCTATAAGTATAGTAGGGAGGTACCAAAGTAATCGAGAGTGGATCCTTTGGACAGCGGTCAAGAACATCCTGAAATGGACTAAGGATATGTTTGTCGTTTATGGAGGTGACAAAGAGCTCGTCGTAAATGGTTACGTCGATGCAAGCTTTGACTCTGATCCGGTTGACTCTAAGTCGCAAACCGTATACGTATTTATATTGAATGGTGGAGCTGTCAGTTGGTGCAGTTCCAAGAAGAGCGTCATGGCGGGATCTACGTGTGAAGCGGAGTACATAGCTGCTTCGAAAGCAGCAAATGAAGGAGTTCATATCCGATCTAGGTGTTATACCTAGTGCATCGGGTCCAATGAAAATCTTTTGTGACAATACTGGAGCAATTGCCTTGGCAAAAGGAATCCATATTTCACAAGAGAACCAAGCACATCAAGAGATGCTTCAATTCCATCCACGATCTAGTCAAGGAAGGAGACACAGAAGTTTGCAAAATACATACGGATCTGAATGTTGCAGACCCGCTGACTAAGCCTCTTCCACGAGCAAAACATGATCAACACCAAGACCCCATGGGTGTTAGAATCATTACTATGTAATCTAGATTATTGACTCTAGTGCAAGTGGGAGACTGAAGAAAATATGCCCTAGAGGCACTAATAAAGTTATTATTTATATTTCCTTATATCATGATAAATGTTTATTATTCATGCTAGAATTGTATTAACCAGAAACTTAGTACATGTGTGAATACATAGACAAACAGACTATCCCTAGTATGCCTCTACTTCTCTAGCTCGTTAATCAAAGATGGTTAAGTTTCCTAGCCATAGACATGAGTTGTCATTTGATGAATGGGATCACATCATTATAGAATGATGTGAAGGACAAGACCCATCCGTTAGCTTAGCGTTAATGATCATTTATTTTTATTGCTATTTCTTTCTTCATGACTTATACATGTTCCTCTGACTATGAGATTATGCAACTCCCGAATACCGAAGGAACACCTTGTGTCGTGGTTTTGTCACGGCAGATGTCCTCATGAAAGGACTTAGTCGTGGAGCCATCGCTACGGGTTAGCTTGAAGAGGTTAAAGCGGACACAAGGACGCGAGAGAGTTTATACTAGTTCGGCCCCTTCGATGAAGGTAAAAGCCTACGTCTAGTTGTGATGGAATTGATGGGGGTTCGATGACTAGGGAGCAAACAAGCTTCGCCTAAGTCTCGAGTTGTTGTGCATAGTCCCTGAACCGCCTCCGGGTCATCCCCTTATATACATGGGTGGCGCCCGTCGGTTCACGGAGTCCCGACGCCGGTTCATAGATGTATCTGACTCGGTCTCTGCTATTCCTAACTTACAATACAAGTTACATACTGATGCCGGTTAACAGCTATATGCCTTAAACCGGCTATGGGCCTTAAGCCCTCTTCTGCCTACTTGGGCTTTAATATACTCAACTACTAATGAAGTTAACCCGGCCTGTCCTGGCTAGTTTACGCCCAGTAGTAATATCCCCGACATTAGGCCCCAGATTGATTTGAACAGGTTCATGTCAATCCTCCGCAAAAACTTCGTCTTCAGCAACTTTGTGCAATTGGGTGAACCGCCATGATGTCATCTTCTCTGGTCATCGTAAACCGGCGTGGCGTCACATCATAAAAACTATCCACAATACCTTTTTTGTTTAATAGACCTGCGACAATCGAGGCGACAGCTCCGTTTCCAAACTCGCGGCCCCTTGATTCTCGTGCCTGACCCATGTCCCTTGCTTTATAAATAAGACCGAAGGGTCATTTCTTTTTTCCCCTTCGTGCCCCTCTACTTCATCTTCCTCACGCCGCCCAGCTTCGGAGCTCCGCCGCCGCCGTCAACTTCTGCACCAACCTTGGCTGCTGCATCACCCTGAGTATACCAGAGCATCACGGCGGTCTTCCGTTTCTTCCTCAGCTCTGGTAAGTCTTCTATCTTTTCACCATAGATCTGTTCTAGGGTTTCCATGTTCTTCGGCGTTCATCGCTTGCTTCTTGCTCATATGATAACTTTTAGTTAAGTCTGTGAATCCTTGTTCTGCGTAGCGGTAGTTTTTTAGCATCCGCTGTCACTTGTGCATCTCAAGGCCATAGATCTCCCTGCACCCTTGCTCATTGATTCGGTACCGCTCCGTTTTGGACCTTGATTATTTATTTCTTTTCTAAATATGCTCCAGATCCAAAACTGTGAAATACTTTTGTGAAACCTGTTTTCGCACATCCACTCTTGATTCATTAAAGTTTCAGACTAGGCGGTTTAACTTTGTAGAGAAATTGACAACTCGGCATATACCATTAGTCCCCTTGTTGAACCGCCAGGATTTCCCAGTTATGTATTGCCACCTTGCAGAACTCCGGTTTATAAGCAACTTCTTCCGGTTTAACAATGAATGTATCAATATATAGCCTTCCAACATATTCTTGAACCGGTATTACTGCTTTGCAGATTGCACCATGGCCAAGCAAGTGTACGAGTGTAATTGGGTCCCTTCTCGAGTGACTGAAACTCAACTGGATAACTTAGTCCGTACCAGTGCTTTAGGCAAAAAAGACGTCATTCACTGGAGGGTCCCCGGCCCGGAGAGTCCTCCAGAACCCAAGGATGGAGAAGTTGTTGTTTTTGCTGACCATTTAGCCCGGGGCTTCAGTCCGCCCGGTTCAAAGTTTTATCGGGATGTCTTGGCCAACTTCCAACTGCGTCCACAAGATATTGGCCCCAACTCCATAACCAATATATGTCACTTTCAAGTGCTCTGTGAGGTGTTCTTTCAAGAGGAGCCCATAGTTGAATTGTTCAGAGATTGCTTCCATCTAAACCGTCATACTGAATTTTCTGACGGTCCCAACACCGAGTTGGGTGGTATGGCGATTCAAAAGCGGAAAGAGGTCACTTACCCTCACGCCAAACTGCACAGCCATCCCAAAGAGTGGAATTCAACATGGTTTTACTGCAAAGATACCTCTCCTGATGGAGAAAATCCTTTACCGGGTTACCGTCCGGAGCGGCTAAGCAACACACATCCCCTCCCTCACAGACTGACTGCTAAGGAAAGAAGCAAATATGCCCCTCAACTATCCAAGCTCCGGGCCTTCACGGCCAACGGGTTGACAGGAGTTGATCTTGCTCGCTTCTGGATATCTTGGAGTATACTGCCCCTAAGCCTGCGCTCCGGTTTGATGTGCATATACACAGAAGATGTGAAAGACCCTCTACGGCATATTGAGATCCAGCTGACAGATGATGAAGTTACTGAGGCTGTTAAGAGGATGTTAAAGCGAACCGAAGCTGCTTGTGCCCAAACCGGCCTGGCTCCCTTTTCTGCCATTAATAAACCGCCAGCCGTAAGACTCATATCTTATGCCTTTATAAAATCTGACTATGTTTAAGTACTCTTTGTTGATATTAACATCTTTCAAACAGGGTGATGATCAATTTTGGACCAGGAAAACTCCACAAGAGAAACCGGAGAAAATAACCCGACCCAAGACCAGAGTTGTGAAGAAACCAGCCAATAGAAAGAAAACCATTGCCTCCTCCGATCCACCAGCTGACGATGATGTGGGTAATCCGGATCTTGAGGTAGAACTTGACTCACTTGGTTTATTTTTCACACGCCTTATTGATAATCATTATTGCCGTGGATGATGCTTTGAAGTCGATCATGCTTTGATGTTGTAGAGGTAATCGCTCTTTCTTCCGATTCAAACCCTTTACCTTCAGTAAAAATCCATCGGGCAAACTGGAAAGTTAAATTTTCTCATCCTCTTGCTTATTTGGATCGAAACTTTCTTATGAAGACACAACAGCATGAAGCTCGTCGCGCAACCTAGCATAGCGGCCAGGTAGTTACCTCCGCCGGTTTACCGAACAGTCCGGTTCGGAAACGCCGTTCAGAGGTCTCTAACTGTTTCGTCAATGCTTATCCTAAAGCGGGCTGCATTCGTCAACCTCTTAATCCATCTGACTCTGATTATCAGGTGACTTCTCATTCTTCATTCGGCGAGTCGTCAGCCACCCAACTCCCACCACTTAAGACAGTGCTTGGGTGAGCCATATTCTGATAATCTTGTTTTGATATATCACTTTCAATGTTCTTTGGACTGATCCGTCTTTTTCCTTTCGAGGCCAAGCCGGGCCAAGCAAGAAAGCTACGCTGGACAAAGCGGCGAAGAAGACGGCAGCTCTGAACCGACCAAAATACCCAATCCTGAAGAACACATCTAGGATGATATGCTGAATGACCCACCACTGCAAGATCATGATTTTACCGTTGAAGAGGCACATGTTGATGCCACAGGCCCTTCAAATCAACCCACGAGTCCTGCTCAAACTGACAAAACAGCGAGTCCACCAAAGCATACAGAGAAACCGGCGACCCCAGTGCGAACCAGCGAAGCCAATGATGATGATGTTGTTATTACTGGCTTTGGCCATTACGAGCCGTAATCACATGCGCCTTGTCTAAGCACTGCTTGCAAAGGATGAATTTACTGCATTTGGTAAAGGCAAATGGAATGCCGATTTGGCTACTTATGCCGCTTTGAATCCCCAAGATCTTCATTCCGGTTATCTAAATCGGTTATATACCAGCCGTGATTATGAAGTCGGCCTGGTAAATATGATGAAGGACAAATATGCGGTAAATTCCATATGACTCTCTGCTTGTATATTTCAATCTGTCAACTCTAACAGCCCCCAAGTGACGGTTTTTAAGATATGAACTTAAACCGGGACTTCCCAATATAATCCTGAGCAAAGCTGTACTTTTGAGAAAGTAGCCCCCAAGGGCCGGTTTAACCCAATGCAGTTAAACCGGGACTTTTATATCATAAGAAATCCAGCATCCCTCAAGGACAGAGCAAATAGGCATTAGCCCCCAAGTGCCAAACTGAATACTTGTATTGAGCTTGGGAGTTTATATAGAAATTGTAGGATGGAAAGCAAATATGCATTAGCCCCCAAGTACAACTTGTTACAGGGTTGGTACTTCAACTCTGCTCCTTAATCTTTATCAAATGATTATCTGTATGTAGGCTGATCTGAGCAAGAAAGAAAATCAAATCACTGATCTTCAAGCAAACTTGAAATCCCAGCAAGCTGAAACGTCCAAAGCAAAGAATGAATTAACCAGCGCTTTAAGCGTCATGGAAAAGCTTAAAGAGGGTTTCAACAAGGAGCGGGCGGATTGGGCCCTTTGAAAAAGGCCGCTTTAACTCAGCGGGCGAAAATGCTGGAAGTTGCCCTTAAACCGGTGGTGGATGAACTGACCAACGTAAAGCGGCAAGTGCATGCCATGACCGCCATTGTCTTTAGTAAGCCTTTTTGATTTCTGACATAATGAAGCTTTCTCATGTAATTGCCGGTTTATTAACCCTTTGAATGATACAGGGACACGTATTGTCCACTTAGGATCAGATGTGCGGAAGAAGTTGAAAGCCTCTTATACATTGATAGAGCAACTCTATCTTTGGTGCGTTGACGGATCATCAGCACCGCTTCTCACAACAACCCGGCACCGACCTTGATCCAGGACACCATTAAAAGGTTGTCAATGCTTCCTGCCCGGTTTGAAGAGCTAAAGAAATCTTCTACTAGAACCGGTGCCATAAACGCCTTAATCCGGGCTAAAGCGTGGGTGCCGGATTTTGATCCTGTTGAAGCGGCCCAGGGCTTCCCAAGCTTGAAGGAAGACGGGACAAAATTCAGCGAAGAGGATCTCCGAGCTATAAACCGGCAAGTGTGCCCTTTGGCTTGTCAATTGACTGAAGAGGCAAATCTGTCTCACTATCAAGCCCAATATGATGGCGAAAATAAACGAGTGCCTTCGCCGATTCCTGAAGCGGAGAACCTTATACCTCCAATTCGTAAGCATACTTACGCTCCTGATATTGAACCATCGTTGATGATCAATGATGAAGCTGTATTCCAAGCATTAATGGGAATCGTTTGGACAACTGTTGATTTCCAGCCGCTGGGTAGGGAATCAGAGGTTGAAGCGGCGCAGGATGACCCGCAACCATCAGGCCAAGCCGGTGACCAAGCATGAACCGGAGGCCGGTTTACATTACTGCTTCCTTATGCTATGCAGAAAAACAATTATCTTATTTGGGCACCGTGTTGCCTTGTAATAGACTAGCTGCCACACTTTGTGTTGATATGCCTTCGTGCATATTTATTACAGCTTATGCTTCCGTTGAATCACCGATGCTAAACTGTTGTCTGTAGCAAAAAAAACTTAAAACACCATTGTGGTTGTATAACCAGGCGGGTCATCATATCTATGTATGTGAAATCAAAGATAATACCTTAGATTTAAACATATGATAAAATATGGGAATGTATGATACTTGCCATCGTAGGACATGAAGTTGGTTGTGCAAATCTTGAAGCAAAACTGTAAGAAACCCGCTCTGCTCAAGGAGAAAACAGCTCCTGTGTATATAGGGTCGGTTTATCAGGTAAACCGTTTTGGGTTAAGATGAACACCGGTGTTACTCCATAATAGGATGATTATCAGAAATCAAACCAGGCAAAATGTCTCCGGATGAAAAACAAACTGTGTCCCGTCAACTGACAGTCGAATCGGTTTAATATTTGTCGGTTTAAGAACACAACAAGCGAAATATGCAAAAAGAAAAACAAATTTCAAGCAAAGGCAAAGACAAAATCTTTTGCGAAAAGAGGTTGTTTGAGCCGATCAAGTGGCATTACCATGGTCGGACATGACCAAGCCCCCAATAGGCGTAGCTATGGTTCATGTCAGCCAAGTCCCCAAATGATGCAGTGGCATTACGTCGATCAAGAGGTGTAGCAATGGTTCGGATTCGACCAAAAGCCCCCAAGTGATTCTGTAGCCTTAGGCCGATCAAGAGGCGTGACTGGTTCAGACGTGACCAAGTCCCCAAGTGATTCCGTGGCCTTCGCCTATCAAAAGGTGTTGCATTGGTTCGGACACGACCAAGCCCCCAAGTGACATGATATGAAGCTTTGTTAAAAAGCTAACTCAAGGGGTAAACCAGAGACCGCTTTAAGATAAAAACTCTGTGTGACCACTCATGATGTAAAAATAATAGAGACCCCGCATTAGCTAAGGCTCCGGTTTATTGTATTGATCATAATATATACATGGTCATAATACGTACATAAGTAGAGCCTATGGCTCAAGTAAAGTAGGGCCGAAGATGAGCTATGTTCCACGGCCTGTTGGTCTCCTCCTCTGATGTACGTGAGTCTTTATGCTCTCGGATATCAATCAAATAGTACGACCCGTTGTGCAGATTCTTGCTGACCACGAAAGGTCCCTCCCAAGGTGGGGATAAGCTTGTGCATATCGATCGATCTTGGATGAGCCGGAGCACCAAATCTCCTTCTTGAAAGGTTACGGTTCTAACTTCGTATCGTGATAGTGGCCGAAGATCCTGCTTTGGTAAATCGCCCGAGCAGGCAGGCTGCAATGTCACGCTCCTCATCCAACAGGTCCAAAGCGTCTTGCCGAGCTACCTCGTTGTTCGCTTCAACATAAGCTGCTACACGAGGTGAATCATGACGGATATCAATGGGAGAACCTCCTCCGCTCAGTAGACCATGAAGAACGGTGTGTATCCTGTCGATCTGTTGGGCGTAGTATTGATGCTCCATAATACAGATGGTAACTCCTCAACCCAACAATCCGGCGTCCGCTGCAAAGGAACCATAAGCCAGGGTTTGATGCCTCGTAAGATCTCTTGGTTAGCTCTCTCTGCTTGGCCATTGGACTGTGGGTGAGCCACTGATGAAACGTCAAGCCGGATGTGCTCACGTTCACAGAACTCCTTCATAGCACCCTTAGACAAATTGGTACCATTATCGATGAATGATCTTTGTGGAAAGCCAAACCGGAAAATCACCTTTTTAATGAATTGAACCGCCGTGGCTGCATCACACTTGCTGACGGCTCCGCTTCCACCAACTTTGTAAACTTGTCAACCGCCACCAAGAGGTGGGTCTTCTTGTCCTTGGACCGTTTGAAAGGCCCAACCATATCTAGCCCCCAAGTCGCAAACGGCCAAGTAATTGGAATCATGCTCAATTCTTGAGCCGGCACATGAGCGCGTCTTGAGAACATCTGACAGCCGTCACATTGCTAATCAGGTCCTCCGCATCAGCATGAGCAGTCAACCAATAGAAACCATGACGAAACGCCTTAGCCACCAGATATTTTGAACCGGCGTGGTGACCACAATCTCCTTCGTGGATTTAGCGCAAGATCTCACAACCTTCCTCCGGCGACACACAACGTTGAAACGCTCCTGACACACTGCAATGATGCAACTCGCCATTGACAATAGTCATGGACTTGGATCGCCGGATTATCTGTCTGGCCAACGTCTCATCCTCTGGTAACTCGCCCCGGTTCATGTACGCAAGATAAGGAACCGTCCAATCCGGAATGACATGCAGAGCCGCCACCAACTAAGCCTCCGGATCAGGAATAGCCAAATCTTCTTCGCCAGGGAGCTTGACCGACGGCTTATGCGGGACATCCAAGAAGACATTAGGCGGGACGGCTTACGCCGAAACCCGGCCGGCTTAAAAGCGTCCGCCGCTTCGTTCTTCCGTCATCCATGTGATCCACGATATCCCTTGAAGTGGCCTACAATAATATCTACCTCACGACGGTATCTTTGCCATGAGCGGGTCCTTAGAATCCCAAGTACCGGACACTTGTTGGGCCACCGGTCCGAGTCAAAAGCACTTGACTCGGTTGAGATTCATCTCCTTAGCCATCCGGAGACCATGGAGTAAAGCTTCATACTCATCTGCATTGTTAGTACAAGGGAACATTAAGCGGAAACGTAGCAGAACTTATCACCTCGTGGGGAAGTTAATCTGACTCCAACCCCGAGCCCTCAATTGCCTGGACCCATCAAAATGAATAGTCCAATAGGTGTGATCCGGCTTTTCTTCAGGTGCTTGTAGTTCCGTCCAATCATTGATGAAATCCACAAGTGCTTGAGACTTGATCGCCGTCCGAGGCACGTATTTCGAACCGTGCGACCCAAGCTCTATAGCCTACTTGGCAATCCGGCCAGTTGCCTCCCTGTTTTGACCTATATCTCCCAAAGGAGCAGAGCTGACCACTGTGATGGGATGTCCCTGGAAGTATTGCTTAAGCTTCCGGCTTGCCATGAAAACTCCATACCCCTGTTCAAGAATTCATCCGATTAACCAGTTAAGTTGCCGATTAATCCCTACTCGTAGGGTCACCGAGTAGCCTATAAACCGATAAATCGTCCGATTAATTGATTAAATGGCCGATTAACTTGCCGATTAGCCGATTAAACCCCTACTCACCAGCCAACTGAGCAGCTACCAGTTAACGGTTTCCTCAACAATGCTCCATACACCAGCTTCTGCCAATGCGGGTACCTTTTCTTGGACTCAATAAGCACCTCGCTGATATAGTAAACCGGACGCTGAACCGGATATTCCTTGCCCGCCTCCTTGCTCTCTACCACAATAGATACGCTGACTGCACGAGCATTAGCTGCCACATATAGTAGCAATGGTTCTTTGTCAATCGGAGCAACAAGAACGGGCGGATTGGCTAGCTGCCGCTTTAAGTCCTCCAATGCTTTATCGGCGGCCGGACTCCAGATAAAGGGATCTGCTTTCTTCAGCATCTGATACAAAGGGATCGCCTTCTCACCGAGGCGGCTAATAAACCGGCTCAACGCAGCAATCTGGCACATAGCCAAGCTGGACATCATTGATACATTTCGGTTTAGCCAGGGAGGTGATAGTTATGATCTTCTCCGGATTAGCCTCAGTTCCCCTGTTGGACACCAGAAAACCCAATAACTTGCCTGCCGGTACACCAAAAACACACTTGACTGGGTAGAGCATCATTTTGTATGTCCGTAGGTTCTCAAAGGTTTCCTTCAAATCATCAACCAGAGTCTCCTTCTCCCTTGACTTAACCACAATATCATCCACATAGGCATGTACATTACGGCCGATCTGCTTATGAAGGCAATTTTGTACACACCGTTGATAAGTTGCCTGGGCACTCTTGAGCCCAAAGGGCATAGTTACATAACAAAAGGCTCCAAAGGGAGTTATGAACACCGTCTTCTCCTGGTCTTTAACTGCCATCTTGATCTGATGATAACCAGAATATGCATCCAGAAAACTCAAACGCTCACAACCCGCCGTAGCATCAATAATCTGATCGATGCGGGGGAGGGCAAAAGGATCTGCTAGACAAGCCTTGTTAAGATCATGTAATCCACACACATGCGCCGGTGCCATTTTCTTAAGGACCAGCACGGATTAGCCAGCCATTCAGGATGGAACACTTCAACAATAAAGCCAGCCGCTAAGAGCCTGGCCACCTCCTCTCCAATAGCTTTGCGCCTTTCTTCGTTGAACCGGTGGAGAAACTGCTTCACCGGTTTTTACTTAGGATCAACATTAAGAGTGTGCTCAGCGAGTTCCCTCGGTACACTTGGCATGTTAGAAGGCTTCCATGCAAAAATGTCCCGGTTCTCACGGATGAACTCGATGAGCGCGCTTTCCTATTTCGGATCCAAGTTGGTGATGATACTAAACTGCTTGGACTAATCGCCAGGTACAAAGTCAACAAGCTTAGTCTCAGCTGCCGATTTGAACTTTAAAGCCGGATCATGCTCTGTGGTTGGCTTCTTCAATGGAGTCATGTCCGTCGGATCAACACTATCCTTGTAGTACTTCAACTCTTCCGTGGCACAAACCGACTCTGCATAGGCCGCATCACCTACTTCACACTCCAAGGCAATCTTGCGACTTCCATGAACGATTATGGTCCTCTTGTGACCCGGCATCTTGAGCTGCAGATAAATATAACAGGGTCGTGCCATAAACTTGGCATAAGCCGTCGCCCAAATAAAGCATGGTACGGGCTCCGGATCTTAACCACCTCAAAACCAATGTTTACGACACGGAATCATGATCATCTCCAAAGGCCGCCTCTAGAGCTATCTTGCCAACGGGATATGCTGACTTACCGGGTACCACACCATGGAATACCGTATTGGACGGTTTAAGATTCTTGTCTGTTAGCCCCATACGATAGAAGGTCTCATAGTACAAGATATTAATGTTGCTTCCTCCATCCATGAGCACCTTGGTGAACTTATAACCTCCCACCTGAGGTGCCACCACCAACGCTAGCTGACTCGGATTGTCAACCCGGGGAGGGTGATCCTCTCTGCTCCATATGATTGGCTGTTCGGACCAGCGTAAATAACGAGGCACAGCCGGTTCAACAGAATTCACTGCTCGCTTGTGAAGCTTCTGGTCTCGCTTGTCTAAGCTAGTGGTGAATACATGATATTGCCCGCTATTCAACTGCTTTGGATTGCTCTGATAGCCCGACTGCTGCTGCTGGTTGTAACCACCCTGGCTATTCTGATTTGATTGTTATGTCCACCCTGATCTCCATTGAAGCCTGAACCGGCATTTCCTCCACCGTGACCCGGCCCATGGAATCCGGATACTGAGCCACCACCTGATCCATGATCATACCAGAAAGCATTAGAATTTTTGAACTCCTGCATAATATAGCAATCCTTCCAAAGGTGGGTGGCTGGTGTCTCCTTCGTCCCGTGCTTTGGACAGGGCTGGTTTAATAGATAGGTCAGGCGGTCCGGGTTGGTGTTTGGAGCTCCACCGTGATTCGGCGGTTTACCCTTCCGTCGCTGGCCGTGTCCTGCGCACTAGTATTAGCAACAAAATCCATGCTGCCATCCGCTTTACGCTTGCCTCCGTTACCATGACCTGTCGTGTTGTGTTGCTGCCCCTTGGAGTTGCTGTTCTTCTTTCCCTTCCCTGTCTTGTCATCATCAGACTCGGGATCCTTGGTACCATCAGAATCAGCATACTTCACTAACGCAGTCATGAGGGTCCCCATATCATTACAATGACACTTCATCCGTCCCAATTTCAACTTCAGAGGTTTAAACCGGCAGTTGCTTTCCAAAGTTATAACCACGGAGTCGGCGTTGATACGGTCTGATGAGTGCAAAATTTCCGAAACTCGGCGTACCCAGCGGGTTGTTGACTCTCCTTCCTCCGGGACACAGGCCGCTAAGTCCACTATCGACATGGGCTGCTTACACGTATCCTTGGAATTCTAGATAAACCGGGCTCGCAACTGGGCCCATGAACTGATAGAATTGGCTGGTAAGCTCTTTAACCAAATACGGGCTGTCCCTTCAAGCATCATGGTGAAATACTTTGCACATGCCACTTCATCTACGTCAAGCATCTCCATGGCCATCTCATAGCTCTCTACCCATGTTTAGGAGACAAATCGGCCATGTAATTTGGCACCTTGGCGGGCCCTTGAAATCCTTGGGCGGCGCACATTGCGTCATGAGGACAAGACAAGGCACTCCCAAAGAACTAGAAGTAACTCCTGGCTCGATCGAGGTGGTTGGACAAACCGGCGTAAGCTGACGAGCCTCATGTTGCGCTGCTAACTCGGCATCCCTTCGCGCTCGGGCCCGGTCCACCACTTCCTAAGCATCACCCGCCGGGTTATGGCCACGGGCGCTTCACGGTTCCGTGCATTACCGAATCTGGCCGGTTCATCCATCCGCCTCTTTGTAACTCCGGCTTGGGCGGGGGTGGAATGAGTTCGGTCACGGCTATATGAATATGCTTCTGCTGAACCAATGCTGCTCGAAGAAGTTCCTTAACCGGTAGCGTCTCCACCGCTTGCGGAGAATCACCTTCAATCGGGATGGCCTCCAGCCGTGAAGCGGCGGCGATAAGATTGTCCATTGGATTGGAATAATGACCTGGAGGTGTCTGGACAGGTTGAGCCACGATATTATTCTGTCGAGGCGGCTCCATCAGGCGAGGCTGAACCGGCGCACCCGGCCCAGGTGCCTCCGCCTGGTTTATCACTGGCAGTTTACTAGTCCCTGCTCCTGGGGTACTAAAGAGGTTTTTGGCATCGAAAACCGTCGGCATGCGAGACCGATGCTTCCTTTTCAGGACTTCATGCGACGTGTTCTGGTCCAGCATAAGCCTATAGGCCTGCGCATCCAAAGCGGCCGCTCTGCGGCCATCCTGTTGTTCTCAGCTGCCAGGTCGTCCTTGGCTTGAGTGATCTGTTCCCTCACCTTTGCAATTTCCGCGTTGTGGGCATCCTGATCCGTCGAGTTAGCCTCTGCCATAAGCACAGCCAACACATCAAACAGATCAGATAAAACTTGAGCCGGCGGGTGCACAGGGCCTCCTGCCCCAGCCGCCACTGCTGACCCGGAGAACATTGTTGCTGCGGTCGAAGAGTGGATCGCCGCCTGTGTACAGGCCATGACAATCCCAACCCGGTTGGGCAGATCAGAGGGGTCCGGAATACTGTCACCATCGGAACAGCCCCCAATCCGGTCGTCTTGTAACTGATACAATGATTCGGTTTCTCTAGTCGAGGACTCGTCGCCGGAATAAATGACGGTCTCGCTACCAGATCCCGATCCACCATCATATTATCCTCCACGGATGACTCCCACGAAGGCACGCTTCATGGCCGTTTTACCCTGGGCAGATCTTGCATGCTGAGCCGTTTCGACGAGGTCGGTGCAGATGTCCGGCTCAGGGCCCGGTTCACTGATCTTGCCAATGAAGACGTGTATGCCACCAAAGGGGACCCGGTACCCGTACTCAATCGAGCCGGCCTCGGGGCCCCAGCCTGAATCGTCGATGTAGAGCTTGCCGCGATGACTCTTGGTCATCCGGCCCATAGCATAACCCTTGAGTCCTTTGAAGTTGCCCTCCAAGAACTTGAAACCATCGTGCGATAGCCCCACGGTGGGCGCCAACTGTCGTGGTTTTGTCACGGCAGATGTCCTCGTGAAAGGACTTAGTCGTGGAGCCATCGCTACGGGTTAGCTTGAAGAGGTTAAAGCGGACACAAGGACGCAAGAGAGTTTATACTAGTTCGGCCCCTTCGATGAAGGTAAAAGCCTATGTCTAGTTGTGATGGAATTGGTGGGGGTTTGATGACTAGGGAGCAAACAAGCTTCGCCTAAGTCTCGAGTTGTTGTCTGTCGTCCCTGAACCGCCTCCGGGTCGTCCCCTTATATACATGGGTGGCGCCCGTTGAGGGAGTCCTGGATTAGGGGGTGTCCGGATGGCCGAACTATCACCGTTGGCCGGACTCTTGGACTATGAAGATACAAGATTGAAGACTTCGTCCCGTGTCCGGATGGGACTTTCCTTGGCGTGGAAGGCAAGCTTGGCGATACTGATATGTAGATCTCCTACCATTGTAACCGACGTTGTGTAACCCTAACCCTATCCGGTGTCTATATAAACCGGAGGGTTTTAGTCCGTGGGGCGAACAACAATCATACCATAGGCTAGCTTCTAGGGTTTAGCCTCTACGATCTCGTGGTAGATCCACTCTTGTACTACCCATATCATCAATATTAATCAAGCAGGAGTAGGGTTTTACCTCCATCGAGAGGGCCCGAACCTGGGTAAAAACATCGTGTCCCTTGTCTCCTGTTATCATTCGCCTAGACGCATAGTTCGGGACCCCCTACCCGAGATCCGCCGGTGTTGACACCGACATTGGTGCTTTCATTGAGAGTTCCTCTGTGCCGTCGCTGTCAGGAAGGATGCCTCATCCCGTCTTTAAAGACGGCACCGTTGCTAAAGGAGCTTTGGCCACCGGCCAAACTCTCCGGCTAGGCGGTTTTCTTATGACCACCTGTTCGGTCGCCACGCCGACGATGACTTCTCGGGTCATCGAAAGCAACCTTCACGTTAACTCGGAACTCGCCGAGCAGTTAGATCTGATGGAGCTCTCTTCCTTGAACGAGCTCTTGGATCGCATTGCCGCCCTGGGAGTCACTACAGACTACGATCAGATTGGGCCTAAAACCGATCTGAGAGAGATCAACTCTCCCCTGGTTACCCGCCACGTTGCTGTGGTAGAGGAACAATACGGCGACTCTTCTCCTACCTTAAGGACAAGCTATGTCCAGATTCCTAACCCCTCCATGCCGGATTCCGGCGGAGGGGAGGACACCACTCAAGCCCTGAACTTAAAGTCAGGCAGCGGGCTAGATTCATTAGACAACGTCCAAGAACCCAAGCTTCCAAGTTCGGAAACTTCTTGGCCCATGAATCTTAGATCGGACGGGGTTCGGAATTTAATTCCACCCGCCCACCCAAACATAAGCGATCTATCCCAAATCCGGCAAGAGCCCGGTGAAGCGATTACATCATTCTTTGGGCGATTCCTCCTGGTTATGGACAGGATAAAGGATTGCCGCGAGGAGGACGCAATTTTATTCTTCTGCAATAATTGCACGGACAAGGGAATCCTAAACGCCATAAGTCGTCGTGAAATTACACGCTTCACTGACTTGGCGTCCATAGTACAAAAGTACTGCGCGATGGAGAGCGCCTGGAAAACCGAAATCAAATTTTGGGATAATCCGGCCCCGAATCGACCCTAGTCCGAAATAAAAGGGTGCATTATCACGGGCACCTGGGTTACATACCAAAAAGCAAAAACCCCCAAAGGGCATGGAACCATCTTTGGAGGGATGGCTCAATGGACCTGCAAAATTCATAGCACAGAGGGCGCCACTCCAACTCATAGCCTTAGAGCATGTTGGATACTACGGCGGTGGCCAAAAGTGGCAAAGAGCTTTTAGCTCTAGAGCACCAACCAGCAATACCGATGACGGTATTAACAGTCTTGAGACTTTCGCATCAAATAATATGCGGAAACAAACACTCCATGACCTTGCGAAGTCTACCGGATAGCAACAATAAATCCATGGAGGACACGGCTATTACCTTTAACGCCTTGATGTGAACCTAAATTCCGAACAGCCCGAGCACCGGCCGCATTGGTCCTCGGTCCAATAGTGGATGGCTTTTGCCTACCAAGGTACTCATGGACGGCGGCAGCGGATTAAACCTCATCTCTGAGGAAACCCTTGAAAAATGGAAATAGACTGGAGCCGCATTGAGCAAAGCAGCACAACCTTTAGAGGAATAATCCCGATCGGGAAGCATGCTGTCTGGGAAAGATCACACTAGATGTGGTGTTCACGCCCGGACAATTATAGGTCCAAGGAGGTCACATTCCAAGTGGCCCTGTTCAGCAGCGGATACCACGCTCTATTAGGGCGAGAGGCATTCATAATTTTTCAAGCTATACCCAATTATGGGTACATGAAGCTCAAAATGCCTGGACCCAACGGAATTATCACTCTCGCTAGTGACCCGGACATAGCGCTCCGCGCCGAAAATAAAACAGCCGCACTTGCCCTTGAGGCACTATCCGAAGCCCTAGCGGCGGAAGAACTCAACTGCAGCTGCGCTCCACGGTGAACAAGGACGATGTGATACTCGATAAGAGATCCGAGTCCACCTCTTTTAAACCGGCGGGCGAAATAGTCAAATTCCAAGTCCATCCAACGGACCCTACAAAAACGGCCTCCATCAGGGCACAATTAAACCCTGATGTAGACGCCGCACTACGAGAATTCCTACGCGAAAATTGGGACATTTTTGCAGCACCCTTGAGACATGCCAGGAATCCCACGCCGGCGAGCACAGCCTAAATATCCTAAAAAGATTCAAGCCGATCAAACAAGCTCTTGGCGTTTTTCCGAACCCAAGAGGCGAGCCATGGGAGAGGAGCTAGCTAAACTATTGGAGGCCGGATTCATCGGAGATACTAAACATCCAGGTGGCTAGCAAACACAGTAATGGTACCAAAGAAGGACAAATCCTGGCGCCTATGTGTCGATTTTAAGGACCTTAACAAGGCCCGCCCAAAGGATCCCTTCCCTCTCCCCCGCATCGATCAAATTATCGATGCTACCGCTGGACACGATTCATTGTGTTTCCTCGACGCATACTCCGGCTACCACCAAATTAAGATGGCAGAGCAGACCAAGCCCATAGCGGCATTCATCACTCCATACGGCCCATTCTGCTTCAACACAATGCCCTTTGGGCTCAAAACGCCGACCCAACATATCGGTAGCATGATTCGGACTTATGTCGGCAAACCAGATCGGCAAAACAGTGGAGGCATACGTAGACGATGTGGTCGTCAAATCCAAGCATGTCGAAACACTAGTCGACGACTTGAGGCTCACATTCGATAATCTCCGAACATATGACATCAAGCTCAACCCGGAAAAATGCGTTTTTGGTGTACCAGCCGGAAAGCTCTTGGGCTTCATTGTATCCGGTAGAGGAATTGAAGCAAACCCAGCCAAGATCAGAGCTCTGTCACAATTGGATATTCCCAAAGACCTCAAACAAATACAAAAATTGACTGGATGCGTGGCGGCTCTAAGCCGCTTTATCTCCAGCTTAGGAGAAAAGGCATTACCTCTTTATCGCCGCCTCTGGCGCACCGAACACTTCGAGTGGACGGATGCTGCCACGGCCGGACTCGAAGAAATCAAAGCCATATTGGCAACAAATCCGGTCCTGGCCGCGCCCAACATGGGCGAACCAATGCTATTATACATCGCAGCAACCCATCAAGTTGTAAGCGCGGTGCTTGTTGTCGAACGAGAAACGGATGGACACAAGTTCCCTCTCCAAAACCCAGTTTACTATGTGTCCACCGTCCTAACTCCATGCAAGTCATGGTACCCACATTATCAAAAGATAGCATACGCAGTGTTCATGGCATCCCGGAAGCTGCGACACTACTTCCAAGAGTGTTCGATAACAGTAGCCTCCGAAGTACCTCTTAATGACATTATAAACAACCATGACATAGCGGGCGGATTGCTAAATGGGCCATTGAGCTCCTCCTGTTCGACATAACCTACAAGCCACGGCGAGCTATTAAGTCGCAAGTTTTGGCTGACTTCATCGCCGAATGGACTGAAGCCGAACTCCCTAAAGAGTACGGCGCATATTCCAACTGGATCATGCACTTCGACGGCTCCAAAATGTTGGCCGACACAGAAATTTGGCGTCGTTACAGCGTCCCCAACCGGAGATACAGTCCAATACGTACTTCAAATAATGTAGACGGACTCCAACAACGCAGCCGAATACGAGTCCCTTCTACACGGTCTCCGGATGGCAGTCTCCATGGGCATTCAACGCCTGGAGGTGTGCAGGGATTCGAACCTCGCGATATCCCAAATAAATGGGGACTTTGATGCCAAGGATCCGAAAATGGCAGCTTATCGCAATGTCGTCCTAAAAATGTCAGCTCGGTTTGAGGGGCTCGAATTTCACCATATAGCCGGGATAACAACCCGAGCAGAAGATGTGTTGGCACGCATTGGTGCAAAGCGCGATGCCGTCCCCCCCAACATCTTCCTAGAGAGGCTTTTCAAGCCATCCGTACTATGGGAGGGAGAGTCCGGAAATAACAACCCGGACCCTACACTGCCCCACACCGAACATTCAGACATAGTTGGTGGTCCCGCCAACGAAATAACACCGTCAGCCCACGCAATAATGGCAGTCATTGCCCCGTGGACAGAACCATTCCTAGCTTACCTAACTAGGCAGGAACTTCCCGAGGACCAAGGCCCGCTGCATAGTGCGGAGGTCTAAAGCCTATAAGGTCCATGAGGGAGAGCTTTATAAGAAAAGCACAATCGGAGTCCTTCAAAGGTGTATCTCCAAAGAGGAAGGGCGGAATCTCCTGGCTGAAATTCATGCCGGACTCGGTGGGCACCATGCCGCAGCCCGGGCCCTTGTAGGCAAGGCCTTCCATACAAGATTTTATTAGCCGACGGCCCGGGCAGATGCTCAGGACTTAGTCCAACGATGCTTCGGTTGCCAGCTCTTTGCTAATCAAAGCCACATGCCACCGACCGCCCTCAAAACTATTCCCATCACCTGGCCCTTCGCGGTCTGGGGGCTTGACAAGGTTGGAACCCTTAAAGGAGGAACCCACAAGCAAAAATACCTATTGGTCATGGTGGATAAATTCACCAAATGGATAGAGGCCAAGCACAGAAGACGGCGAATCCGGACCGGTGATAGACTTCATATCAGGGGTAGTACACCGTTACGGCGTCCCCCATAGCATCATCACTGATAACGGCTCGAACTTTACAGCCGACGAGGTCAAACTGTGGTGCAAAAACATGGGCATTAAGCTCGACTACGCTTCAGTCTATCACCCCCAAACTAACGGTCAAGTCGAGCGAGCAAATGGTCTAATCATGAGCGGCATTAAACCCAGACGAGTGCGGTCCCTCAAGGAATCTAACATGCACTGGGTAGAGGAGCTCGACTCCGTACTCTGGGGGCTGCGGACCACGCCGAATCGCACTACCGGATTCACACCATTTTTTATGGTATACGGCGCAGAGGCAGTTTTGCCCTGTGACATAATTCATGACTCACCTCGCGTGCGCATGTAAGAAGAAAGAGAAGCTGAGCTGGATCGGCAGGACAGCTTGGATGCCTTGGAGGAGGAGCGTGACGTGGCAAAAGCTCGTTCCGCATTCTATCAACAGCAGGCTCGAAGATATCAAAGCAGGGAAGTACGGGCCAAAGCTTACAATGTTGGCGAACTAGTTCTACGCTTGCCAGATAAGAAAAAGGACAAACTCAAGCCCAAATGGGAGGGTCCCTTCATCATCGACCAAGTCCTGACCGGCGGAGCGTACCGTCTGCGAAACGCATCGGATAACCGACTCGAGCCGAACCAATGGAACGCAGCCCGTCTCCGAAGATTCTACGCCTAGCGCCGGATCTTGAGTTCGTCTCCTTCCTCCGTCTATATTTTATACCTTAAGCTGTCTTTTATTTCTCTCCTTCTTCCTCCTTTTTTCCGAAGCCTTTAAATGCTCGTTTGCGCATTGTTCGCACACACTTGACGCGCTATCCTCGCTCATTATACCCGGGGGCTTCTTTAACAGAAGCTTATTTATACGGGCTTTATGCCCAACACATGTGTCACACTTCCGCATGTACCTTTTATTCACCATTATATGCATCGATATGACTTAAGTTTTGGCCAAGCTGGGTTGCACGGCTCACATGCTTACCCTACGTTCCCGATTGTTCGGCTAGGTGGTAAAGGAGCACCTCTGCGATTGTTACCGCCGGGTCAGCGGACGTGTACCTCGATCGGGTGAAGCGTAAAGCTAAGCGTTCTTAAGGGAATATTCGTCGGTGAACTAAAAGACGATTTTTTATTTTCATTTATCTACCCCGGATGCTTTTACGCTTTTTTACGCGGTCCGGACATGCACTTTAGGGCATGCCTCCCGAGAAAGGAACCCCTAACGGAACTATTCTCCTGGAAGATGTTTCTTACTAATCATGTAATATAACATAACTAGTTGGGCACTTGTCTGATAAAGCACTCATGACCCCTACGCCTGGTCTCCACGCATGCCCTGGTTTTTACATAACCGCGAGGGTATTCGGACACACTCCGGACTATTGGGTCCCGAGGTTGAAGCGAAAAGGTCCGCTACGACAAACAATCTACAATCCGGCTAGAAGGCATTTTACATGTCATTTTAAATTACATAGTCAAATTGACTGATTGTATTCCTCTTCAATGCCATCCAATAGGCTATCTAGTTTACATCTTGTGGGGAATACTTTATGCCAACTCTACTTGGCCATACACTAAGCTCACAGGGATCTCCTTCCGTCGGGCCCCACAGGTCTGACCTCGGACATGTGGTTTGGGTCCGCCGTGTACAGCGTCTTCACCATGGCCCAGGCCTCCCTGGCGCCTTGACGACAGGCCGATATCTTCCATAGTCGGAAGCGCCGCCGTGCTCCCTGAAGCTTCTCTGCAAGCTCTCCAAGGCCTTCGGGCAGGGAGATAGATGGCCACAAGGCCTGTGCGACACCTTTCATCACCTGCCGAACTCGTTCGTGCAGTTGCAATAGCTCGGGAAGGTCACCCGTAGAACTGGCATTTCCTCTGCAGGGGCGACCCGTGAGCATACCTACATGCACATAACTCATTAATTGACTTCCTCGCCGAACTCTTTTTCAAAGTTCGCTCAAGCACTTACTATAAATGCCGCGACGAAGTCGCTGATTCTCCTTCACGGAGTCAGACAGCTGGGCACGAACATCCTTTAGTTCCTCACCCAGCTGGGTGTTGGCATCTTGGAGATTATTTTTCTCTTGCCTCACCCTTGTAAGCACATTCTCGTCGGCCTTCAACCGGCGCAAGAGTTGTTGCTTGTCCGGATCTAGTCCGGCGCCATCTGCAATATTATTGTCAGATTTACACACACGCCGCACTTCACAAACTACTTATATTTTGAAGCATATATTACCAGAGGGGGTCTCATGGCTCCCCTCAGAGTGGCTTGTCGGCCTCAAGTTGGGCCTTGCATTCTTCAAGCTCCTAGGACAGTCGGGTATTCTTTTTTGTAAGATCCTGCATAACAAATGATCCTTAAATCAGTTATTCTAACTATTTTAAGTCTCGGGGGCTACTGGCATATATAACTGTCAAATTTCCTCACCCGTATGTCCTTTACATACTACTCTGTGGCTCTGGCTAGACCATCTTGAGCGGCACGGAGGTGCGCATCTCCCGAATTGAAGGCATTCAATGCCTCTTGGGAGAAACATGCGTCACGAAGAACTGTCCGGCGGCGCCTGTGATTCATGGCGCTCTCCACCTCGGAGTTGGTGGCGGACAATCTGTCGGCATCCTCTGTCGAAGGAGCATCCGACGCACGCCTCGTGCTCGCCTCCGCTTCTGGACCCGGCTTTGGAGCCTGGCTGGCGGAGGCTCGATTGGCAACCTCTCCGGACACAGTCCGGCGGGCGCTCTTTTTCCTGAAAAGAGCACCAGCGTTAGTACACCTTCCAGGAATCAATCCTGGGAATATGGTGACGCGCCATACTGTTGCGGTGGCGTTTCGATCCGGACCGCACTTCTTTTTTTCTTGGGCCGTGTTGCCCTTGTTGGCTAGCCGCCAGAGCTCGGCCTCCTGCCTCGAAGGCACCCCCTGCGAAACACCATTGGTATACGGTGATCAAAAATAAGCACGGATGGGTCATTATCAGAGTATTGGGACCTCGGTCTCAGTTACCTGTGAGGCTGGAAGTATTCCGGGGTAATCTGCCGTAATGGCAACAAAGGCATTATCGATGCTCAATTGGTGAAATACCCCATCAATCAGCTCCACCAATATGTCCGGGTCCTCTTGGGAGGCCGGATCGAGGAGCCTTTTCGGATCCTCGGGCTGTGGAGGCGGGCTGCTTATGTCTTTTACGGCCTGGCGCAGTTCCTGTGTCAAAATCACAAAATGAGATACCTAACCATGGGAATACGGATCGGATGTGCAAAAAAGAAATGTCCGCTTACCCAGCTTCGAGGATTGTTCATAGAAAATCCGTTCAATGGACTGACGCGGAGAAAATCTTCCTCTTCTCCCTTGTACATCGCGGACAAGATATTCACCAGATCAGCGACCGATCTCGGCCCCTTACGGCCATGACGGTTGGCATCGTCTTCCCCGTTGAAATCCCACATGGGGTGGCCCCTATACTGGAGCGGCTGCACCCCCCGCATAATACATGTGGCCATGACACCGATCATGGTCAGTCCGGAATGAGCCAACAATCTTATCCGGCTCATCAGGTAAAGGACGTCCCTGTCGTCTTCCCTCTGGGGGCTCCGCGGGCGCCAACTCAGGCGTTTCTTCAAAGGAGCATTGCTGAACTCCGGGAGACCGGTCCGAACAGGATCCGGCAGCGGGACGTCTTCTATATAAAACCATTCCGAAGGCCAGTCTTCGGACGCCTTCTTCGGGGTTCCGGATAGATATCCGGTCCCGTCGATGCGCCACAGCTCGGCTCCGCCCACTTGATATATTGACCCCTCATGAGAATGGGGTACAAGGCAGAATAATATCTTCCACAGCGCAAAATGAGCCTCGATGCCCAAGAACAGTTCGCAAAGGGCCACGAAGCCCGCGATGTGCAAAATGGAGGCAGACGTAAGGTGGTGCAACTGGAGGCCGTAGAACTCCAAGAGCCCCCGGAGAAACGGATGAATTGGAAATCCGAGTCCTCTTACTAGATAAGAGATAAAGCATACCCACTCTCCTTTGGAGGGATCGGGGACACTCTCCGCTTGCTTTCCGCCCTTATATGTGGCGAGTCCGGCTCGAACCGGAACCATGAAGGTCGGGGGAAGAAATCCCTTGGTTTGGAGTGTCACTAGCTCGCTATGCGGGACTGTGCGTCTCTCCCAATTTCCAGGCTGAGGGCTCGGAGCGCGAGAGGAGGAGCCGCGTCGACTGTCCATGATGGAATGGACTTTTGTCAGAGGCGCTCCGATGAAAGCTCACGGAGGGGGGATGGTGTGACTCAGATCTAGATACTCGTCCCTTTTATAGACAACTCATTTGCGCAGCTAGGGGGATAAGTGTAAAAATGCCCTGGCTTTTCGCATTCATTCAAACACGTGGAAGATGGCCATTGTTGGGCGTGGAAGCCAAGGAGCGCAGCATTTATTAGAAGCCGGACACTATTCGACAAGTATATGGAATTTGGAGAAGAACCCACCTCGCAATGCCGAAGACAAACTACGCGCCGGACTCATCATCATTGAAGCCTGGTTCGGGGGCTACTGATGGAGTCCTGGATTAGGGGGTGTCCGGATAGCCGAACTATCACCGTTGGCGGACTCTGGACTATGAAGATACAAGATTGAAGACTTCGTCCCGTGTCCGGATGGGACTTTCCTTGGCGTGGAAGGCAAGCTTGGCGATCTGGATATGTAGATCTCCTACCATTGTAACCGAGTCTCATGTAACCCTAACCCTATCCGGTGTCTATATAAACCGAAGGGTTTTAGTCCGGAGGACGAACAACAATCATACCATAGGCTAGCTTCTAGGGTTTAGCCTCTCTGATCTCGTGGTAGATCCACTCTTGTACTACCCATATCATCAATATTAATCAAGCAGGAGTAGGGTTTTACCTCCATCGAGAGGGCCCGAACCTGGGTAAAAACATCGTGTCCCTTGTCTCCTGTTACCATCCGCCTAGATGCACAGTTCGGGACCCCCTACCCGAGATCCGCCGGTTTTGACACCGACACCCGTCGGTTCACGGAGTCCCGAGCCAGTTCATAGATGTATCCGGCTCGGTCTCTGCTATTCCTAACTTACAATACAAGTTACATACTAACGCCAGTTTACAGCTATAGGCCTTAAACCGACTATGGGCCTTAAGCCCTCTTCTGCCTACTTGGGCTTTAATATACTCAACTACTAATGAAGTTAACCCGGCCTGTCCTGGCCGGTTTACGCCCAGTAGTAATATCCCCAACACCTTGTGTGCTATCAAACTTCACAACATAACTGGGTGATTATAAAGATGCTCTACAGGTGTCTCTGATGGTGTTTGTTGAGTTGGCATAGATCAAGATTAGGATTTGTTACTCTGTGTATCGGAGAGGTATCTCTGGGCCCTCTCGGTAATGCACATCACTATAAACCTTGCAAGCAATGTGAGTAATGAGTTAGTTGCGGGATGCTGCATTATGGAACGAGTAAAGAGACTTGCCGGTAACGAGATTGAACTAGGTATGATGATACCAATGATCGAATCTCGGACAAGTAACATACCGAAGACAAAGGGAACAACGTATGTTGTTATGCGGTTTGATCTATAAAGATCTTCGTAGAATACGTAGGAGCCAATATGAGCATCCAGGTTCCGCTATTGGTTATTGACCGGAGATGTGTCTCGATCATGTCTACAGAGTTCTCGAACCTGTAGGGTCTGCACGCTTAACGTTCAATGACGATTGTAGTATGAGTTATGTGATTTGATGAACGAAGATTGTTCGGAGTCCCGGATGAGATCACGGACATGATGAGGAGTCTCGAAATGTTCGAGAGGTAAATATTAATATATTGGAAGGTTAAATTCGGACACCAATGGTTCCGGATGGTTCAGATGAGATTCGGAGTACCAGGGGTTACTGGAACCCCCCCCCCCCCCCGGGAAGTGAATGGGCCATCATGGGCCTTAGTGGTGAAGAGAGAGGGCCGGCCAGGAGGTGGCGCACCCCCCTTAGCAGTCCGAATTTGACAAGGTGTGGGGGCACCCCCCCCCCCCCCTCTTTCCCTCTCCTACTCATCCTCTCTTTCCCCCTTTGCTACTCCGGAAAAGGAAAAAGGAGAGGGGAATCCTACTAGGACTAGGGAGTCCTAGTAGGACTCCCCACACCTGGCGCGCCCCCCTTGTGCTGGCTCCTCCTCCTCCCCCCTTTATATACGTGGGAGGGGGCACCCCAAAGGCACAACAAGTCTTCTCTTAGCCGTGTGCGGTGCCCCCTCCACCATTACACACCTCGGTCATGTCGTCATAGTTCTTAGGAGAAGCCCTGCACCGGTAACTTCATCATCACCGTCACCATGCCGTCATGTTGACGAAACTCTCCCTCATCCTCAACTGGATCAAGAGCTCGAGGGACGTCATCGTGCTGAACATGTGTTGAACACGGAGGTTCCGTACGTTTGGTACTTGGATCGGTTGTATCACGAAGACGTTCGACTACATCAACCACGTTACTAAATGCTTCCGCTTTCAGTCGACGAGGGTACGTGGGCACACTCTCCTGTCTCATTGCTATGCATCTCCTAGATAGATCTTGCGTGATCGTAGGAAAATTTCGAAATACTGTGTTCCCCAACAGCGAGCTTGTTTCCCGATCACATATCTTGGCCTACCACTCTCTATGTGGGAAATCAAGAAAGTGTACTCCGAACCGCTCGAGGATAAATTGTGCAAAGATCCCTCCATGGCAGGGGAGGAATATCATTATGATTGGTCGAACTACTTTGGTCAAGTTTGTCCTCACCTTTCACTAAACTTTTTGCCACCCCACCCACCTTGGGAGCCTTGGTATTCTCCATCTCGGGAAATTTGTGAGGGCATTGCGGTTTCGCTAACTATGGCTTGAGTGGACCAATCCGACCAAGTTTTGGGTTGGCATGGGGAACCCTTTTGATGCCATGGAGATGGAGATTTTTTATGCATGAACCTGAATCACCATAGACAATTGGCCCAAGGCGCCTTCCTGGGACGAGCCATGGATGGATGGGAGGAGTCCCAAAGATATCCCCCTTGGTCGTGAGGCCTCAAAGAGAAAGAAGTGGATGGTTCACCAAGCCCTTGTTGAGAATGCGTGGATAACGCAAATCAAGTTGATTGGGAAAATTTTCTTTGACCATCTTCTCGGGTACCTTGAGTTCTGGAGCATCCTCCCATAGGTCCAGCTCAACGATGATGTGGGGGATGCCATTTTTCTTGGAAGTTTGCAACAAGAGGTACCTCCTTGGCCAAGTCGGCATACAAGGCTCAATTCCATGTTGCTACACTCACTTCAACGGAAAAGGTCGTCTGGAAGAGGGCAAAGTTTTTGCTTGGTTAGCCATCTAGAACGAGATTTATACCCCGTGATCATCTGGCTAGGAGAGGATGGGATAATTGTGTACTTAGCTCTCTTACAAAGGGGAAATCAGAAGGTTGTGCATCTTTTTTTCGTCTGCCGCTTCACCATGAGGTTGGAAGAATGACCTAGGATTGGCTTGGTTTGGATTCCTGGACTTATCTTCGTGGGCTGGTGAGAGAAGCATCAAATATTGGCAGACAAGCATGTCACCCCCAACATTACAAACCGATAAGGAGATGGATTCCCTAACCATGCTTGTCATATGTACACTGGAATGAGTAAAACACCCATACCTTTTGAAAGTAATAAATGCCACAGTACTACATCCTGCAGCTTACCATGGAGGAGGCTAAAATTTTGGGTCATTGCAAGAGCAAAACACATGATTAATTTGATAACACAAGAGTACATACTTTCACTTTTGCGTGCTCGATGTTGTTGTGCTCTTCTTTTGAGAAGTAACTATGTAAACCCTCTTCCTTAATTAATCAATGAGGCAAATATTTTTCCTCGTCTTAAAAAAGGGTTTCCATATTCTGGTTCCTTTGTGAACTTTGTACTTTTTTCAAGCAACCGACATAAGTTCTATTTTCAGATAAGAAGAATAACAATTAACAGATAGTAGAGCAAAATGTCAAAAACATATAGATAAGCAATGCACATAGCGGCCCCCAGGTCATGCACTAGTCAAGCCACTGGCTCCTTCACCCAAGGAGATCATAGTGGACACCCTACCCCATCATAACAGGTTCTGGAGCCGTTGCTGCAACATCCACCCCCCCCCCCCCAGAGTCCATGTACCAGAGGTGCTGCGAGGACTTCGAAGTGACCAAACTAGATACCATACAACACTGTAGTTCAACAGTTAAACAAGCCGAGCCCCGAAACATTGCTGTCACACACACTCACACACACAGACACACACACACACACACACACACACACACACACACACACACATATTGTCGGGGATATACCCCGCGGCGTAAACCGGCCGGAAGTATAACCCGGCCGGACTTTTGGCGATTTACCTGAAGAACCCGCTGACACTTGGCGGTTCACTGGCGACCCGGCGGTTTACGGTTCATTGGTAATCCGGCAGGCGGGTCAGAGGAGCGACAAGACTCGGTGGCCCGACTGGCGGTTCATGAAGGCCGGTTCAACTACGGTGGGCCGGTTTAAGAGGAAAAGGCAGGAGGAATATATCTTACAAGGAGCTAAGACCTGGACTTGTATCCGGTTTGTATTAGCGATAGACTAGTCCTAATCCTAATAGGACTCTACATGTAACCCGCCCTCCAACATATATAAGGAGGGGCAGGGCTCTAAAGGGACAAGTTCCACAAGTTGGACAAGTTAGGTTTAGACAATAGCTCTCTTGTTTGAGCACTCTTGTATCCGTGATCATCATCATAAATATCAATGAAGCAGGACGTAGGCTTTTACCTCCACCGTGAGGGGCCGAACCTGGGTAAAACCTCGCGTCTCTCGATTCCACTCAACCCCTCTCAAGCTACCACATAGATGCGTTGGCCTCGCGACTAAGTCCTGACACTAAGGACATCTGGCGTGTTAATTCCACGACAGTTGGCGCCCACCGTGGGGCTTGCGCGCAGTGGTGATGAGTTCTTGGAGGAATCTTTATAGGGATCGAGAGGCTCGTAATGTGTTGGACGAAAAAGAGCCGGTAGCAGAAGGATCTGGATCGTCTCTGTGGTAAGCGATCGGAGCAATATACAAGATTGAGATTAAAGAAATTAGGGTTTGTGTTACATGCGCCGCCGACGCAAGACAATCTGTCCAAACCGACGAGAGATTGGATTCGCCGAGTCCTGCAAGCCGTCAAGTCATAGTTTCCATCAAAGACGGATAAAAGGTTTCCGCTGTCCGATCCGCCAAATTGCTACGGTTGGATTGCAGGTTCAAGTCCCAAGTCTGTTTTAATCATGCGAGTTCACGTGGATACAAAGATAAATCAAGTGAAGATTAAAACAAGTACCGATCTTTGCTATGAGTACCGGCCAATTACATGTGGAGATCGACGGAGGACTGGCAAGCAATAATTGAATAGAATATATGTCTCAATCCTGGGGAGAACCGCGACCGGAGAAATTATAAAGTCTAGAAGCTAATCCAAAAGCTAAAAGACGTTCTCATTAACCATCATACTAGTGCTTGATGAGCACAAGGATTAAAGCTGCATTATTTAAAAGAGCACTACTGTGTTCAAACCGGAGTTCTACTTCCCACGGGTAGGCAATGGTCATGGTAGGCGCTTGGAAAAAAAAAGAAGAAGGGGAGTCCACGGTCCAGAGATAAACACGGACGGGGACTCATCCAACCGACCACGACCGGACTCTGCATGGCTGCTAACGCGCACGCCTTCTCTTGTTGTGGTTCTGCTGGCGTCTACGGTCCGACCTGCGCTTCGCTTTCTCCTGTGAGCCGCCCCAGCCACCGAAAGTGGCTGCACTTGCTGTTGTTGCCACCGCAATGGTCAAAGCTGCCGCCGCCTTAACATGCAGCCCGACTTACGTTGTCTCTGCAGCGGGCTGACCGCCTCGTCTCTGCTTAAAGCCCTTGCTGCGTGATGAACCGCTTCCGCTCTGACCAGCGTTGAGTCATCGCCGCTGAAGTCGCCCGCCCGGCGCCGCTTCCGAGCCATCTCACTCATTTTAGCCGGCCGCCGCTGACCCGCCTCCGCCGTCCACGCAAGCTCACCACTGCAGCAACAAGCTGGACTCACTTCCGTTGTGAGCCGCCTGCCATCTCACTTCAAGTCATCGCCACGGCCACCATCACGGTGCTCGCTTCGTCCCTGCTATCCACTGCAGCAATCCGCCGCTGTCGTCCGAAGCCGCGATGCACGCCTCTGCTGCGCCTTGCTGCTACCTTTTCCGCGTAATCGCAGCCTTGCCAAGTCGCTGTTGCAGTCTCGTTTGATGCAGGGGACGCACAGTTTTAAAAAAATCACGGCTGCATGTGATCGCGCAGTCCGCCAAGTCTCCACAAGTACTCTGACAGAATATCCAGGAGCTGTCGTCGTTCCTTGTGTACTGGTACTCCCATCAAGCAAGGTAGTCCAAGATCAGTATAATATTGGGGAGGCCAGATACGCAATAAGCTTCGACGACAACCAGATTAACCAAAGCATGATGATGTGTCATTAATTCGTGGGGGGAATCAAACCGTTCAAGTACACAAATTCCTATGCCAACTATTACATCAAAGTTGGTCTACCAAAAAGATATTATGACCTGGACAAGTCCGGCGACGTGCGCAGTACTGATCATCGGTCGTCCGAGCAAATCAGCAAAGGTGGTGCCATGTTGTGCCTATGAAGTGTACGTCAGCATCATCACGCACCGACGTCTGCGCCTGCTTACTGATGGAACAGGTGTGCACAAGTCGCCGCCCGTGCAGCTTAATCTACATCAACCCGCCGGAGCCGCGTTGAGCCGCCCTTGCCGCTTTGAGCCGTCGGGGTTATATTAAGTCGCCGGTCTGCACGCTGCCGGAACTATATTGAGTCGCCGGTCTACCTGAGCCACCTCTCGCGATAAGCGGATCATCCGCCGTCCAAACAAATCAGGTGATATTCATCCAAGTTTATGTATTAAACAATTATTGTTTTTATCAAGGAACAATTACTCTGTCTCTGTAATATTTTTACGCAGGACAATTTTTTATGCCATTCACGGACACGTGTATCACGGTGCCGGTTTACATCAAAATGCCAGCCGACTCACCTGTCCGCCCTCGCGGCCGGTTCACTTGTCTGCACCGGCTTACAAACGCCCATGGCCGGTTCACCCGTGGCGACTTCAAATACACCTAGCAATCATAAATTTCATGGCGGATTATTTCCGGCTTAGCACATCAGGTGATATCCATCTAAAATATATTTTATTAGTGCATGTTATTTTTGTCAAAGAGCAGTTTATCTTTGCCTTGGTCTGCAATATTGTATGCAGGACAATTATTCATTATAAACGCGGTTTATACCATGGGTACGAAGAACGCTGGCAGCGTCCTGCCGGTGTTCGTCCATGCCACAGTACACGGTGAATGGACGCGTGCAAGACGCCGCCCTTACGGCCCGGTTTACATCAGCTTGCCGGGACCGTGCCTGCGTTTGACTCGCCCGTCCGTGCCGGTTTACGACACCGGTGCCGATCTTCCCCGTCCGCACCGGTTCACAATGCCACGGCCGACTCATCTATCCGAGCTGTCTCTGATGTTGCGGTCGTTTTTGTCGTCCGTCTCTCGCGGCCTGGTCGACATCAACATAACGGGCCGCACCGATCTGCCTGAGCTGGTTATTGAGTATGAGCAAGTCACAGCTTGGGTAGTCCGGTTTTCTTTCAACAAAAAGGAGGCAAATTATCATATACAATCAACCGCCGTTTGCACTGGATGGCTCAATGGGCAGGCGCACAAATCGCCGCCACTACAGTTTGGTTAACTTCAAATCGCCAGCTTGGAAGGAACCATTGGCGAGATTCTTGACACGGCTCATACGGGATCATTTATAACCCGCGCGATCATCACAACCTTCGTGGATTTGCATCGTGTTATCAACACCAATGAGTCGTGAACCACCAAATATGGAGAGTTTCAAGCCAACTCCTCGAGTCACCTTGAGACTCGGGGGCTACGATGACATAACTAAGCAAATCTTGCCAGCAAATTTAAGAACCCCAGGACGATGGAGGGAAAGATAACCCGGTCCCGGAGGCTACTGTTCATTTAAAGGCTGTCAGAAAATTTCCGGCTTAGAAAGTATATAACAATTACAAAATCCCGGCTCAATGAAGAAGGTCCGGGTCGTCAAAAAGGATTCCGGTTTACCATCCGGTTCAAGGGAAATCTGTTCTCTCTCAAAGCTCTGAAGCTCTCAAATCCGGTTTAAGAATTTCCGGTTCAAAAAGGAATTAACTTCTCGCAAATTCGAGCTTAAAGGCCGTCAGAAAATTTCCGGCTGAAAATGAAGATTCCGGTTTAAACATCCGGTTCAAGGGAAAGATGTCTCCCACAAAGCTTTGAAGCTCTCAATATCCGGTTCAAAATCCCGGTTCAAGAAGGATTTATCTCTTGCAAAAATTAAAGGGTGCCAAAGAGGACCTGCTGCCATGATGCACGGTTCAAACATGGGTATCATGCCTTATTGGCTTATCATATTATTGATCACTTGGGGGCTTGGTCATGTCTGAACCATAGTCACACCTCTTGATCGGCGCAATGCCACAGTATCACTTGGGGGCCTTGGTCGTGTCCGAACCATAGCAACGCCATTTGGTAGGCGAAAAGCCACAGCATCACTTGGGGACTTGTGGTCACGTCTGAACCATAGTCACGCCTCTTGATCGGCCTAGTGCCACAAAGATCACTTGGGGGCTTTGGTTGAACCCGAACCATCGCTACACCTCTTGATCGGCGTAATGCCAATGCATCATTTGGGGACCTGGCTGACTCGAACCATAGCTACGCCTTTTGGGGGCTTGGTCGTGTCCGACCATGGTAATACCTCTTGATCGGCTCAAAGCCTCATTTGCAATGGTTTTATATTTGCCTTTGCTTGAATTTTGTTCTCTTTTAAATTATTTCTTTTGTTGTGTTTTCAAACCGACATTATTAATCCAGTTCAAACTGTCAATTACAAATTGGCGGAACACGGTCAAATCCTAATCCGAGAATATTTGCCCGGTTTGATTTTCTATTATCATCCTATTATGGAGTAAACCGGCGTTCATTAGCCCGGCTTGACTTTCAATCACAAATTGTCAGTACATGACCAATTATAATCCGGCGATTATTAACCCGGTCTGGTTCGACTACAACTCGCCAGTATTATATATGGATATTCCGGTGTCTATCATAACCCGGTACGGTTTTATCTTAAACCGGCACAATATGGAAGGAGTTATCAATACTCAAGATTGGGATTATCACCCTTACTACAAAAAATTGGTAAACCAACGATGTGATTCAATATCACAGGTATGATATATTTCATATTTGGTTGTTCTTAAGTGCAGCCTTGGTTATAAACCCAAGTTATATGTTGGGCATTATAACCCGTCCGGCGGTAAACCGCCAGGACACTATAAACTTGTTGTATGCAGAAACAGGTTGAATAAAGCATGATTATAAATCGCCGGCGTTTATTAAACCGGCCTGGCTTTGGACTGTAAGTTGCCAGTATATATTTGGATTGCATCATTGGAATCATGCGCTTATAAGTCATTGGGTTATGTTATTCAAATAGCCAAACTTGGCTGGATTTTTGTTATGGTTATCAATAACCAGTATTATGATTAAGGTTTTCAAAAGTCGCTTTAGCGCAGTGGCTATCATATTATCAATGGATATGATTTTTATTCTACAATTGAAGGAATAGTCCCGAGTTGCTGCAGGCTTACAACCCGGCACTTGGGGGCTACATTATTTAAGTTGAGATTACATCAAATATGCAAGTCTCATGTCGCTGCAAGCATGCACCATGACACTTGGGGGCTAATGCAAAGTCATTCTTTGTTTATCTTATTGAAGACCCGACTCATCACATTATAATGAGCCGGCCCTTGGGGGCTACACATCATTGCTCAAATCTACATGATTATATTTACAAAGTCTCTGCTCATTATTGCATAAATGACCCGGCCCTTGGGGCTACACTGGCTGAAGTTTTATGAGTATAATGCAATTTCAAGTCCACTGGTTGCTGCAAGCATGACAACCCGCACTTGGGGGCTACATAATATGGAGTGTTCAGTTTTACTAGTGACCGATGAATAACATGGATTTCTTCAAAAGTGGCGGTATTGATATTGAAGCAAGTCGTAAACCATAACTTTGTTCTGCTCAAGACTTGGCGGCTACAGATCCGTATTTCTTAAACCGCGGAGCTGAGTCAAAGGATTTATTCTTCACAATATTTCTCGGTGACAAGCCAATGTCGGCAAATTGATTATGAAGCTGATGCATTGACCCGGATTTCCCGGAAGGAGAAAATAACAAGGATTTAAGGATGATCAGGTACCGGTTTACAAAAATTCTTAACCCGGAGCACAATCTGTCAAGTTTGTTCTTGTGTTTATTTCACAGGATCAGTTTAACATGGATAAATCCAAATTAAACTGGGGGCTAATGTCGGGGATATACCCTTGGCGTAAACCGGCGGAAGTATAACCCGCCGGACTTTGGCGATTTACGAAGAACCCGCCGACACTTGGCGGTTCCTTTGGCGACCGGCGGTTTACGGTTCATTGGTAATCCGGCAAAGGGTCGAGGAGCGACAAGACTCGGTGGCCCGGATGGCGGTTCATGAAGGCCGGTTCAACTACGGTGGGCGGTTTAAGAGGAAAAGGCAGGAGGAATATATCTTACAAGGAGCTAAGACCTGGACTTGTATCCGGTTTGTATTAGCGATAGACTAGTCCTAATCCTAATAGGACTCTACATGTAACCCGCCCTCCAACATATATAAGGAGGGGAGGGCTCCCAAAGGGACAAGTTCCACAAGTTGGACAAGTTAGGTTTAGACAATAGCTCTCGAGTTAGAGCACTCTTGTAACCATGATCATCATCATCAATATCAATGAAGCAGGACGTAGGCTTTTACCTCCACCGTGAGGGGCCGAACCTGGGTAAAACCTCGCGTCTCTCGATTCCACTCAACCCCTCTCAAGCTACCACATAGATGCGTTGGCCTCGCGACTAAGTCCTGACACTAAGGACATCTGGCGTGTTAATTCCACGACACATATTAAAGAATAGTTTGATGGTTGGATAACTTGTTGGTGGTCAATATCTTATTGACATGCCTTCCGGAATTATCGAACTTAGGTTGTAGTGATGTGCATAGCATTACATATTGTTCATATGCTGGTTAATTAGCTTCGACTACTGAAAATAAAATTAATTAGATTTGTTTTACTTTCTATATTTTCATTTATTTGTGTATCTCAACGACCAATTCCACACAATTGGTAGGCACTGGAATAAAGAAGTGACCCATCACACATTTTTTAGCGAAGATGTGTGTATCGAGAGGACACCTCAGTTGATTGTTGGTCATTTGCAGCTAATTAAAGAAGACATGTGTAATAGGTCTAGTAGTTCTAATCAAAATAGGCATTCCACTGAAATACTTTCTTCTAACATAATACAACTAAGTATTGATAGAAAAAATGTCAACATTGCACAACCTTAACCAACTAAGAGAGTATAGCTCGAGGAGTGGATAAAAGCTAATTAGGAGTTCGGCATGCTGAGCCAACTATCTTTTGTAACATACTATTGCAAGGTTTACCCTTATCACATTTGATGTGCTAAAGGTGCTTTTGCTTTTTGTGAATATTTACTTGTCACTGAAGAATTTGGTTAGGTGGGTCTTGTTGACTCTTGCAAGCCAACACTCTCTCGGAGATTGTTACATCTATTAGGAAAGATATCAAAAAGAGATATGCACAAAAACAGAAGGAGGCCAACTTGGTTTAGGATGTTGATTTCTACATCCCTACATTAGGTATGTTGATTTTGCCCAAGGAAAAAGAAAGTTGCTCATGCCTTTATGTCGGTCACTCCACTTCTTCATTTTGGCGCACAACTCATATCTGACTTTTCTATGTTGTAATTACCCATTCATTTATCCAAGGAAATGGGTCATTTGCTTATGCATGGGCCATGGGTGAGAGCAATGAAGAAATAGGAATAGGTGCCATAGTGAACGTGCTAATTTCTTATTTGGAGACCAAGAAATATCACATAGTTTTGCTTGACTCCTGGCCACAAAGATTTCATGCCATATATATGTTTGGTCACAAACACTCTTGTGATTGATCAACCGGTTCTTTGATGTTGGCTTGGATGCGGAAGAAGGGAAAGGTGTTGGTCAGACAAAGGAGTATGCTCAAGTTATTAGAAGCTTTGGTGTTGAGAAACTTATTGATACAATTAACGAGATAGATGTTACTGGGTACTCAAATGAACGGTTAGAGTACATCAAGGTACAATTTGGTAGTTTTTTGCGGTCATGCAACTTTGGAGATTCTAATTCTGATTAAACCAACATTAGATGCTCATTTTACCTCCTGGTAAGCTCTATTTTGGTGGACCTTTTATTTTTGAACTACGACATTAGGGTGAGTATCTTCAGTGCGTCAAATGTTGCAGCCTCTCTAGTTAAATGTTTGGTTTCAAGTGCCAAAATTTAGAATATTGATCTATGGATGTATATAATCTCAGTAAAAAAATTATGTTTATCCCATAGTTTGAATCTTGAGTGGATATCTCCTTTGAGGTATAAGGTTTCTATTGGATGCTATAGATTCGATGTAGCTTCCTTATCGGGATGTTTCAAAGCCACTTATTGGTCCTATATGTGATGTTACTGAAAATCTTAGTCAACAAGACATCGATCAACTTTTGGGAATGTAGAAGCTGGAGCTATTTAATACGATTGTATGGGAGATTCCTATAAACCCTTTCTCTTCTGAAGATACCGTTATTTATGTATTGCATTGAGACTGTTGTAACATGGATCTTCATCTAAGTAGAAACTGGAGCTATCTGATTCAATTAAATTTAGAGCATGATCTTCATGCCAATCTTTTCAGCACTAAAAGTTATCTTTCATCCAAAACATGGATCCAGTACCTCACAATTGACTCACAATTGGAAAGCTTCGCACTGACAAGTTTTGTAGTTTGTTTTTCACATTTTCAGTTGTGCATTGGTGTTTAGTTATGCATTGTATAGTAGTCACACTTGTTAGCGACTTTCATCTTGAATGACGAGTTAGTCTTAATTGAGCTTGTGAATGCAAGAGCTTCTATTCTAGTAGAAAGCCATCTACTCCATTTTTAATAAAGTGACATTTTTATTATGTGAATAATGTGACATTTAACCTATGTAGTTAAAAAGTGAAGAATGAATCAATTGATGGATTCTGATAATTGGCCTCGGTACTTCTACAATTGGCTACATGGTAATTAAAATTGGAAGCATCGCCTGGCGATTCTCAACAAAAGAATGGTCAGACAATACTTCCTGGCCATTACTATAAAAACAACTGAGAAACAAATGATTCCCGAGTACTGGCGGGGGTGGGGATTTGTCAGTGAGTAAGTTTACCCACTAAGAGAAGAATGTCTTACGAGTATGCCAGGATCATATCACCTACCCGAGTGTTTTGGGACTACCCGGCCCTACCCCCTGATGCGTCCAAGTAGACACTTTCATAAGAGTTAACAACATGAGTGTTGCTTGGTGGATTCTATAGTTATGGGAGATTGTTCCCTAAAATCAAGGGAGCACTTAATAGTAGGGTCCCTTGAAGATAGCTATCAAACTATCAATCCGGGACTGCCTTTATAAGGGCATGATAGAACCCCGCTGGTGGGGCAAGGTCATGTGTGGGCACATATAGTAGGTAGGTAAACACCATTCTAATTCTCGTTGATTATCCATAAAGATAGGTAGGAATGACGTAGAGATATTACCCGTTTGGGGCCTTAACCTAATTGAAAAGAATGTATCACCATCATTGTCGATGGGATCCTTTCAGGCGCCCCTCTCCACACACTTCCACAACTATCTCAGACCGGAAGATCCGTGGAGCAGCATCATTTATCGACATAATGCTTTTGTGAGTTGTTCTTTCCATGTCTTCACAAGGATAACAGAAAAATTGACCAAATAAAAACACCATATGTACCATAATATCATGAATGCTGATCCCCCTAGTCCTTATCACCAGCACCAGAGCAATTATCATTGTAAGTTTTAAGAGAGGAGGACTATTATTGGTGCTCACATGTTGAGCAACTTCGTTACATGCCATATAAGAAATCAAGGCAGAGATTCAATCACTTATAGAACTCATGAAATTCTTTATGGTAGAGAGGATGTGTTTGATTATGAAGTGATAGTACTTCAAGTGATAAATTCGTGATATATAAGTGCTTGTTATTTTTATATTATCATATCTTCTCCTATGAATCATGCAAGAAAGGATGGTTGGTAACACGAAGATAATGCCACACTGTGCTTTATACAACATTTGGAAATGACAATAACATCACTAAAACTGGCGCACATTTTAATCTTTCTTTTACATATTTAGTACCAGCAATTGATAGATTACAAGAACATCTTTACTTTGTATCTGGATTTTTTGCGCAGATTTAATGAGAACAAATGTCATCAACATTATATGACTTTTCGTCTCAATTGAACAATGTCATATGGGATAGGTACATGAAGTCTTCACGTAGTGCCATATCTATCTAATCAAGTGAAACAATCTATGGTTGTTTTGTGTTGAAATGTTTGTAGTTTTAGGTATAATATGATGTATTTTTAATAATATTTTACCTTTTTATTATACAATTTTTACTTGCACATTGTCTCATCATGTTATTAGTTGTGTGCTTGCATCGTTTCTAAAGCAATCATGCCCATCTAAAATACGAATGAATGTGTGGTTGCCAAACATAACTATATCCAGCAGAGCGGAGCACACCTTATCATCTAGTCGGGGGCCGGGGACCCCGGGGTGGTGGGAGGGTGTCCACACAATGATATTCAGGGGGAGTTACCAAGGGTTGGTTAAGTTTGCATCCATAAGTTAATTTTTTTTAGTCTAAATGTATCTTTGTGATATTCCTTGGTCCCCCGTTGAACATATTGTCGAAGGTAAATCCGGCAGATCTCTCGGTATGGTATTCTAAACTAGGCAACTTGGCATGATGGTAACAAGACACATGATTTTACCCAGGTTTAGGCTCTCCAGAGGTGATAAAACCCTATGTCCTTCTTGTGCTTTATTATGTTAGGGTGTATCAAGAGTAAAAAGTACTGAGAGATTTCAATGTGTCTATCTACGAGCCTGGCCCCTTGGCTTATATAGCGCACCCCTCGCGAAGTGGGGAGGGCTAGGTTACATGGATCCTAGTCGTCTACATACAAGGATGTAGAATCCTCCATGATCCCAACATCTTGTCTTGCATGTCAAGCCTCCTGGGGTCTTTTTTTAACATGCCATGGGTCGGCCGAAGTAGCCTAGGATGGAACCAACAAGGGATCCTAAGACCGGCCCACCAGGGCAAGAACCGTCATGGTAAGAGGTCCCTTAGTTGGGACACCGTCACATACCTTGAGAGATTGCACACATTGAACGAGGAATTTGAATTTGTATCGATGCTTTGGATGGAAGATCCCAAAACCTAGAATAATTTGTAAACATGATCAGTCTTATTTTGTCTGGACGCGGAACTCAAAGTTTTTGCAATGGCATGCCAGCACCTCTTTCCTACTCTACTAATTTTCCTTTAGGGAAACTCCAATGTGAATCACCATTTCGTTCCTAAAAGTCTAGACCGGACTATCTGAACATCTGTTGCTATCCAATGGCGATAACCAAATTTGTTCGAACTGGTCCAGACGTCTGAAAATGCCACAATCTGGAACCAAATACAGGGGAGGTTGCGGTCATCCGGATTTCTGGCATGTCAGCCTCTGACACACCCGACCCACAAAAACATAACCCAAAGCCCGCACATTTGGACATTCCCATACTGTTTCCATGCCAAAGCCCGCCCTTCCCACTAACTCTTCCCAGATTGCCATCGCCCCCACAATTCCAGCCTGTTTTGCCTTCCACCACCGTGATGGGGCCATTGCCGAAGGACCGAAAAAAGAAGATCATCGTCCCACCAGAGCCGGGGGACCCAAGTGTGGTGCTCCCCCCTCCCGCAAGGCTCCGTCCGCAGAATGCAACACCCGCTGCCACAAGGTGAACAAGAAGGCGGGCATTATGTTGGCTGCTAGTCAGGCGGACATTGTCCAGAAAAGAGCATCGACACCCCTGGTGCCGCTCGGGTAATCGATGATGTGACCATCCTCGCTAAAGTCGCCCTACTACTACGCCTCCTAGCACCTCGATCTGCCGCAACAATCCACGTCCTCCTTCACCTTTGGACATCTAGTCTCGTTCATCTTCAACCTAAACACCGACTATGTCTTCATGAAGCCACGGTCACCGGGGCTTGTCCGGTCACAGATTTCATCTGTGGACCACTTATCCGTCTTCATAGCCGTTGGTGTTGGTGACTGATCATTGTTTTCCGCAATGCCTCGTCCAAGCGGGACGAACGTGGTTGACGATGCGATGATGAACATTATCACAACGAAGATAACTATGAATACAAACAAGTGGATGCCTCCCAGCCGGAGGAACGGTCACAACTAGACTCCCAACAGACATGCACCCAATAGCCGAACACCCAGCAGGACACCCAGTAGCCAACATGGATTCAGACAAGAATTGGGCGCCAGATGCCAACCTAAAGAAGAAGCGGAGGGGACTAAATTTCTCCTCAAAGGAGGATGAATTGTTATGTGAGGCACGGTTGGCCTCTTGTATCGATCCGTTTCATGGCACAGAGCAAAGGGGCGCGAAGTTTTGGCAAAGCGTGCATGTTTGGATTCATGAGCAAAAGCACTATGATTCCTACCGCAAGAAAGTGACCCATCTACGCAATGTGAAGTTACTCACCTACCGACGGTGCAACATTCAAGAAGGCTTCAACAAGTTTTGCAGCTTCTACAATCAAATGAAAACCCTGCGGCAAAAGTGTCGCGACAATCCAAGAGCTCATATGTTTTGTGGCTTGTTTCTTTATGCGTTGATCATTTCATTAATTTGGCGACTTGTTGCAACCTCTTGACCATCAATTGTCTTCCTTTGCTAGCGCTTACGTACATGCACACTACACCCTCCGGTCCTTTTTAGTCTGCATATAAGTTTTGTCGGAAGTCAAGGTATCTCTAATTTGACCAAACTTATAGAAAAAGTATCAACATTCACAATACCAAATCAATATCATTGGATTCAATACGAAATGTAGTTTCATACTATATATATTTGGTACTGTACATGTTGATATTTTTTAATATAAATTTGGTCAAGCTTTGGAAGGTTTGACTTGACGTGAATCTAATACACGGAGTAAAAAAGGACCAGAGGGAGTATATCACAAAATGGAGATGAAGCACTTCATCTATATGCATTGTTGGTTGAACTTGAACGGGCAAGCAAGTTGATCACCTCGATTGCCAATTCTGTCAAGACCGCCATGCTTAATGAAGTTAAAGGTGGTTATCCTACGGTGCCAACACAAGATGGCCTTGCTCTAGCCAACAAGGTGATCCGGAGTCGGCGGAGGAAGTGGGAGAAGGAGAAGCGAGAAGGCGCGAAAACCAAGATGACGGAGAGATTCAAGGACATCATGATAAAGGAGGAGGCAAGTGTGGCATGCAATGAGGTAAAGTAGGGAAAGAAGATGGAGAGGTTTGGCATCTTCATGGTGATGCAAGACAAGATGCTCAAGCTCCAAGAGAATAAGTTTGAGATCAAAGCGTTTCAGAGGGCTCCAAAATGTTATTCATCATGAAGACGATGGACTTGGATCCTGACGTGGCGAAGATTGCCCAAGTCTACCGTGTGTGCATATTGAAGTGCTTCGCAGAAAAGTTGGAGGCCGGACCAGCTGAAGAGTGAGGTCTTTGTCTGGGACAACTTGACTGGGAGCCAACGAAGGAGGTATTTGGCACGGACAATCGGACTGGCATCTTTCGGGATCGGTTGGATGTAAAAAATTATTAAACATCTGATATTTTTTGGTTGTGATTGTATATACTCAACTATTGCTTAAATTGATATTGATCTAGATATGCATGTTAAATGGAGGAGGCCAGACTATGGACGGACATTCGGTGGCTGTGGTTGAATGGACTCCGCACCAACCATGTCTGCGAACACGTCCGGATGTGTCCGTGGACATTTGGTAATGTCCGATTTGGTGAAATGTGTTGAGGTTGTCTTTAATCCGTGAAGTGGGTTGAAAACAACGTAAAGGTCCATACCAGTGATGATATTTTCCATTCTCTGCATCAGCAATTACCCACCTTTTGGAAGAGGAGACTCCTTTTCAATTTTTCATCAAAGAAACCATCAATCTTACAAAGAGAAAAAAAAGCAATCGTCCACCTATGCTTGTTTCTGTTTATTAAGCCGCAAGTTCCTCCTACGCGCGTGCAACTTTGATCCGCAGTTTACTTGTCTTGTGCACGAAAACAAGAATCTATTACGAACATATACGACTGTTGTTTCGCAAAATTAAATGAATAAAACCTCCTGTAGTAACACGTGTGAAGTACTCCTAAGAAATCAATCACCGAGGCTCGTACTCGAGGACACATGGAAGGCAGCAAATACAACAACACCCACACATCAACTCTGTAGACGCCGTGCCGCGGCGCCGCAGCAGATCTGGGACCTGAGGGACGTCATCGTAGAACTTGCCGCACTGCCGCATCCCCTCCTCGAAGTGATCCAGCTGCCGATCATACCGCCGTGCCGCGGCATCGTCGACCACGGTCCCGTTGACCCCCTTGCTTGTGCACCCCATGGAGAGCCATAACATGGCGCAGCCGTACGTCTAGCCACCCGCCGCCGCGCGTCTGGGTGAAACTCAAAATCTACCTTTTTTCTTTTTTGCAGGGACTCAAAATCGACTTCTAACGCACAAGGCTCAAACTTCTTCGGTCGTTTCTATTTCTATACTATGTGAATTTTGAATTTGCTAACCACATGTCCCAGGTGGTTTTTCTATTTCTATATACTATACTACTAGTACGGTATGGATTAGTCCTTTTTTCTGGCGAACCAACATGTACTTGAATGGTTAGGTGACATGGCGTACTGGCAGCGAAGATTTAGGTCTTGGTGCTCGCATTTATCCTGAATTTATTTTAGGATTTCTGACGATGAGCGTTCAGTGGAAGGAGATGCTTCCATCGACCACGAGGCCTCACTCTCTCGGAGGATACCTGGCCATCCTTGGGGCCGGGCCTAACCAAGCCCGACGCAGAAAATCCAGGCCTGGGCCGGGCGTCGGGCCTAAAAATCAGGCCCAAGCCCAGTCCACCAATGTAAAAGCCCGCCGGGCCTCTTCGTTAAATCGCAAATATGGCGGGCCCGGCTCGGCCTTCGGGCTAAAAATCTAGGCCCAGGCCCGGGTTGGGTCGGGCCATCCGGGCTGGGTGGGATGGGTTCCACATGGCCAGATATACTCAGGGGAGCTCACAGGGGGGTAGGGTGTGTGTGTGCGCGCGTTCATAGGGATGAGTGTATGCGTGTGTGTGTCTATATATATATATATATATATATATATATATATATATATATATATATATATATATATATATATAGCGCTTGTGTCTGTACTGTGTTAAAAAAAAATTAGTCCTTTTTTCTGGCGAACTGATATGGATTAGTTATCAGCATAAATAACGCCCAAACGTCAACTTTTTAGCTTTTCGTTCGGAATGCCCTAGCAACTATCATATGTACATCACCAATCTTGATGCTTGAGTTTGTGACACGTCAGCGTAGCAAAGCGTTTGGTCCCGCGTGGTCAAGCGCAAACGAGCGATCGACCAGACCACGTTATCCTTGAGACTCTCCTCTCTTCTACTATCTCAATCCACTTTCCCCTCTTTGCCTCTCAAGGCAGAAATGGCCACAAGTTGCTGGTGGGGATGCGATCCCATGGTAGAGGGCTGGCACGTTGAGGAGGGCATGATGTGGCGAGGAAATGGCCACCAGGAGGGGTCAACGGGGTGCTAGATCTCGAGCGGAAGTAGTTGACGGTGGGGATTGGATCCACGGCGGTGCGGTCGTGGCATGGTCGGGCGCACGTGAGGAGGTAGGTCGCGGTGAGGAGATGGCCGCCGGGAGGGGTCGTGGGTGCCTGGAGCTGATGGGAGGTGGCGGTGGTAGCTCAATCCGGTTTCCATAGTGTTCCTGCACATCGACTGAGTGAGAGTTGAGAGAGAAGGAGAAAGAGGACCAAGGAGGAAGGGAAGGATATGGGAGGAGGCACGACGCGACGTTAGTGCCTGCTGGGTAGAAGTGGCAGAGGCGAGACAAGCGACTGTGGGGACAAGTCAGTAGGCGGCGGAGATGAGGTTGAGGCCCGCGGCCGCCGCCTACAACGTCGCGCTCATTGTCTACCTCCGCCCCTCTTTGGTGTCCATGGTCATCAGCTACGTCTCAGACACCATCGATGCCGATAGGTTTTCTACTTGCCTCCTTTTTCCCCTACCTTCTGCTTCTCTTCTCAATGCAAGTCATTGTGACAGCCTGGTTTTTGCCCTCTTCTCTTTGTCTGATTTTTAGTTGGTTTGGATTTGAGTTTGAAATTTTGAATCACTTCAGATGGACTTAAAACACTTGGGAACCACCTTGACTTTCACCCAAGTGACTTATTTCTCTCCCTATCCATCATTTCTTCTCTGATCCACCTCAAAATAACATTTTTTTCCCTCTAAAACCCTAGCTAGACCACTGTGCTCCAAAGCAACCCCAATTTTTCTTGCCCACAAAAATCTGAGAAAATTCCAAAATATTCTTTGAACCCTAGGGCACCTTCCTGAGCAAAAATATTGCATCACTTTTTGGAATATTTTTGCTACAGAAAATATTTTCTGTTCTGGACAGAAATGGTAGTTTCTACAACAACTACCACTTTACTTGCTCAAATGTGGCTGAATTTTCTTGTGCATCACTACCTTCATAGATGATTCCTAACCTCCAAAGCTCAGCTCACAACTCCTTGTATTTTGACCATAGTAAGCTCTCAAAGTTACTGTCCAGAAACTTACCAGGAAGATAAACTCCATCTTACTGCGCCTGAGCTCAACTCAAAGTGTTGTAACCATTCAAACCACCAAGGACTACACGCCAGACATGAAGTTTAGGCTTAGCGCAGCCTGATTTCATCGTTCACGCGGTGACCGCGTTCGTCCAGGCGTGCTGGCATACGGCCGACGCGCTCTGCGACGCGCCCGAGCCTCTGTTGATTGCGTCCTCGCTTCCCAGCCTCCCGCGCCTTGCCAAACTTTGCCACGATCATCGTCTCGACCCCCATAACTCCCTCCCGATGCTCGCCGTCACCGGAGCTCGCCGCAGCGAGCACGGGCGCGGTCCATCCAACCCAACAGTGCGCTGCGCAATGTGTTCGTCGCTACCCCCCTCGTTCATGTGCTCGTCTCCGCTCGCCCATAGTTTCCGCGTGAGCTACGTCGCCTTCCCCCTTGCTCACTGACGTCGTTCGTCAACGGGCGTCGTGTCCAGGTGTCCTCCGGCGGATCCCGAATCCCTCTACCCGCTCGGCTATAAATAAAGCCCTCCCCAGCCTCCTCGAGCATCATCCACTCCTCACACACCCTCCACAGACTAGTAGGAAGCCGTAGCCAGGCCGGGCAGCCCGCAGGCCGCCGTCCCCGAGCTTGAGCTCGCTGGCGATCCCCTCGGGTCGCCTCCGCAGCTCCAGCCCCTCCCAGGCTTAGGCCACCCTTCCAGGACGTCCGCCGTGCTTCGGTGGTGCCATCCCGCCCGATTGGAGCCTCTGGTGCCGCCTCTAGTCGTCGTCATCTCCAACTCTGGCGACCTCCGCTCTCTGTCCCTGCTAGAGAGGTCATTTCCAACGCCGTCCAACCACCCCTAGCTAACCTACGGGTACGGGCAGGTGCGCCTTCATCCCCTATTTTGATTCATCCCTTTAGCTCGGGCCAAGTCGCCCTACTTGCCGGCGTGTGCTCCTGCGGAGCCTCGCCGCCCTCTGTTTCCCTCCTCCCCTCCTTCTCACCTGACTAGCAAGGCCCGCTAGTCAGCCACTCTGGCCGCGCCCGAAGCGGTACGAGTGGTGGCGCCCGCGGGGTTTACGCATGTCACCCCCCCCCCCCCCCATTTCTGTTTTATTTAAATTCAAATTCGATATTATCGAGAGAGCTTCAAACAGCCAAAACTTTTTAACCATAAGTCCAAATGAATTGATTCTTTTTGCATTGTGTTCTTTACGAAAAGATCTAGCATCTCACCAAAAATGAGATTTTTCTCTGCTATCTAGATTTTCTGGTGAATTTTAGAAGTGTTCTTGATGTTTTCTTTTTATTTTTATAATTGTTTTCAGAAAGTGAAGCTTGTCTTGAGGATCACCAGGAGGTTTGTGAACCTCATCTGCACTAAGGCAAGCCACAACAACATTTTCATGGTGCCATTTCAATATTTGTGATTTTTCAACTTGAATTAATGGTTTAATCAATGCATTTAAATCACTAGAATAAATATTTATATTCTGTCGGATGCTTGTTTGAAATAATATGCTTAGTTTACAGAAGTTTGAAGCTAACTAAGTTGGTTAAGTAATTAGAAGTAATATTTGTTATGAAGAAGTAATATGATTGTGGAAACAAGGAATTATTTTGGTTTATTTTTCTTGAATGAGAAAAATGAAATATGCTAAGTAAAGATTTTGTTTAAGTGATGATTGATCATAAACAGAGAAGTGTTATGAGTTATTGATGCACATGCTTAGTGTTTGATAAAGTTGACCCAGTTATTTCCGTTGATATATGATGCATAGGTTAGCGATGCATTTTCATGGCATGTCATGACACCGGTTATTTTCCTCTTAAGTTGAACCTGATATTAACTCAACTTGAATATATCGTTGATCGGGTCATGGTGCCACTGAATTGAGTTTTTCCCAATGCAACCACATTTGCCTTTATGGGAAGGCCTTTATTCGGTCTGTTGTCATACCTCTGGTCGGTGCCTCCAACGAGGGAAGGTTATGGGCGTGCGTTACCCTGGCCCAGTAAGCAGACATAACCTTGTGTGCCTGTTGTTGTTATGGTACCTTGCCCCCATTTGGGACCGTTTATGTTTTGCCACGACGGTGGCCGTTGGTGTCTTTGGTAGACACGAGGCCACCCAGGACTAGCCCAGTGGGGAGTGAGTCGGAGTGGCTGGGAGAGTGTCATGGCAATGGAGGGGTTTCGTCGGAATGTCGTTGGTCCACCTGAATGGGAGTGCGAGGCCATGGGTTCCGTGGTGTGGGTACAGTGCGCTACCTCTGCAGAGTGTATTCAATCTATCGATAGCCGAGTCCATGGTTACGGACACGCTCGAAAGTAGGTAACACCATGGGTCAACGTTTAATTAATTTTGCACACTAAGTTATGAACTTTGCACTGTTCAGGAGATGATGATTGAGAAATCATTGTGTTGGTGGAGACCAAATTGTTGGTCAGTTTGTGATCTCAGAAAGATCACCGTTTGGTTACGAGGTAACCCGATCAAAGACCAAGATGTTGGTCCGTTTATGATCCAAGAGCGATCACCGTTTGGTAAGCAAGTCCGAGGGACTTTTATCACAATATCATGATCACTGCATGCTTAATATAATGTTGCATTAGTGAAGTAATTGGTTAATTATCATGATATTGTTTGTCATTATGTTTATGTTTGTTGTGAGCTTGCAAGTACATTCAATGTACTGACCTGGCGTGTCATGCCAGCTTTCAGGAAAGTCTCATTGGAAAGGAGTGTTGTCCGAGTCTAGATCGTGTCCACATCGGTGTCCCTATGCTATGGAGTTCCGCTATGATGTCGTTCCACTACCGCGTAGTTGTTATGATCGAGGCCTCCTTTATGTTCACTAAAAAATGTACATATTGTTCAGCCGCACCGTGTGTGCCGCTTGGCCTTGCCAGTTGTTCTAATATGAACTTTGTTCCGCTAGCATCAATAAAGTGGTTGCTTTCTGTACCAAGATGTTGGGTGTTGCCAGAAGACACGGTCTCTGGGCTAGAAATGCAGGGTAAACCGGTTGCTCTAAGCCGGGGTGCCACAACGCTTGGTATCAGAGCCGCGCTGACTGTAGGCCACGCTAGACTAAGACGTGTTAACTGGAGGTTAGATAAGAGTTTAAGTTGAGTGCCGGTAGCATTTGTAGTTGGTTGTTGCATTGTATGCACTCGTTTTATTTTTATGCTAACCTACTAATGGTTGTGAGTGTAGATGGCTCCGGTGCCGTATCCGTGCCAATTGCAGCTGATGTCGTACACGTCACCGCATCTCCTTCGTAACGTGTGGCGTCGGCTGTACCCCCTCGGTGATGATCCAGTCTATCGTGTGTACCGGGAGCGTCTAGCAGATTCAGTGTATGAGTATCACGCAGTGGTTACTCTGCGCACCAGCTCATCCTCCAGCTCCTACACTCGTACCTCTAGGAGCGGTTTCGCTTCTACCGCTTCTCAGACAGTCCAGTTTGCTGCATTCGATGTCCTTGTCGAGCTTCGTTATAACAAGGTCCAGATGCAGAGCATGTTGGGGAACATAGTAATTTCAAAAAAAATCCTACGCGCACGCAAGATCATGGTGATGCATAGCAACAAGAGGGGAAAGTATAGTCCGCGTACCCTCGTAGATCGAAAGCGGAAGCGTTATGACAATGCGGTTGATGTAGTCGTACGTCTTCACAATTTGACCGATCCAAGTACCGAACGCACGGCACCTCCGAGTTCAGCACACGTTCAGCTCGGTGACATGCCTTGAACTCACGATCTAGCAGAGTTTTGAGAGAGAGTTCCATCAGCACGACGACTTGATGATGTTGATGATGATGCTACTGACGCAGGGCTTCGCCTAAGCACTGCTACGATATGACCGAGGTGGATTATGGTGGAGGAGGCACTGCACACGGCTAAACGATCAACTGATCAACTTGTGTGTCTATGGGGTGCCCCCTGGCCACGTATATAAAGGAGTGGAGGAGGGGGATAGGGCCGGCCCCTATGGCGCGCCCTGGAGGAGTACTACTCCCACCGGGACTAGGATTCCCCCCCTTCCATGTAGTAGGAGTAGGAAAGAAGGAAAGGGAAAAGAGAAGAGAAGGAAGGAGGGGGCGCTGCCCCTCCCTGTAGTCCAATTCGGAATAGGCCTTGGGGGGCACGCAGCATCCCCTCTCTCTTTCCCCTAAAGCCCAATAAGGCCCATATACTCCCCGGCGAATTCCCGTAACTCTTGGGTACTCCGAAAAATACCCGAATCACTCGAAACTCTGATGTCCGAATATAGTCGTCCAATATATCGATCTTTACTTCTCGGCCATTTTGAGACTCCTCGTCATGTCCCCGATTTCATCCGGGACTCTGAACTACCTTCGGTACATCAAAACACATAAACTCATAATATCGATCGTCACGGAACGTTAAGCATGCGGACCCTACGGGTTCGAGAACTATGTAGACATGACCGAGACATGATTCCAGTCAATAACCAATAGCGGAACCTGGATGCTCATATTGGTTCCTACATATTCTACGAAGATCTTTATCGGTCAAACCGCATAACAACATACGTTGTTCCCTTTGTCATCGGTATGTTACTTGCACGAGATTCGATCGTCGGTATCTCAATACCTAGTTCAATCTCGTTACCGGCAAGTCTCTTTACTCGTTCCGTAAAGCATCATCCCGCAACTAACTCATTAGTCACATTGCTTGCAAGGCTTATAGTGTTGTGCATTACCGAGAGGGCCCAGAGATACCTCTCCTACAATCGGAGTGACAAATTCTAATCTCGATCTATGCCAACTCAACTAGTACCATCGGAGACACCTGTAGAACACCTTTATAATCAACCAGTTACGTTGTGACGTTTGGTAGCACACAAAGTGTTCCTCCGGTATTCGGGAGTTTCATAATCTCATAGTCATAGGAACATGTATAAGTCATGAAGAAAGCAATAACAATATACTAAACGATCAAGTGCTAAGTTAACGGAATGGGTCAAGTCAATCACATCATTCTCTAATGATGTGATCCCGTTAATCAAATGACAACACATGTCCATGGCTAGGAAACTTAACCATCTTTGATTCAACGAGCTAGTCCAGTAGAGGCATACTAGTGACACTCTATTTGTCTATGTATTCACACATGTACTAAGTTTCCAGTTAATACAATTATAGCATGAATAATAAACATTTATCATGAAATAAGGACATAAATAATAGCTGTATTATTGCCTCTAGGGCATATTTCCTTCAGTCTCCCACTTGCACTAGAGTCAATAATCTAGTTCACATCGCCATGTTACATAGCCATGTGATTTAACACCAATAGTTCACATTAGCATGTTATTAACACTCATAGTTCACATCGCCATGTGACCAACGCTCAAAGGGTTTACTAGAGTCTGTAATCTTAGTTCACATCACCATGTGATTAACACCGAAAGAGTACTAAGGTGTGATCATGTTTTGCTTGTGAGTGAAGTTTAGTCAACGGGTCTACCATATTCAGATTCGTATGTATTTTGCAAATTTCTATGTCAACAATGCTCTGCACGGAGCTACTTTAGCTAATTGCTCCCACTTTCAATATGTATCCGGATTGTGAATTAGAGTTATCTAGATCGGTGTTAAAGCTTGCATCGACGTAACTCTTTATGACGAACTCTTTATCACCACCATAACCAGAAATATTTCATTAGTCCTCTAAGGATAATTTTGAACGCTTTCTAGTGGTCTACTCCTAGATCAAAATTGTACTCTCTTGCCAAACTCAGGGCAGAGTATACAATAGGTCTGGTACACATCATGTCATACTTTATAGAACCTATGGCTAAGGCATAGGGAATGACTTTCATTCTCTCTCTATCTTCTGCCGTGGTCGGGCTTTGAGTCTTACTCAACTTCACACCTTGCAACACAGGCAAGAACTCCTTCTTTGACTGTTCCATTTTGAACTACTTCAACATCTTGTCAAGGCATGTACTCATTGAAAAAACTTATCAAGCGTCTTGATATATCTCTATAGATCTTGATGCTCAATATGTAAGCAGCTTCACCCAGGTCTTTCTTTGAAAAACTCATTTCAAATACTCCTTTATGCTTTCCGGAAAATTCTACATTATTTCCCATCAACAATTGTGGCACTCCAAAATTTTTGTTTTGATTTTTAACAAAAACTTGGTTGGTTTTGAAGGAGGTCATTTAAACCCTTCCAAAAATCTCTTTCTCTCAAGAATTTTCCCTTTGACAAAGGATTTTACCTTGGCATCTTCTTCAACTATGGTGTTGGTTATTTAAAAACCTTTCTTCTGATTCTCTCCTTCTCAAATTTATTTTTGAGATTTATTTTTCTTTTAGAAGAAAACCCTAGGAGTTTTGGTTCTTCTATTATTTTTAAAACCACCCATGGTTTTATCTTGCCACTTGTGGTAAATCTTCCCAAAACCCCTCCTTCCACTTTGGGACAATCCAAATATTCTGACCCAACCAGTCCAACTCACTTTTGGATTTTTATTTCATTTATTTCTTTGCCCAAAACAGTTATGTCCATATTTTTGAGCCTAGGTGATTTGCAAAGCAAGTACCTTAATGCCTTTGAACTTTGATCTCAAATCAACTCCTCTGGATAGTCCCTAGCACCCACAACCTAGAACCACCAAGATCTACTCTCCCTCTTTTCAAAATTTTCAAATTTCAGCCTCTGCAAGTTTGGACCAGATTTGTCAAACTTGGTGAAATTCATATCTACTCTTCTCCAAAAATTCCACCAAAATTCAGGCAGCCCCCAGATGCAATGAGAGGCCACACTACCAAAAAATCAGCTCAAGGAAAAATCCCCACATGCCAAAAACATTATGTCGAACACCTAGCATGCACTGTCACTTTGCACTTTCAAAAAAATTCATAGATTCAGAGAAGTTCAGTGTCGTTTCTTCGTTAGAGTTGTCACTGTCAACTGTCTTGCCCGGGCGCATTGCAACGCCCCTCCTCCCCTGGCCAGAGCACCGCATGCTCCCTTGGGCCAGGTGCAGGCGTCGGTGGCGGCGTCGCCGGCGTTGGCAGTTTCTGCGGTGGCCGAGCCTCCCTTGGCGGCCAGCGAGGGCCTGAGCCAGCTCGCCACGCCGTCCAGCGCCGCCCAACGCTCCCCTGCCTTCCGCGTGGCCTCATGCACGCCAGCACACCCCGCGGCACCGTTGCCGTGGCCGGCAAGCACAGGGCGCGCCCTCTGCCGCCGACGGGCCCGCGCCACCCCGTTCCGTCGAAACCCACTCAAAGCTCCTAATCCAAGTCCGTTTAGCGTCTGAATGGAACCAGTGGGCCTCCACGATGACGCTCAACCCACTAAACCTCCCCGACCAAGCTCTGCACCGTCGTAACCTTCGCCGGAGAACCCCGTTCTCGGCCACCGCCTCGGACCGCCTATAAAAAGGGGCCCCGAGCTCGCCCTCAAGCACGCACCACCTTTGCACCTCACCAACACCCCGCCAGGCCACTAGGAGGACCTCGAGGAGGTCTCCTCCCCCAACTCCGGCCGCCCCGTTCCGCCTCGGACACCACCTCGTTTCACTCCGATGAGGCCATCCCCGATGCCCAAATCTCGTCGATAGCCTCCTCTAGCACCCAGTAAGCTAACCCCCGCTTCAATTTGGCCTTCGCAGCCCTCCCCGACGAGATCACACTCCACCCGAGCCGCCGTCCGCCGGAGCAAGGGCCGCCGTCGACGTAGTGCTCGCCGGCGACCACCACCACCACCCACCAACGCGGAATGACACACTGAGCACGGAGGTACCACCCGATCCTCCTGCCTCGTCGTGGATCGCCGCCGGCGACCACCGCAGCTCTCGGGCGCCGACGAGCTCCGTCCCCTCGTTTGAATTTTCAAACCTGACGGGTGGGACCCGCCCGTCAGCCTATCTGTTCTTTTTTTTGAAACGTTTTCTGAAAGCGAATTCTGACAAATGCGCTTTCCAATCTGAGTTGTTTTCTGAACTTTTACATTACGCCCTCGAGTATTTTACATTTCATTACAGAAAGGTCCTTGGACCAAAACACTTATAACTTTTAAACATAAAAGGATTTTTGAGTGATTCTTTTTCTGTCCTCTTCAAAATTTTGTCTAGTTTTTTATCAGATTTATTTGAAAAATATTTGGAATATGTTTTAGCACCCTTGGTATTTACGTTAGTGCGTATATTTTTGTATACCGTAGATACCGAAGGAGGTGATTGAACATAAACTTCACCGAGCTAGGCCCTGACTACTCCGAACCAGGCAAGCATGTTTGAACTTTTGATATGATGAGTGTTTGGGCATGTGTGCATTAATTAGTATCATGGCATGTTCATGAGCATCTCGATGGAAGTTTTATCACGTAAAAAGTTGAGGCAAGTGAGTTTTGGAAATCCATGAGTTGTTGGAAACGAGTTGCATGGCCATGAGTTGGCATGAGAATGGATAAGATGGCAGTGTTGTAGCATGCCAGTCTTATGACAGACCGTTGACCCAGTGTCAACATAAATCAGTCCAGTTCCCGTCCGTCTCCCCTTTTGTACTACCACATGTTTTCCGCAGGGATACGGCTTAGTAAGTTGCAAACCACTTTCTGGTACACACCAAATCGAGAGGCCGGGATGAGGGTTCCATGGCCCTGGATTAAAGCCTATCATCTGGTCAGGGGGCATGGGTGTTTCGGTTGGGACCGAGAGGGGGCACCCCTTAGAACGCGCGTATATAAATTTGATCCCATGCTATTCGAGATTGTGATCTCCCCGTCTCAAAGTTTTTCTTGAACGCTGTCTAGGGTGATTCCTGGCAACGTGAGGTAGGATGGGTGTGTACTGGTAGCTGTGTTTCCTCCGAAATACCATAAACGGAACTAGTCCCCCGTGACTACGGAAATCCGTTGGCTGTGGATAATTTAGTACAAACTCTGCAGAGTCAAAAATCCTTGAAATCATCTTATTTAGATCCAAGTGATGTGTTCATCTTATCTTGTCAAATGTCAGTCCCGGAGACAGAAACTCCTGAGAACCTCATGAGTGTTAAAGGTTTATTTCACGTGGATGGACTAACTGCGTTTCTTGTCTTGTGATGAATATTTTCCGTGAATACCATTTCTTGTAAAATGAAGTATAAGCCCTTTCTGCGATGTCGCTCGGGGCGATACGTGGTAACCTTTATTATTTACTTATTCTTGATATAAGCCCTTTCTGCGATGTCGCTCAGACGTCTGACTGTGGCATTTGTTAATTACTTATCTTTGATACAAGCCCTTTCTGCGATGTCGCTCAGACGTCCGGCTGTGGCACTGTTATTTACTTATTCTTGATATAAGCCCTTTCTGCGATGTCGCTCCGACGTCCGACTGTGGCACGCATGTCTTTTCTTTCAGTATAAGCCCTTTATGAGGTGTCGCTTAGATGCCCGACTGTGGCATGCTTTACTTATTTGTTCGCCCTTCGAGGTGTCGCTTCAGACACCCGATCGGTTTAGTTTATTTTCTTTGGGTTTTCGAGCGGACTACCGCCGATTCCCTTTTACTTACCTTGCTATACTGATTTGATTGTGCATTGTTAAATTACTCATGACGCATTCGTGCATACATTTGTTATATCTTTTGTCCGAACTGTCTTGCGAGTACTTTCAAAGTACTCACACGGCTTGTTGATTTGGCGAGATGCTAACGGCGGTCTAATGGATGAAGAGTTCGATAGCGAGTCCGACGCCTAGAGGAATCGGTCGGTCTCGTCGACCCTGGATTAGTCATCATGTTATATTCGCTTCCGCTACCCAAATAAATTCACCGAGCCTCACCTCGACGCTCGATGAGCCGCCAAGGCTTGAGAGTCATATCATCCACTCCACCGTGTTATTCCACTACTTTACCTCGAGTCAAGAGTATGCCACCACTCCATCATGTCATATCCGCCACTATGTATAATTATTGGCGTGCTTGTAATAAAATTGTTGAGCAAGGTCAGCTCGACCCTGTAATATATTAAATGCTACTGGCTTATTGTATCAAGGTTTTGTCTACCAGAGAGGAGGATTTTCCTCACACTGGAATTAATACATCGGTTTCTCAATAAATATTTTTATTGGAAAACTGGTCGTGACAACAATATGTCATTCACATATATTTATCAGAAATGTTGTAGTGCTCCCACTCACTTTCTTGTAAATACAGGCTTCACCGCAAGTCTGTATAAAACTATATGCTTTGATCAACTCATCAAAGTGTATATTCCAACTCCAAGATGCTTGCGCCAGTCCATAGATGGATCGCTGGAGCTAGCACATTTTGTTAGCACCTTTAGGATCGACAAAACCTTCTGGTTGCATCATATACAAATCTTCTTTAAGAAATCCATTAAGGAATGTAGTTTTGACATCCATTTGCCAGATTTCATAAAATGTGGCAATTTCCTAACATGATTTGGACAGACTTAAGCATCGCTACGAGTGAGAAAATAGCATCGTAGTCAACACCTTGAGCTTTGTCAAAACCTTTTTTGACAAGTCTAGCTTTGTAGATAGTAACACTACTATCAGTGTCCGTCTTCCTCTTGAAGATCCATTTATTTTCTATGGCTTGCCGATCATCGGGCAAGTAAACCAAAGTACACACTTTGTTCTCATACATGGATCCTATCTCAGATTTCATGGCCTCAAGCCATTTCACGGAATCCGGGCTCATCATCGCTTCCTCATAGTTTGTAGGTTCGTCATGGTCAAGTAACATGACCTCCAGAATAGGATTACCATACCACTCTGGTTGACCTACGAGGTTCGGTAGTAACTTGATCTGAAGTTACATGATCATCATCATTAGCTTCCTCACTAATTGGTGTAGGAGTCACAGGAACAGATTTCTGTGATGAACTACTTTCCAATAAGGAGCAGGTACAGTTACCTCATCAAGTTCTACTTTCCTCCCACTCACTTCTTTCGAGAGAAACTCCTTCTCTAGAAAGGATCCATTCTTAGCAACAAATGTCTTGCCTTCGGATCTGTGATAGAAGGTGTACCCAACTGTCTCCTTTGGGTATCCTATGAAGAAACATTTCTCTGATTTGGGTTTGATCTTATCAGGATGAAACCTTTTCACATAAGCATCGCAACCCCAAACTTTAAGAAACGACAACTTTGGTTTCTTGCCAAACCACAGTTCATAAGGTGTCGTCTCAACGGATTTAGATGGTGCCCTATTTAACGTGAATGTAGCTGTCTCTAATGCATAACCCCAAAACAATAGTGGTAAATCGGTAAGAGTCATCATAGATTGCACCATATCTAATAAAGTACGGTTATGATGTTCGGACACACCATTACAATGTGGTGTTCCAGGTGGCGTGAGTTGCGAAACTATTCCGCATTGTTTCAAATGAAGACCAAACTCATAACTCAAATATTCTCCTCCACGATCAGATCGTAGAAACTTTATTTTCTTGTTACGATGATTTTTCCACTTCACTCTGAAATTATATGAACTTTTCAAATGTTTCAGACTTATGTTTCATCAAGTAGATATACCCATATCTTCTCAAATCATCTGTGAAGGTCAGAAAATAACGATACCCACTACGTGCCTCAACACTCATCGGATCGCATACATCAGTATGTATTATTTTCAATAAGTCAGCTGCTCGCTCCATTGTTCTGGAGAACGGAGTTTTAGTCATCTTGCCCATGAGGCATGGTTCGCAAGCACCAAGTGATTCATAATCAAGTGATTCCAAAAGTCCATCAGAATGGAGTTTCTTCATGCGCTTTACACCAATATGATCTAAACGGCAGTGCCACAAATAAGTTGCACTATCATTATTAACTTTCCATCTTTTGGCTTCAATATTATGAGTATGTGTATCACTGCAATCGAGATCCAACAAACCATTTTCATTGGGTGCATGACCATATAAGGTTTTATTCATGTAAACAGAACAACAATTATTCTCTAACTTAAATGAATAACCGTATTGCAATAAACATGATCAAATCATATTCGTGCTCAACGCAAACACCAAATAATGCTTATTTTGGTTCAACACTAATCCCGAAAGTATAGGGAGTGTGCGATGACGATCATATCAATCTTGGAACTACTTCCAACACACATCGTCACCTCGCCCTTAACTAGTTTCTGTTCATTCTGCAACTCCCGTTTCGAGTTACTACTCTTAGCAACTGAACCGGTATCAAATGCCGAGGGGTTGCTATAAACACTAGTAAAGTACACATCAATAACATGTATATCCAATATACCTTTGTTCACTTTGCCATCCTTCTTATACGCCAAGTATCTAGGGCAGTTCCACTTCCAGTGACCATTTTCTTTGCAGTAGAAGCACTCAGTTTCAGGCGTGGGTCTAGATTTGGGCTTCTTCACGGGAGCAGCAATATGCTTGCCGTTCTTTTTGAAGTTCCCCTTCTTCCCTTTGCCGTTTCCTTGAAACTAGTGGTCTTGTCAGCCATCAACACTTGATGCTTTTCTTGATTTCTACCTTCGTCGATTTTAGCATCAAGAGAGCTTGGGAATCGTTTCCGTTATCCCTTGCATATTATAGTTCATCACGAAGTTCTAGTAACTTGGTGATAGTGACTAGAGAACTCTGTCAATCACTATCTTATCTGGAAGATTAACTCCCACTTGATTCAAGTGATTGTAGTACTCAGACATTCTGAGCACATGCTCACTAGCTGAGTTATTCTCCTCCATCTTGTAGGCAAAGTACTTGTCAAAGGTCTCATACCTTTCGACATGGGCATGAGTCTGAAATACTAATTTCAACTCTTGGAACATCTCATATGCTCCGTGGCATTTCAGAAACGTCTTTGAAGCCCTGATTCTAAGCCATAAAGCATGGTGCACTAAACTATCAAGTACTCATCATATCGAGCTTGCCAAATGTTCATAACGTCTGCATTTGCTCCTGCAATCGGTCTGTCACCTAGCGGTGCATCAAGGACATAATTCTTCTGTGCAGCAATGAGGATAATCCTCAGATCACGGATCCAATCCGCATCATTGCTACTAACATCTTTCAACTTAGTTTTCCCTAGGAACATATCAAAAATAAAACAGAGGAGCTAAACGCGAGCTATTGATCTATAACATAGATATGCTAATACTACCAGGACTAAGTTCATGATAAATTAAAGTTCAATTAATCATATTACTTAAGAACTCCCACTTAGATAGACATCCCTCTAATCATCTAAGTGATCACGTGATCCATATCAACTAAACCATGTCCGATCATCACATGATGGAGTAGTTTTCAATGGTGAACATCACTATGTTGATCATATCTACTATATGATTCATGCTCGACCTTTCGGTCTCCAGTGTTCCGAGGCCATATCTTCATATGCTAGGCTCGTCAAGTTTAACCCGAGTATTTCTGCGTGTGCAAATCTGGCTTGCACCCGTTGTAGATGAACGTTGAGCTTATCACACCCGATCATCACGTGGTCACTCCGCACGACGAACTTTGGCAATGGTGCATACTCAGGGAGAAAACTTTTACCTTGAAATTTAGTGAGAGATCATCTTACAATGCTACTGTCAATCAAAGCAAAATAAGATGCATAAAGGATAAACATCACATGCAATCAATATAAGGGATATGATATGGCCATCATCATCTTGTGCCTTTGATCTCCATCTCCAAAGCACCGTCATGATCACCATCGTCACCGGCGCGACACCTTGATCTCCATCCTAGCATCGTTGTCGTCTCGCCAACTATTGCTTCTACGACTATCTCTACCGCTTAGTGATATAGTAAAGCAATTACATGGCGATTGCAATTCATACAATAAAGCGACAACCATATGGCTCCTGCCAGTTGCCGATAACTCTGTTACAAAACATGATCATCTCATACAATAAAATATAGCATCATGTCTTGACCATATCACATCACAACATGCCCTGCAAAAACAAGTTAGACGTCCTCTACTTTGTTGTTGCAAGTTTTACGTGGCTGCTACGGGCTGAGCAAGAACCGTTCTTACCTACGCATCAAAACCACAATGATATTTCATCAAGTTAGTGTTGTTTTAAACTTCAACAAGGACCGGGCGTAGTCACACTCGGTTCAACTAAAGTTAGAGAAACTGACAACCGCCAGCCACCTGTGTGCAAAACACGTCGGTAGAACCAGTCTCGCGTAAGAGTACGCGTAATGTCGGTCCGGGCCGCTTCATCCAACAATACCGCCACAACCAAAGTATGACATGCTGGTAAGCAGTATGACTTGTATCGCCCACAACTCACTTGTGTTCTACTCTTGCATATAACATCTACGCATAAACCTGGCTCTGATGCCACTGTTGGGGAACGTAGTAATTTCAAAAAAAAATCCGCACACAAAATATCATGGTGATGCATAGCAATGAGAGGGGAGAGTGTTGTCCACGTACCCTTGTAGACCGAAAGCGGAAGCGTTATGACAACGCGGTTGATGTAGTCATTCGTCTTCACGATTTTACCGATCCAAGTACCAAACGCACGGCACCTCCGAGTTCACCACACGTTCATCTCGGTGACGTCCCTTGAACTCACGATCCAGCAGAGCTTCGAGAGAGAGTTCCGTCAGCACGACGGTGTGATGACGGTGATGATGATGCTACCAACGCAGGGCTTCGCCTAAGCACCGCTACGATATGACCGAGGTGGATTATGGTGGAAGGGGGCACCGCACACGGTTAAAAGATCAACTGATGAACTTGCGTGTCTATCGGGTGCCCCATGGCCACGTATATAAAGGAGTGGAGGAGGGGGATAGGGCCGGCCCCTATGGCGCGCCCTGGAGGAGTCCTACTCCCACTAGGAGTAGGATTCCCTCCCCCCCCCTTCCATGTAGTAGGAGTAGGAGACAAGGAAAGGGAAAAGAGAAGAGAAGGAAGGAGGGGGCGCCACCCCTCCCCCTAGTCCAATTCAGACTAGGCCTTGCAGCGGGCGCATCCTCCCCTCTCTCTTTCCCCTAAAGCCCAATAAGGCCCATATACTCCCCGGCGAATTCTCGTAACTCTCTGGTACTCCGAAAAATACCCGAATCACTCAGAACCTTTCCGATGTCCGAATATAGTCGTCCAATATATCGATCTTTACGTATCGGACATTTCGAGACTCCTCATCATGTCCCCGATCTCATCCGGGACTCCAAACTACCTTTGGTACATCAAAACACATAAACTCATAATACTGATCATCACCGAACGTTAAGCGTGCAGACTCTACAGGTTCGAGATCTATGTAGACATGAACGAGACACGTTTCCGGTCAATAACCAATAGCGGAACCTGGATGCTCATATTGGTTCCTACATATTCTACAAAGATCTTTATCGGTCAAACCGCATAACAACATACGTTGTTCCCTTTGTCATCGGTATGTTACTTGCCCGAGATTCGATCATCGGTATCTCAATACCTAGTTCAATCTCGTTACCGGCAAGTCTCTTTACTCGTTCCGTAAAGCATCATCCCCTAACTAACTCAATAGTCATATTGTTTGCAAGGCTTATAGTGATGTGCATTACCGAGAGGGCCCAGAGATACCTCTTCGACAATCGGAGTGACAAATCCTAATCTCGATCTATGCCAACTCAACAAGTACCATCGGAGACACCTGTAGAGCACCTTTATAATCACCCAGTTACGTTGTGACGTTTGGTAGCACACAAAGTGTTCCTCCGGTATTTGGGAGTTGCATAATCTCATAGTCATAGGAACATGTATAAGTCATGAAGAAAGCAATAACAACATACTAAACAATCAAGTGCTAAGCTAACGGAATGGTTCAAGTCAATCACATCATTCTCTAATGATGTGATCTCGTTAATTAAATGACAACTCATGTCTATGGCTAGGAAACTTAACCCTCTTTGATTCAATGAGCTAGTCAAGTAGAGGCATACTAGTGATACTCTGTTTGTCTATGTATTCACATATGTACTAAGTTTCCAGTTAATACAATTCTAACATGAATAATAAACATTTATCATGAAATAAGGAAATAAATAATAACTTTATTATTGCCTCTAGGGCATATTTCCTTCAGAGCCACCCAGGTTTCTACTACTATCCCTCACTGCACGACAATGGTCGTGTCCGTTTTCTACTACTACTAGTCTGATAGTGCTGCTAGCCACCTTTCTCGTTATACCACGGCTAGCTACCTTATGATTCACGAGCTGGCTCAAGAGCTGACTCGTGCTCATACTGCTTCAGCCACTACTAGATCTTTCACTACCCCATCGTCTACAGGATTTACTCTCTATATTCCATCCAGCTCTAGTTCACCTATTTCACCGGTTACTCCTCCGAGTAGCTCGGGCACCTCGACCGTGAATCCTCTCAGTGCTCCTGCTGAGTGGGTTTCACTTCTCTCTACTCCAGTAGCCCCGATGCTTCAGCCCCACCCTGTACCTGCCCCGGAGGGAGAGCCCTCGAGGCAGCTTCATCGTGTCACCTTTAACCCGGAGGTTTCGGTTAACGTCGTCAGTTCAGGATCAGAGTCCGCTCCAGGAGATGATCCCGCAGCACCAGCAGAGCAGTAGAGCGTCCGAGTATCCGCAGTTGTCAGGATGATGTACGGATGTAGTCGTACGAGTCATGATGCTCCGTTTCATGTATGAGAGTAGTTGAACTTGGCATGTTGTTTATCTTCCATGTATGAGCCTATGTATAATTATGTTGGTACTCTATTTTGTTCGTCGTATTTTCTTCTTTATTTCTCCTTTTCTCGGGTTTTGTTGCTGGCTTTTCCCCAGTTTATTTGGATGTTTCTCATCTCGGTTGCGTTGTCTTGGGAAAAATCCATAGTAGGATGATGCGGGGAGGCAGCAGTAGCGACGCTTGTGAGGATGTTCCTATTCGTCGTTCCGCACGACAGGCAGGACACTCCCTCGAGCTGTACATTCCACCCCCGCCTCCACTGCCAAATCCGCCCTCCACCGAGCAAATTCTGCGTATGTTTGAGGAAAGGAGGAATAATGATCTGATTGAAATATTGAGGAGTGTGCAAGCTGTGGTTGGGCAGAATGGAAATTAGAACGGTCATCACTCCAAGCTGTCAGATTTTCAGAGAACCAAGCCTCCCAGTTTCAGTCAAGTTATAGATCCCTTGGATGCAGACGATTGGTTGCGAACCATTGAGAGGAAAGTTGAGATTGCCAAAGTTCCGTTTGCAACTCATTATCTTGAAGGCGTTGCCGCCATATGGTGGGAAAATGCAAAAGCCATGTTGCCTGCTGATGAAGAAATCACCTGGGAAAAATTCAAGGATCAGTTCCAGAAATATCATATTCCTACTGGAATTATGAAGGTTAAGCAGCGTGGGTTTCTCGCACTCCTCCAAGGAAGTCAGTCTGTGGGGGAATATTTGCAAAAGTTTAATAATTTGGCCCATTACTCCCTTTATGATGTGGCCACCGAAGAAAGAAAGATTGACAGGTTTCTTGGAGGATTAAACCCGCATCTCCGATGTACCCTCAGTATGTTTTATTTCCCAGATTTCCAAACTCTGGTAAATAAGGCTTTCATTGCTGAAACAGAGCACAAACTCATACCGAACGATAGGCCTGCTAATAGCGATCACAAGCGCAAGTTCGAGCCAAGGAAGGAAGTGCAGCTAGTACAAAAGGCTCGTACCTGGCAGCATACTCAGGTGGAGTACAAGCCCAATTTGTAGTAGAATGTTAACAAAACCACCACACAAGTCAAGAATGTCGTGACTAACCCGGTGCGAGAAGAGTGCCAGTGCAACAATTCTTGTTTCGGTTGTGGGCAAACCGGACATTATGCCAGACAGTGTCCCAAGAACGGCAAGACAAATGCTCCATTCAGGTCACAAGTCAACTTTATGAAGTCATACCCTATTCAGCAAAACATCACTGGACACGTTCATCACCTCTCCGCAGACGAATCCCAAGAGAACCCCGAAGTCGTCATTGGTATGTTTTCTGTTAATACATACCTGTTGTAATTTTATTTGACTCTGGAGCTTCCCACTCTTTTATTTCGCGGAGTTTTGTTGCCCAAAACAAATTTCCTTGTTCGCTTTTGGGCAACAATATGCTGTTACAATCCCCGGGATCTTTGATCAGAAGCAAGCTGGTCTGCCGTAATCTGGAAATAAATATCAACAGAGCCTATTTCCCAACTTCCCTGATAATCATTGAGTCTATAAGGTTGGACATTATTTCGGGGATGAATTGGTTAACCCAATATCAAGTATGCATTAGTTGCGCGACCCGAGAAAGTCACTTTGACCATTCAAGAGGTACATACTACAAAATTCTATGCTCGTAGGAGCCTACCCAAGACAGAAATGGTCTTCACCGCTATGGCTGGTGAGTTGGAATTAATTATTGTGGTCAGTGAGTTTCCTGATGTATTTCCAGAAGAACTGCCAGGCATGCCGCCAGATCGAGAGCTTGAGTTTGCAATAGATCTTGTTCCAAGAACCGCACCATTATACAAGAAGTATTACCGGATGCCTTCAACAGAATTAGTGGAGCTAAAGAAATAGCTTGATGAAATGCTCCAGAAAGGACACATCCGTCCCAGCTCTACACCATGGGATTACCTGCTATATTCGTGGATAAGAATGATGGCAGCCTCCGCATGTGTGTGGATTACCGTCAGCTGAATGATGTCACCATCAAAAATAAATATCCCCTGCCCAAAATTGATGACTTGTTTGATCAGCTCAGTGGGGCCAAGGTATTCTCCACAATTGATTTGAGGACAGTATATCATCAACTCAAGATTAAAAAGGAAGATATTCCTAAGACCGCATTCACTACCCGGTATGGTCTTTATGAATATACAGTTATGTCCTTTGGACTCACCAATGCCCCTGCTTTCTTCATGCATATGATGAATAAAGTATTCATGGACTTCCTCGATAAATTCGTGGTGGTATTCATCGATGACATCCTTATATACTCAAAAGGTGAAGAAGAGCACAAAGAACACCTCAGAGTTGTGTTACAACGACTCCGTGACCATCAGTTGTATGCCAAATTCAGTAAATGCGAGTTTTGGCTCAAGCGAATTGGATTTCTTGGGCATGTGTTGTCCGCTGAAGGTATAGTCGTGGACCCGAGCAAAGTAAAGGACGTGCTCGATTGGTTGGCACCCACAACTGTATCTCAGATTCGGAGTTTCTTTGGATTAGCTAGCTACTACCATCGTTTCATTGAAGGGTTTTCCAAGATTGCTAAACCCATGACGGAGCTGCTCAAGAAAGATAAGAAGTTTGAATGGACTGAGGGTTGTGAGAAAAGTTTCAATGATCTAAATATCCGGCTGACGACAGCACCCGTGTTGACTCTTCCCGACATCTATCGCAGCTTTGATGTGTAATGCGACGCCTCGAGACAGGGTCTTGGATGCGTACTTATGCAAGATGGCAAGGTGGTAGCATATGCATCGCGATAGCTACGACCACACGAGGGAAATTACCCTACTCACGATCTGGAATTAGCCGTGGTGGTTCATGCTCTAAAAATTTGGAGACACTACCTCATTGGGAAGAGGTGCCAACTTTTTACCGACCATAAAAGTCTCAAGTATACATTTACTCAGCTAGATTTAAACCTCCGTCAATGAAGATGGCTTGAGTTAGTCAAGGACTATGACCTTGGAATCAATTACCACCCGGGTAAGGCCAACGTGGTTGCCGATGCACTCAGTTGAAAGCCTGTCAGCCTAAATACCATAATGGAATCCTTGCCTCCTGAACTTCACAAGGAGATTGCTCAGCTCAACCTGGTCATAGTTAGTGCTGGTCTTGCTAATATTATGGAAGTTACACTTACTCTTGAGGAAGAGATCTGCAAGACCCAGCCAGATGACACCGTCCTACAGAAACGTGCTAAGAGTATGTTAGTAGGACAGACATCAGATTTTTCAAAGGATCAACACGGTACCCTACGATTCAGTGGAAGGATTTGTGTACCTAGTTAGGAGGATTTAAGGAAGAAAATCCTATCGGAAGCACACAAATCTTCGTATTCTATTCACCCTGGAGGTACTAAAATGTATGAGGACCTTCGACAAATATTCTGGTGGGATGGAATGAAGAAAGACATTGCCTATTTTGTGGCCTGTTGCGACATATGCAACAAAGTGAAGGCAGAACATCATAAGCCGGCTGGACTTCTCCAACCATTGCTAGTTTCACAGTGGAAATGGGATGATGTCTGCATGGATTTTGTCACACGACTACCAAAGACTCAGCAAGGCAATGATGCAGTCTGGGTCATAGTGGACACCTTAACCAAGGTAGCTCACTTTATCACCATCAGAACCACATACCGAGCCGACCAACTCGCACAACTGTATGTATCCCGAATAGTCAGTCTGCATGGAGTACCTCAAACAATCACTTCTGACTAGGGGTCACTTTTTACCTCTGCTTTCTGGTCACGCCTCCACCAAACCTTGGGGATAGCACTAAAATATGGTACCGCTTATCATCCTCAGACTGATGGATAGACTGAGCGGGTAAACCAAATACGTAAATGGGAAGACTGCCTGTCATATGCCGAGTTCTCATACAACAACAGCTTCCAGACCAGTCTAAAGATGTCACCTTATGAGGCTTTGTATGGCCGTAAGTGCCACACTCCTTTAAATTGGTCTCAAACTGGAGATAGTCGTATTTTCAGAATGGATCTCATGATGGAAGCTGAGAAGCAAGTCAAGGAAATCCGAGACAGATTGCAATTAGCTAAATCTCGACAGAAGAGTTATTATGATGCAAAGCACCGACAAACTAGTTTTGAACTCGGAGAACACGTATACCTCCGAGTAACTCCTATGAAAGGAGTCAAGAGATTCCAGACTCGTGGGAAATTGGCACCCAGATTTATTGGTCCATTCCCAGTCATGTCCAGAGTGGGTACTATTGCATATCAGTTAGAACTACCCCCAGAACTGTCAGAAGAGCACAATGTGTTCCATGTTTCACAATTGAGGCGATGCATATTCGCCTGAGAAAAAGACTGCTATGATAGAAATAGAGTTGGCTAAGGATTTAACATATGAAGAGTAACCGGTCATAATTTTGGATCAGATGGAAAGGGTCACTCGTAGTAAAGCAAGAAAGTTTTACAAAGTTTAGTGGGAACATCACACAGAGGCAGAAGCGACAAGGGAACAAGAAGAGTTTCTAAAGTCACATTATCCAGAATGGTTTTTCCCGAGCAACCGAATCTCGAGGACGAGATTCATCCTAAGTGGGGGAGGTTTGTGACAGCTTGGTTTTTGCCATCTTCTCTTTGTCTGATTTTCAGTTGGTTTGGATTTGAGTTTGAAATTTTGAATCACTTCAGATGGACTTAAACACTTGGTAATCACCTTGACTTTCACCCAAGTGACTTATTTCTCTCCCTAGCCATCATTTCTTCTCTGATCCACCTCAAAATAATATGAGGAATATTTTTCTTAAATGAAAAATATTCATTTCCCCTCTAAAACCCTAGCTAGACCACTGTGCTCCAAAGCAACCCCAATTTTTCTTGCCCACAAAAATATGAGAAAATTCCCAAATATTCTTTGAACCCTAAGGCACCTTCCTGAGAAAAAATATTGCATCACTTTTTGGAATATTTTTTCTATAGAAAATATTTTTTGTTCTGGACAGAAATGGTAGTTTCTACAGCAACTACCACTTTAATTTCTCAAATGTGGCTGAATTTTCTTGTGCGTCACTACCTTCGTAGACGATTGCTAACCTCCAAAGCTCAGCTCCCAACTCCTTGTATTTTTACCACAGTAAGCTCTCAAACTTACTGTCCAGAAACTTACCAGGAAGTTAAACTCCATCTTACTGCGCCTGAGCTCAACTCGAAGTGTTGTAACCATTCAAACCACCAAGGACTACATGCCAGACATGAAGTTTAGGCTTAGTGCGGCCTGATGTCATAGTTCACGCGGTGACCGCGTTTGTCCAGGCGTGCTGGCATACGGCCGACGCGCTCTGCGATGCACCCGAGCCTCTGTTGATCGTGTGCTCGGTTCCCAGCCTTTCACGCCTTGCCAAACTTCGCCACGATCATCATCCCGACCCCCTTAACTCCCTCCTGGCGCTCACCGACACCGGAGCTCGCCGCAGCGAGCACGGGCGCGGTCCGGCCAACCCAACAGTGCGCTGCGCACTGTGTTCGTCGCTACCCCCCTCATTCATGTGCTCGTCTCCGCTTGCCCACAGTGCCCACGTGAGCTGCGTTGCCTTCCCCCTAGCTCACTGACGCCGTTCGTCGCCGGGCGCCGTGTCCAGGTGTCCTCCGGTGGAGCCTGAACCCCTCTCCCCGCTCAGCTATAAATACAGCTCTCCCCAGACTCCTCGAGCATCATCCACTCCTCACACACCCTCCACAAACCAGTAGGAAGGCGTAGCCCGGCCGGGCAAGCCGCGGGCCGCCGTCCCCGGGCTTGAGCTCGCTGGCGATCCCCTCGAGTCGTCTTCGCTGCTCCAGCCCCTCCCAGGCTCAGGCCACCCTTACAGGACCTCCGCCGTGCTTCGGTGGTGTCGTCCCGCCTGATTGGAGCCTCTGGTGCTGCCTCTGGTCGCCATCATCTCCAACTCCGGTGACCTCCGCTCTCTGTCGCTACTGGAGAGGTTGTTTATGATGCCGTCCGACCACCCCTAGCTAACCTATGGGTATGGGCAGGTGCGCCTTCGTCCCCTCTTTCGATTCATCCCTTTAGCTTGGGCCAAGTCATGATGTTTATTCTATTTCTGATGCAGAACGACGAGAAGCTCTCAGTCATTGAGAACACGAGATCGCTTTCGAGGCCTTTGAGCAATGGTACTCTCAGTGGCTTCAGTATGGGCACGATGAGGTGCACGTGTATTTCCTACCAGAGGATAAACTCGAGTTGCAGCAAGAACTCCTTCAATAGGTTGAGTGAAACTTTGACGATCGACATTGTGAAGATAAATTGGCTCCTTGGCAGGCTCTAGGTATATGGCTTCGACAGACATATCAACTTCCGGCAAGAAGATAATATGGTTGTGCGCAGAGGGCTGATAGTTTTTCTTTTACCTTTTAGAGGGCTGATAGTTGATAGCAGAGTGAAGCTTGATGAGGCACATTACCCATGGAGCATAAAACTTCAGACCAAATAGATCAGAGCCGGATGCTGCAAGTTGCCTGATGAAGAAATCCTGAGCATTGAAGTTGATGCCATTGAGGATATAGAAAAACCAATGTCTTCATTGCTCCTTCAAGCTTCGCTGCTGAAGAATGTCATTTGACAGGCCATAGAGTTTGCTTGATGGTATGATAGATGGTGCGGGGCAGATACTCTAGGTCTTCAACAAAGAATTCCGTTGGATATTCAGCATCTCTAGGCAGTGGTTTCATCATACTCAGCATTTGGCTCATATTCGGCTCAGGCTTCTAGAATATGATCTCCAAAGCATTGTGGTGAAGCTGAAAACCAGGTTCATAGAGTTCACCTGGAGTGGGCAAGGTAGTAAGCTCAATAATATCAAGAGCTTTGGCTTCGTGGTGTACATTGCATGTCATCCACTCAAGGACCCAAGTGACCAAGTCTTCGGATCCCTGTTCTAGTCGCGAATGTGAAGAGTTGCATAGAATTGTAATAGAATCTCTTCATTCCAATTTTCTTTGTTGGTCACAAACTATAGAAGGCCAGCATCGCCGAAGCAGTCATGGGCTTCTTCCAAACAGGGCAAGCCAGCAATGGCTTCGCAGTCTAGATGCATGTGGGGAAAGATGCGCCCTTGATTGTATAGGACACAAGAATAGTAACTGCACTGCTGATAGCTCCAGAACCGATCGGATGAAATTCTTGGCTTCGTGTATGGGTTCTTATCACTATCAAAGAAGGCGTTGTGTGCCTTGAAACCATTAACATTGAACGATCCGGGTGAAGATGCAGTACCTGGAAACCTTGGCAACCTTGGTTTAGGCTTCTGGACCTGAGGCCTGTGCTCCACATGATAGTCAAATTGTGGTCCGAGAGCAGGAGGAGGAACCAGAATAGGCCATCAAACCATGACAGGTTGGCCATGATCAAATGCCAGCTCAATAGTGTGAGGTCTTGGAGGTGGTACAGGAGCATCGGCATTGACATGGGCTTCAAGCTACACAATGGCTTCAGGTGCTATGGTGGCTTCAGGTGCAACATTGGCTTCTGGCACAACGTTCACTTCAGGCGCCATATTAGCTTCAGCCATGACAACATCATTGGCTTCAGTATTTGTGTTGGTGGTTGCCTCTGTATTTTCAACCTCCACTTGAGTAGCTGGAGGGTCGGGCATAGACTCGTTCTCCTTGAGAACAACTTCTTGGTTGGAAGGGTGTGTTGCAGCGCGCTCTACTTCTTCACGGGGTTCTTGATGTTCTTTGGTTGATGCAGCCGGTATGTCTTTGCCAGCTTTGGCTTCAGACTCAGAGGCATTCACAGTTGGAGTGGCTTCAGGAAACACTTGTCGTGCCACTGAGTTGTTGTGCACTTCTCCTTCTGCAACGCTCGGCAGAGCGACTTGTGGCCTTGGTAATTTGCGAAGCCTATAGAATGCGGGCGATGCTTTTTGAGAGGGAGTTGGTTGTACCACAAAGTCGTCGTCAAGCACCAGAGTGGTGACTTGAGTGTCGGAAATATGTCCTAGAGGCAATAATAAAATGATTATTATTATTTCCTTGTTCATGATAATTGTCTATTATTCATGCTATAATTGTGTTATCCGGAAATCGTAATACATGTGTGAATACATAGACCACAACATGTCCCTAGTGAGCCTATAGTTGACTAGCTCGTTGATCAACAGATAGTCATGGTTTCCTGACTATGGACATTGGATGTCATTGATAACGGGATCACATCATTAGGAGAATGATGTGATGGACAAGACCCAATCCTAAGCATAGCACAAGATCGTGTAGTCGTTTGCTAGAGATTTTCTAATGTCAAGTATCATTTCCTTAGACCATGAGATCGTAACTCCCGGATACCGTAGGAGTGCTTTGGGTGTACCAAACGTCGTCACAACATAACTGGGTGGCTATAAAGGTATACTACAGGTATCTCTGAAAGTGTCTGTTGGGTTGACACGGATCGAGACTGGGATTTGTCACTCCGTATGACGGAGAGGTATCTCTGGGCCCACTCGGTAATGCATCATCATAATGAGCTCAATGTGACCAAGTGGTTGGTCACGGGATCATGCATTATGTGACGAGTAAAGTGACTTGCCGGTAACGAGATTGAACGAGGTATTGGGATACCGACGATCGAATCTCGGGCAAGTAACGTACCGATTGACAAAGGGAATTGTATACGAGATTACTTGAATCCTCGACATCGTGGTTCATCCGATGAGATCATCGTGGAACATGTGGGAGCCAACATGGGTATCCAGATCACGCTGTTGGTTATTGGCCGGAGAGCTATCTCGGTCATGTCTGCATGATTCCCGAACCCGTAGGGTCTACACACTTAAGGTTCGTTGACGCTAGGGTTATTAGGAAGACTTGTAAGTGATTACCGAATGTTGTTCGGAGTCCTGGATGAGATCCCGGACGTCACGAGAAGTTCTGGAATGGTCCGAAGGTGAAGATTTATATGTGGGAAGTTGTCATACGGTCACCGGAAAAGTTCGGGGACTTATCGGTATTGTACCGGGGCCACCGGAGGGGTTCCGGGGGTCCACCGGGAGGGGCCACCTCTCTCGGAGGGCCTCATGGGCTGTAGTGGGCAGGGAACCAGCCCCTAGAGGGCTGGGTGCACCCCCCCCCCTTGGGCCCAAGCGCCTAGGGTTTGGTGGGAACCCTAGAGGGGGCGCCCCCCTTGCTTAGGGGGCAAGCCCCCTCCCCTTGGCCGCACCCCCCCCCCTCTAGATCTCATCTAGAGGGGGCCAGCCCCCTTTCCCCTTCCCCTATATATTAGAGGGGCGAGTGGAGGGATGCACACCACATCCAACACGCAGCCCCTCCCCTCCCCAGCACCTCTCGTCCTCCGTTAAGAGCTTGGCGAAGCCCTGCCGGAGTACTGCCTCTCCACCACCACCGCACCGTCGTGCTTCTGCTTGAGATCTCTTCCTCAACCTCTCCCTCCTCCTTGCTTGATCAAGGCGCGGGGGACGTCTCCGCTTTGTACGTGTGTTGAATGCGGAGGTGCCGTCCGTTCGGCACTAGGATCTTCAGTGATTTGGATCATGACGAGTACGACTCCATCAACCCCGTTCTCTTGAACGCTTCTGCTCGCGATCTACAAGGGTAGGTAGATGCACTCCTATCTCTCTCATTGCTAGATGACTCCATAGATTGATCTTGGTGATGCGTAGAAAATTTTTATTTTTTGCAACGATCCCCAACAATGGCATCATGAGCTAGGTTTATGTGTAGTTTCTATGCACGAGTAGAACACAATTTTGTTGTGGGCGTAGATGTTGTCAATTTACTTGCCACTACTAGTCTTATCTTGTTTCGGTGGCATCGTGGGATGAAGCGGACCGGACCGACCTTACACGTACGCTTACTTGAGATAGGTTCCACCGACTGACATGCACTAGTTGCATATGGTGGCTAGCGGGTGTCTGTCTCTCCCACTTTAGTCGGATCGGATTCGATGAAAAGGGTCCTTATGAAGGGTAAATAGAAATTGGCATATCACATTGTGGTTTTGACGTAGGTAAGAAATGTTCTTGCTAGAACCCTATTGCAGCCACGTAAAAACATGCAACAACTATTAGAGGACGTCTAACTTGTTTTTGCAGCATATGCCTTGTGATGTGATATGGCCAAAAGGATGTGATGAATAATATATATGTGATGTATGAGATTGATCATGTTCTTGTAATAGGAATCACGACTTGCATGTCGATGAGTATGACAACCGGCAGGAGCCATAGGAGTTGTCTTAATTATTGTATGACCTGCGTGTAATTGAATAAACGCCATGAAATTACTTTACTTTATTGCTAAACCGTTAGCCATAGTAGTAGAAGTAATCGTTGGTGTGACAACTTCATGAAGACACGATGATGGAGATCATGATGATGGAGATCATGGTGTCATCCGGTGATGATGATGATCATGGCGCCCCGAAGATGGAGATCAAAAGGAGCAAAATGATATTGGCCATATCATGTCACTATTTGATTGCATGTGATGTTTATCATGTTTTTGCATCTTATTTGCTTAGAACGACGGTAGTAAATAAGATGATCCTCATAATAATTTCAAGAAAGTGTTCCCCTAAGCGTATGCGCCGTTGCGAAAGTTCGTTGTTTCGAAGCACCACGTGATGATCGGGTGTGATAGATTCTAACGTTCACATACAACGGGTGTAAGACATTACACATGCAAAACACTTAGGTTGACTTGACGAGCCTAGCATGTACAGACATGGCCTCAGAACACAAGAGACCGAAAGGTCGAACATGAGTCGTATAGAAGATACGATCAACATGAAGATGTTCACCGATGATGACTAGTCCGTCTCACGTGATGATCGGACACAGCCTAGTTGACTCAGATCATGGATCACTTAGATGACTAGAGGGATGTCTATCTGAGTGGGAGTTCTTTAATAATTTGAGTAGATGAACTTAATTATCATGAACTTAGTCTAAAACTTTTGCAATATGTCCTGTAGATCAAATGGCCCACGCTAATGTTGCCCTCAAATTCAACGCGTTCCTAGAGAAAACCAAGCTGAAAGATGATGGCAGCAACTACACGAACTGGGTCCGGAACTTGAGGATCATCCTCATAGCTGCCAAAAGAGCATATGTCCTAGATGCACGGCTAGGTGAAGCACCCGTTTTCCCCGCAACTCAAGACCTTATGAACATCCGGCAACAAGTGTTGATGACTACTCCCTCGTTCAGTGCGGCATGCTTTACAGCTTAGAACTGGGGCTCCAAAAGCGTTTTGAGCAACACGGAGCATATGAGATGTTCGAAGAGCTGAAAATAGTTTTCCAAGCTCATGCTCAAGTCCATAGATATGAAGTCTCCGACAAGTTCTACAGTTGTAAGATGGAGGAAAATAGTTCTGTCAGTGAGCACATAATCAAAATGTCTGGGTTGCACAACCGCTTGTCCCAGCTGGACATTAACCTCCCAGATGAGGCGGTCATTGACAGAATCCTTCAGTCGCTCCCACCTAGCTACAAGAGCTTTGTGATGAACTACAATATGCAGGGGATGGTGAAAACTATTCCTGAGGTATTTTCAATGCTGAAATCAGCGGAGGTAGAAATCAAAAAGGAACATCAAGTGTTGATGGTCAATAAAACCACTAGTTTCAAGAAAGGCAAGGGTAAGAAGAACTTCAAGAAGGATGGCAAGGGAGTTGCCACACCCGGAAAGCCAGTTTCCGGGAAGAAGCCAAAGCATGGACCCAAACCTGAGACTGGGTGCTTTTATTGCAAGGGAACCGGACACTGGAAGCGGAACTGCCCCAAGTACTTAGCGGACAAGAAGGCCGGCAACACCAAAGGTATATGTGATATACATGTAATTGATGTGTACCTTACCAAGATTTTCGTAGTAGCTCCTGGGTATTTGATACCGTTGCGGTTGCTCATATTTGTAACTCAAAACAGGAGCTGCGGAATAAGCGGAGACTGGCGAAGGACGAGGTGACGATGCGCGTCGGGAATGGTTCCAAGGTCGATGTGATCGCCGTCGGCACGCTACCTCTACATTTACCTACGGGATTAGTTTAAAACCTTAATGATTGTTATTTAGTGCCAGCTTTGAGCATGAACATTATATCTGGATCTCATTTAATACGAGATGGCTACTCATTTAAATCCGAGAATAATGGTTGTTCTATTTATATGAGAGATATGTTTTATGTTCATGCCCTGCTGGTCAATGGTTTATTCTTAATGAATCTCGAACGTGATGTTACACACATTCATAGTGTGAATACCAAAAGATGTAAGGTTGATAACGATAGTCCCACATACTTGTGGCACTGCCGCCTTGGTCACATTGGTGTCAAACGCATGAAGAAGCTCCATACAGATGGACTTTTGGAGTCTCTTGATTTCGAATCATTTGACACGTGCGAACCATGCCTCATGGGTAAACTGACCAAGACTCCGTTCTCCGAAACAATGGAGCGAGCAACCAACTTATTGGAAATTATACATACTGATATGTGCGGTCCAATGAGCGTTGAGGCTCGCGGTGGCTATCATTATGTTCTCACTCTCACTGATGACTTAAGTAGATATGGGTATGTCTACTTGATGAAACACAAGTCTGAGACCTTTGAAAAGTTCAAGGAATTTCAGAATGAGGTAGAGAATCAATGTGACCAAAAAATAAAGTTCTTACGATCAGATCGTGGAGGAGAATATTTAAGTCACGAATTTGGTACGCACTTAAGGAAATGTGGAATCGTTTCACAACTCACGCCGCCTGGAACACCTCAGCGTAACGGTGTGTCCGAACGTCGTAATCGCACTCTATTGGATATGGTGCAATCTATGATGTCACTCACTAATTTACCGCTATCATTTTGGGGATACGCTCTAGAGACAGCTACATTCACTTTAAATAGGGCACCATCTAAATCCGTTGAGACGACACCATATGAATTATGGTTTGGGAAGAAACATAAGCTGTCGTTTCCAAAAGTTTGGGGATGCGATGCTTATGTCAAGAAACTTCAACCTGAAAAGCTCGAACCCAAGTCGGAAAAATGCGTCTTCATAGGATACCCTAAGGAAACCATTGGGTATACCTTCTACCTTAGATCCGAAGGCAAGATCTTTGTTGACAAGAACGGGTCCTTTCTGGAGAAAGAGTTTCTCTCGAAAGAAATAAGTGGGAGGAAAGTAGAACTCGATGAAGTACTGCCTCTTGAACCGGAAAGTAGCGCAGCTCAGGAAGATGTTCCTGTGGTGCCTGCACCGACTAGAGAGGAAGTTAGTGATGATGATCAAGGTACTTCGGATCAAGTTTCTACTGAACTTCGAAGGTCCACAAGGACACGTTCCACACCAGAATGGTATGGCAACCCTGTCTTGGAAATCATGTTGTTAGACAACGGTGAACCTTCTAACTATGAAGAAGCGATGGCGGGCCGAGATTCCAACAAATGGCTTGAAGCCATGCAATCCGAGATAGGATCCATGTATGAAAACAAAGTATGGACTTTGACAGACTTGCCCGATGACCGGCGAGCGATAGGAAGTAAATGGATCTTTAAGAAGAAGACAGACGCGGATGGCAATGTTGCCATCTATAAAGCTCGACTTGTCGCTAAGGGTTATCGGCAAGTTCAAGGAGTTGACTACGATGAGACTTTCTCTCCCGTAGCGAAGCTGAAGTTCGTCTGAATTATGTTAGCAATTGCCGCATACTATGATTATGAGATATGGCAAATGGACGTCAAAACGGCATTCCTTAACGGCTATCTTAAGGAAGAATTGTATATGATGTAGTCGGAAGGTTTTGTCGATCCTAAGAATGCTAACAAGGTATGCAAGCTCCAGCGCTCCATCTATGGGCTGGTGCAAGCATCTCGGAGTTGGAACATTCGCTTTGATGAAATGATCAAAGCGTTTGGGTTTATCTTGCGCACTTATGGAGAAGCCTGCGTTTACAAGAAAGTGAGTGGGAGCTCTATAGCATTTCTCATATTATATGTAGATGACATACTTTTGATGGGAAATGATATAGAACTTTTGGACAGCATTAAGGCCTACTTGGATAAGTGTTTTTCAATGAAGGACCTTGGATAAGCTGCTTACATATTAGGCATCAAGATCTATAGAGATAGATCGAGACGCCTCATAGGTCTTTCACAAAGCACATACCTTGATAAGATATTGAAGAAGTTCAATATGGATTAGTCCAAGAAGGGGTTCTTGCCTATGTTGCAAGGTGTGAAATTGAGCTCGGCTCAATGCCCGACCATGGCAGAAGATAGAGAAAAGATGAGTGTCATCCCCTATGCCTCTGTTATAGGGTCTATTATGTATGACATGCTGTGTACCAGACCTAATGTAAACCTTGACGTAAGTTTGGTAGGAAGGTACCAAAGTAATCCCGGCATGGAACACTGGACAGCGGTCAAGAATATCCTGAAGTACCTGAAAAGGACTAAGGATATGTTTCTCGTTTATGGAGATGACGATGAGCTCGTCGTAAAGGGTTACGTCGACGCTAGCTTTGACACGGATCTGGATGACTCTAAGTCACAAGCCGGATACGTGTATATTTTGAATGGTGGGGCAGTAAGCTGGTGCAGTTGCAAGCAAAGCGTCGTGGCGGGATCTACATGTGAAGCGGAGTACATGGCAGACTCGGAGGCAGCGCATGAAGCAAGCTGGATGAAGGAGTTCATCACCGACCTAGGAGTCATACCCAATGCATCGGGGCCGATCACTCTCTTCTGTGACAACATTGGAGCTATTGCCCTTGCCAAGGAGCCCAGGTTTCACAAGAAGACCAGGCACATCAAGCGTCGCTTCAACTCCATTCGTGAAAACGTTCAAGATGGAGACATAGATATTTGCAAAGTGCATACGGATCTGAATGTCGCAGATCTGTTGACTAAACCTGTTCCGCGAGAAAAACATGATCAACACCAGAACTCTATGGGTGTTCGATTCATCACAATGTAACTAGATTATTGACTCTAGTGCAAGTGGGAGACTGTTGGAAATATGCCCTAGAGGTAATAATAAAATGATTATTATTATATTTCCTTGTTCATGATAATTGTCTATTATTCATGCTATAATTGTGTTATTCGGAAATCGTAATACATGTGTGAATACATAGACCACAACATGTCCCTAGTGAGCCTCTAGTTGACTAGCTCGTTGATCAACAGATAGTCATGGTTTCCTGACTATGGACATTGGATGTCATTGATAACGGGATCACATCATTAGGAGAATGATGTGATGGACAAGACCTAATCCTAAGCATAGCACAAGATCGTGTAGTTCATTTGCTAGAGCTTTTCTAATGTCAAGTATCATTTCCTTAGACCATGAGATCGTGTAACTCCCAGATACCGTAGGAGTGCTTTGGGTGTACCAAACGTCACAACGTAACTGGGTGGCTATAAAGGTATACTACAGGTATCTCCGAAAGTGTCATTGGGTTGACACGGATCGAGATCGGATTTGTCACTCCGTATGACGGAGAGGTATCTCTGGGCCCACTCGGTAATGCATCATCATAATGAGCTCAATGTGACCAAGTGGTTGGTCACGGGATCATGCATTACGTGACGAGTAAAGTGACTTGCCAGTAACGAGATTGAACGAGGTATTGGGATACCGACGATCGAATCTCGGGCAAGTAACGTACCGATTGACAAAGGGAATTGTATACGGGATTAATTGAATCCTCGACGTCGTGGTTCATCCGATGAGATCATCGTGGAACATGTGGGAGCCAACATGGGTATCCAGATCCCGTTGTTGGTTATTGACCAGAGAGCTGTCTCGGTCATGTCTGCATGATTCCCGAACCCGTAGGGTCTACACACTTAAGGTTCAGTGATGCTAGGGTTATTAGGAAGACTTGTAAATGATTAGCGAATGTTGTTCGGAGTCCCGGATGAGATCCCGGACGTCACGAGGAGTTTCGGAATGGTCCGGAGGTGAAGATTTATATGTGGGAAGTTGTCATACGGTCACCGGAAAAGTTCGGGGGCTTATCGGTATTGTACCGGGGCCACCGGAGGGGTTCCGGGGGTCCACCGGGAGGGGCCACCTCTCTCGGAGGGCCTCATGGGCTGTAGTGGGCAGGGAACCAGCCCCTAGAGAGATGGGTGCACCCCCCCTTGGGCCCATGCACCTAGGGTTTGGGGGGAACCCTAGAGGGGGTGCCCCCCTTGCTTGGGGGGCAAGCCCCCTCCCCTTGGCCGCCGCCCCCCCACCCTCTAGATCTCATCTAGAGGGGCCCAGCCCCCTTTCCCCTTCCCCTATAAATAGAGGGGCGAGGGGAGGGCTGCACACCACATCCAAGGCGCAGCCCCTCCCCTCCCCAACACCTCTCCTCCTCCGTTAAGAGCTTGGCAAAGCCCTGCCGGAGTACTGCCTCTCCACCACCACCACGCCGTCGTGCTGCTGTTGTAGCTCTCTTCCTCAACCTCTCCCTCCTCCTTGCTGGATCAAGGCGGGAGACGTCTCCGCTCCGTCGTGTGTTGAGCAGCGGAGGTGCCGTCCGTTCGGCACTAGGATCTTCAGTGATTTGGATCACGACGAGTACGACTCCATCAACCCCATTCTCTTGAACGCTTCCGCTCGCGATCTACAAGGGTATGTAGATGCACTCCTATCTCTCTCATTGCTAGATGACTCCATAGATTGATCTTGGTGATGCGTAGAAAGTTTTTATTTTCTGCAACGATCCCCAACATTGAGGTGGTGGAGTACTTGGCGATTCTTCTTGACGGGGGGAGTCTTGAGGGCGATCTGCCCATGAATCATCCTGAGCAATTGGTGTTAGGGGACGACCAACGCTGATGAGTTTGCTGTTCGTTAGAACAGGCGATGATACCATTTGGTGCTCTATCCGAGGAAGGACTTCATCATCATTTACATTGTCTTGGGGACCAAATTCTTCGGCTGTAGTGGGGTTAACAGCTGGAACTTCAGCTTCAGGAGCCTCTGTGAAAGCAGGCTCGTGAATCACAATCTGACGCTCTTGGTGTTCGGATGCAGGACAAGCAACGGAGATGGGCTCGACAACAAGGGGCTCTATGGGAGCAGCCTGATCTTTCTTTGAAGACTTCGTCTTCCGTTTCTTGGTCTATGGTGCATCATCAGTGACGTTCTTGTTCTTGCGCTTTTTGGCTTCGGCCTCAGCTGTCCTTGTCTTCTTCAGTACGGAACCAGCTGTGGGGGCCTTAGGCTTCGTGCCTGTCATGCTGGCAGGGAAGACAATGTGAGGTGCTTCCCGCCCTGATGCTTCAGCTTGGGCCACAGCAGACTTATTCTTTTTGGCAGTCATCTTGGGGTCGATACCAGGACGCCCAAGTGCCTTGCGCTTCTCAGCTTCATTGTGTGAGCTTGAACACATTTTGCAGCGGAGAGCTTCATACATTCTCTTGCTCCTTTTGCTGCTCCATGTTTTTGTTTAAACTGCTCTTTTAGGTCATGCAACATCTGCTTGAAGTTTTGAACGTCAGCCACGCTGAGCTTGGCCATGTCCTTGTTGAACTGAACCTTCTCATAGTCAATTTTGTTCTTCAGTTCAACAATTTTTTTTAGCCAGAGCCAGCTCATTTGCAATGGCACTGTGAAAAGAGACACTGATGCCAATAGGAAGCTCAAGATCATCGATGTTGATGCTTGGATTTTCAAACCACTCATCAATGAAGTTATTCAAGATTTCCACATCGAAGAGGGGCAGATCATTGAAGATCTCCGCCTCTTGCTTGCTCTTTATCAGCAGATCAAGAGCATCATCACCAAGATCTTCGTCACTTGACAGATCAATGGCTTCATTCTCGTTCCTCAAAACGTCAGCTGGAGTCAGTGCTTGCCTAGAACTATGGATGGGCATCTTCTTGGGCTTCTCTGTCTTCTTGGAGACACGAGAAAGATCTTCAGATTGCATACTAGATGCAGGAGGAGCAGTTGCCAATGGGTTCGCACGTGAAACGCTTGGTGCAGCACCAGGCCTTGAAGCCTTAGTTTTCTTCTGCTTCTGTGGCTTGGGTGGAGCAGGCGCTTCATCAGAATCAGCGTCATCCGCAGATTGATCCACGGTGGCCCTCTGAGCGGCGATGTATGAGAGGAAACCATCAAGGTTGTCGAAGGGGCCAATGACATTGGGATTGGCATCACATGTGCCATCAGCCCTAGGAGCAGAAGGACCTGGATTGTAGTTGCATCTGAGACTCTTCTTGTTCTTCACTGCAGAATCCTTGGCAAACTTGTAGTTGCGCTTGAACAAATTGTCGTCACGACACCATAACAGAGATGATGGGTCGTCATTTTTAGGCTGTGGTCCTCGGACCATGCAAGGATAGAACCCTTGAGCAATGGCTTCAGACTTGGACTTGGGTTGAAGATTTTTGTATAAGATATCTCCCCAAGGTTGCTTGATGGCATTCTTCTCAGTATACTCAGCAATGATGAATTTGTACTTGAACCATTCCTCAGCCCAATATATTCGAATCCATTGGATTCGAGTCTTGCATTCACCATAGGTTTCTTCAGGGTCTGTCTTGTACATTTCATACAGATCAGGTGGCAAATCTTTGGATGTATTCCCACAGCACTATCTTCCGCCCTTTCTTGCTGACTTTTTGTGGCCATAAAGTTCAAACTGGATGGCTTCAAAACTTGCAAAGGCTTCCGTCTGCTGGTCAGACAAGAACTGGCTTCAGGAGAATCGATGTGACGCTGTAAGAATTCTGCAAATGAATGCGGACTATGAGAACCAAGGGATTCTCCCACGCACATGTACCTATGACAACATTAGAGGTGCGAGGGGAGGGGAAGAGGTCATATGGATTCTCAGAAGATTTTGAAGATAAATTAGTTTGAAGACATTAACCTCATAGCGCGAAGACATTCACTTATTTGGTGAGAGTTGGTTCGAGATTTGTACGAATCCAAGAATAGGTACAAGTGAGGAATCTAACTTGTTGTGAAGCATAAGTGAACATACTAGGCACGATATGAAATGCAGAACAGGATAGATTCAATTTTGTAGGCATAGAAACCACTTTTGGTGGAGAAGGATGGATCTATCGGATCAAAAAGGCAGTAGAAAGTAAGTTTTAATTACCACACGAAGAACTGCTAGACGGAGCGGAGTGGGAGGTCGGGCAGTTCAATCTCCCATACCCTAGCTTGGCGACGGAAGACACCTACAGCGGCGGCGGAGGATACGAGGTCCGCGGCTGGCGTGAAGACAACGTTGGTGAGGTCGCGGCAGCTAAGCGCTTCGTCGCCGGCGTCGTCGAGAGCTAGCGGTGGCGCTAGGGTTTGAGTGAGGTGGCGAGGTGGGAGAAGGATTTTGACTATGATGTGATGTGTATTTATAAGGAAAGGGACAGCACATCGCAATTACGTAGGTGCCCCTGGCGGTTCACATCTGAAGGACACGTGGCAAACATGCAACACATTGGAAGTTGTTCCATGTTCCCACGCACGCCTAGACTGTCGGGTGGTCGTTCCGGCTTCTCCGGGTTTCAGGCAATAAGGATATAGCAATTAAAACAGATTCAACTTTTGTCTCTATATCTTCTGCTGACAAGGACGCAGAGAAGGCATTCGACAGTTTCAATAGAGTGCATATGATTTGGATAGATAGAATTTTGAGGTAGAAGCATAGAAGAGGTTAGGGTTCGATCACATTCACTTAGATCAAAAGATTCAAGCAAGAAGACATAGCTATAAGTGAATGCTGTAGAGGACAAAACACAATATATGTATATATCTTAGTAAGGCCAAATCAACATTGTGCAGATAAACATGAACTCAAATCAATGTTGAAGACAAATCAAATGCGAATACATAGCAAATGTAACGCCAAATGAAATACTCCAAACAAAAGTTTGGTGGTGGCGTTACCCACCGAATAGGAAGTATTAGACCCAGACACGGTGCACAATTATCGTGGCGCTCCGAAGTCGAACTTCGCATTAATGTATTCACACTCAGAGTGTAGTGTTGGGGAACGTAGTAATTTCAAAAAAATTCCTGCGCACACACAAGATCATGGTGATGGCATAGCAACGAGAGGGGAGAGTGTATGTCCACGTACCCTCGTAGACCGTAAGCGGAAGCGTTATAACAACGTGGTTGATGTAGTCGTACGTCTTCACGATCCGACCGATCCAAGTACCGAACGCGGCACCTCCGAGTTCAGCACACGTTCAGCTCGATGGCGATCCCGGACTCCGATCCAGCAAAGTGTCGGGATGAGTTCCGTCGACCTGACGGCGTGGTAGCGATGATGATGCTTCACCGGCGCAGGCTTCGCCTAAGCTCCATGACGATATGACCGAGGTGGAATATGGTGGAGGGGGCACCGCTGCGGCTAAGGAACGATCACGAAGATCAACTTGTGTGTTATGGGGTGCCCCCTGCCCCCGTATATAAAGGAGGGAGGGAGGTGCGGCCGGCCCTCCTAGGGTGCGCTGGAGAGTCCTACTCCCAGGAGTAGGACTCCCCCTCTTGCCTTGTTGGAGAAGGAAGGGGAGGGAAAGAGGAAGAGGCGCCCCCTCTCCTTGTCCTATTCGGACGTGGGGGAGGGGGCCCGCGGCCTGCCCTGGCCGGCCCTCCTCTTCTCCCTTATGGCCCAGTAAGGCCCAACAACCCCGGGAGGGTTCGGTAACCCGGTGTTAGGAAAATTCGATTTCATCCGGAACCATTCCGATATCCAAATATAGGCTTCCAATATATCAATCTTTATGTCTCGACCATTTCGTGACTCCTCGTCATGTCCGTGATCACATCCGGGACTCGAACAAACTTCGTACATCAAAACTTATGAACTCATAATAAACTGTCATCGTAACGTTAAGCGTGCGGACCCTACGGGTTCGATAACTATGTATACATGACCTAGAACTATTCTCGGTCAATAACCAATAGCGGAACCTGGATGCCCATATTGGTTCCTACATATTCTTCGAAGATCTTTATCGGTCAAACCGCATAACGACATCTATTGTTCCCTTTGTCATCGGTATGTTACTTACCCGAGATTCGATCGTCGGTATCCAATACCTAGTTCAATCTCGTTGCGGTAGAATCTCTTTACTCGTTCCGTAATACATCATCTCACAACTAACTTATTAGTTGCAATGCTTGCAAGGCTTATGTGATGTGTATTACCGAGAAGGCCTAGAGATACCTCTCCGACAATCGGAGTGACAAAACCTAATCTCGAAATACGCCAACCCAACATGTACCTTTGGAGACACCTGTAGTACTCCTTTATAATCACCCAGTTAAGTTGTGACGTTTGGTAGCACCCAAAGTGTTCCTCCGGTAAACGGGAGTTGCATAATCTCATAGTTACAGGAACATGTATAAGTCATGAAGAAAGCAATAGCAATATACTAAACGATCAAGTGCTAGGCTAACGGAATGGGTCATGTCAATCACACCATTCTCCTAATGATGTGATACCATTAATCAAATGACAACACATGTCTATGGTTAGGAAACATAACCATCTTTGATTAACGAGCTAGTCAAGTAGAGGCATACTAGTGACTATATGTTTGTCTATGTATTCACACATGTATTATGTTTCCGGTTAATACAATTCTAGCATGAATAATAAACATTTATCATGATATAAGGAAATAAATAATAACTTTATTATTGCCTCTAGGGCATATTTCCTTGATCTCCCACTTGCACTAGAGTCAATAATCTAGATTACACAAGAATGATTCTAACACCCATGGAGTCTTGGTGCTGATCATGTTACGCTTTCGTGGAAGAGGCTTAGTCAACGGGTCCGCAACATTCAGATCCGTATGTATCTTGCAAATCTCTATGTCTCCCACTTGGACTTGGTCTCGAATGGAATTGAAGCGTCTCTTGATATGCTTGGTCCTCTTGTGAAATCTGGATTCTTTTGCCAAGGCAATTGCACCAGTATTGTCACATAAGATCTTCATTGGTCCCGATGCACTAGGTATGACACCTAGATCGGAAATGAACTCTTTCATCCAGACTCCTTCATTTGCTGCTTCCGAAGCAGCTATGTACTCCGCTTCACATGTAGATCCCGCCATACGGCGCTTTGTTTAGAACTGCACCAACCGACAGCTCCACCGTTTAATAAAAACACGTATCCGGTTTGCGATTTAGAATCGTCCGGATCGGTGTCAAAGCTTACATCGACGTAACCATTTACGACTAGCTCTTTGTCACCTCCATATACGAGAAACATATCCTTAGTCCTTTTCGTGTATTTCAGATGTTCTTGACCGCTGTCCGATGATCCACTCTGGATTACTTTGGTACCTTCCTACCAAGCTTATTGCTAAGCATACGTCAGTCCGGTACACAGCATTGCATACATGATAGAGCCTATGGCTGAAGCATAGGAACATCTTTCATTTTCTCTCTATCTTCTGCGTGGTCGGGCATTGAGTCCGACTCAATTTCACACCTTATGTCTGAGGTAAAAACCTTTCTTTGCACGATCCATTTTGAACTTTTTAAAACTTTATCAAGGTATGTGCTTTGTGAAAGTCCAATTAAAGCGTCTTGATCTATCTCTATAGATCTTGATGCCCAATATGTAAGCAGCTTCACCGAGGTCTTTCATTGAAAAACTTTTATTCAAGTATCCTTTTATGCTATCCAGAAATTCTATATCATTTCCAATCAATAATATGTCGTCCACATATAATATCGGAAATGCTACTGAGCTCCCACTCACTTTCTTGTAAATACAAAGCTTCTCCAAAAGTCTCAGATAAAACCATATGCTTTGATCACACTATCAAAGCATTTATTCCAACTCGAGAGGCTTGCACTGGACCATAAATTGATTGCCGGAGCTTGCACACTTTGTTAGCACCCTTTGGATCAACAAAACCTTCATTGCATCATATACAACTCTTCTTCTAGAAATCCATTCAAGAATGCAGTTTTACATCCATTTGCCAAATTTCATAATCATAAAATGCAGCAATTGCTAACATGATTCGGACAGACTTAAGCATCGCTACGGGTGAGAAAGTCTCATCGTAGTCAACCCCTTGAACTTGTCGAAAACCTTTCACAACAAGTCGAGCTTTATAGACAATTACATTACCATCAGCGTCAGTCTTCTTCTTAAAGATCCATTTATTCTCAATGGCTTGCCGATCATCGGGCAAGTTAACCAAAGTCCATACTTTGTTCTCATACATGGATCCCATCTCAGATTTCATGGCTTCCAGCCATTTCGCGGAATCTGGGCTCACCATCGCTTCTTCATAGTTTGTAGGTTCGCCATGGTCAAGTAACATGACTTCCAGAATAGGATTACCGTACCACTCTGGTGCGGATCTTACTCTAGTTGACCTACCGCAGTTCAGTAGAAACTTGATCTGAAGTTTCATGATCAATATCATTAGCTTCCTCACTTATTGGTGTAGTTGTCACAGGAACCGGTTCTTGTGATGAACTATTTTCCAAAGAAGGGAACAGATACGATTATCTCATCAAGTTCTACTTTCCTCCCACTCACTTCTTTCGAGAGAAACTCTTTTCTAGAAAGGATCCGAATTTAGCAACGAAAATCTTGCCCTCGGATCTGTGATAGAAGGTGTACCCAATAGTCTCTTTTGGGTATCCTATGAAGACACATTTCTCCGATTTAGGTTCGAGCTTATCTGGTTGAAGTTTCTTCACATAAGCATCGCAGCCCCAAACTTTAAGATCGACAACTTTGGTTTCTTGCTAAACCATAGTTCATAAGGTGTCGTTTCAACGGATTTTGATGGTGCCCTATTTAACGTGAATGCGGACGTCTCTAAAGCATAACCCCAAAACGATAGCGGTAAATCAGTAAGAGACATCATAGATCGCACCATACCTAGTAAAATCACGATTCTGACGTTCGGACACACCATTTCGTTGTGGTGTTCCGGGTGGCGTGAGCTGCAAAACTATTCCGCATTGTTTCAAATGCAGACCAAACTCGTAACTCAAATATTCTCCTCCACGATCAGATCGTAGAAATTTTATTTTCTTGTTACGATGATTTTCCACTTCACTCTGAAATTCTTTGAACTTTTCAAATGTTTCAGATTTATGTTTCATCAAGTAGATATACCCATATCTGCTCAAATCATCTGTGAAGGTGAGAAAATAACGATACCCGCCGCAAGTGCCTCAACATTCATTGGACCACAAACATCGGTATGTATGATTTCCAACAAATCCTTTGCTCGCTCCATAGTTCCGGAGAACGGCGTTTTAGTCATCTTGCCCATGAGGCACGGTTACGCAAGTACCAAGTGATTCATAATCAAGTGATTCCAAAAGTCCATCAAGATGGAGTTTCTTCATGCGTTTTACACCGATATGACCCAAACGGCAAGTGCCACAAATAAGTTGCATTATCATTATCAACTCTGTATCTTTTGGTTTCAACACTATGAATATGTGTATTACTACTATCGAGATTCAATAAAAATAGACCACTCTTCAAGGGTGCATGACCATAAAAGATATTATTCATATAAATAGAACAACCATTATTCTCGACTTAAATGAATAACCGTCTCGCATCAAACAAGATCCAGATATAATGTTCATGCTTAACGCCGGCACCAAATAACAATTATTTAGGTCTAAAACTAATCCCGATGGTAGATGTAGAGGTAGCGTGCGACCGCGATCACATCGACTTTGGAACCATTTCCCACGCGCATCGTCACCTCGTCCTTAGCCAATCTTCGCTTAATCCGTAGTTCCTGTTCGAGTTGCAAATATTAGCAATGTAACCAAGATCAAATACCGTGTACTACTGCGAGTATTAGTAAGGTACACATCAATAACATGTATATCACATATACCTTTGTTCACCTTGCCATCCTTCTTATCCGCCAAATACTTGGGGCAGTTCCGCTTCGATGTCCGGTCTGCTTGCGGTAGAAGCACTTTCAGTTTAGGCTTAGGTCCAGACTTGGGTTTCTTCTCTTGAGCAGCAACTTGTTTGCTATTCTTCTTGAAGTTCCCCTTCTTCTTCCCTTTGCCCTTTTCTTGAAACCGGTGGTCTTGTTAACCATCAACACTTGATGCTCCTTTTTATTTCTACCTTCGCGGCTTTTAGCATTGCGGAGAGCTCGAGAATAGACTTGTCCATCCCTTGCATATTATAGTTCATCACAAAGCTCTTGTAGCTTGGTGGCGATGATTGAAGAATTACATCAATGACACTATCATCGGGAAGATTAACTCCCGGTTGAATCAAGTGATTATTATACCCAGACATTTTGAGTATGTGTTCACCGATGTGAACTATTTTCCTCCATCTTGCAGCTATAGAACTTATTGGAGACTTCATATCTCTCAATCCGGGCATTTGTTTGAAATATTAACTTCAACTCCTGGAACATCTCATATGCTCCATGACGTTCAAAAGCGTCGTTGAAGGCCCGGTTCTAAGCCGTAAAGCATGGCACACCGAACTATCGAGTAGTCATCGCCTTTGCTCGCCAGACGTTCTTAACATCGTTAGTTGCATCAAGAAGCAGTTCGCACCCGGCGGTGCTTCCAGACGTAATTCTTACGTGCAGCAATGAGGATAATCCTCGAGATTCACGGACCCGATCCGTGTAATTGCTACCATCATCTTTCAACTTTGCTTTCTCAAGGAACGCATTAAAATTCAACGGAACAACAAAGACGAGCCATCTATCTACAGATAAACATAGACAAGCAAAATACTATCGTGTACTAAGTTCATGATAAATTTAAGTTCATTTAATCATATTACTAAAGAACTCCCACTTAGATAGACATCTCTCTAGTTACCTAAGTGATTACGTGATCCAAATCAACCAAACCATGTCCTATCATCACGTGAGATGGAGTAGTTTCAATGGTGAACATCACTATGTTGATCATATCTACTATATGATTCACGTTCGACCTTTCGGTCTCCGTGCTCGAGGCCATATCTCAGATATGCTAGGCTCGTCAAGTTTGACATGAGTATTCCGCGTGTGCAACTGTTTTGCACCCGTTGTATTTGAACGTAGAGCCTATCACACCCGATCATCACGTGGTGTCTCAAAGACGAAGAACTTTCGCAACGGTGCATACTCAGGGAGAACACTTCTTGATATTTAGTGAGAGATCATCTTATAATGCTACCGTAAATCAAAGCAAAATAAGATGCATAAAGGATAAACATCACATGCAATCAATATAAGTGATATGATATGGCCATCATCATCTTGTGCTTGTGATCTCCATCTTCAAGCACCGTCGTGATCACCATCGCCACCGGCCGACACCTTGATCTCCATCGTAGCATCGTTGTCGTTTCGCCAACTATTGCTTCTATGACTATCGCTACCGCTTAGTGATAAAGTAAAGCAATTACATGGCGTTTGCATTTCATACAATAAAGCGACAACCATATGGCTCCTGCCAGTTGCCGATAACTTGGTTACAAAACATGATCATCTCATATAATAAAATATAGCATCACGTCTTGACCATATCACATCACAACATGCCCTGCAAAAACAAGTTAGACGTCCTCTACTTTGTTGTTGCAAATTTTACGTGGCTGCTATGGGCTGAGCAAGAACCGTTCTTTACCTACGCATCAAAACCACAACGATAGTTTGTCAAGTTGGTGCTGTTTTAACCTTCACAAGGACCGGGCGTAGCCACACTCGGTTCAACTAAAGTGAGAGACAGACACCCGCCGGTCACCTTTAAGCAACGAGTGCTCAAGCGGTGAAACCAGTCTCGCGTAAGCGTCTGGCGTAATGTCGGTCCGGGCCGCTTCATCTCACAATACCGCCCGAACCAAAGTATGACATGCCGGGTAAGCGGTATGACTTATATCGCCCACAACTCACTTGTGTTCTACTCGTGCATATGACATCAACGCATAAAACCAGGCTCGGATGCCATCATGGGGAACGTAGTAATTTCAAAAAATTCCTACGCACACGCAAGATCATGGTGATGGCATAGCAACAAGAGGGAGAGTGTATGTCCACGTACCCTCAGAGACCGTAAGCGGAAGCGTTATAACAACGCTGTTGATGTAGTCGTACATCTTCACGATCCGACCGATCCAAGTACCGAGCGCACGGCACCTCCGAGTTCAAGACACGTTCAGCTCGATGGCGATCCCGGACTCCGATCCAGCAAAGTGTCGGGATGAGTTCCACAAGACGACGGCGTGGTGAAGATGATGATGCTTCACCGGCGCAGGGCTTCGCCTAAGCTCCGCGATGATATGACCGAGGTGGAATATGGTGGAGGGGGGCACCGCACACGGCTAAGGAACGATCACGTAGATCAACTTGTGTGTTATGGGGTGCCCCCTGCCCCCGTATATAAAGGAGGGAGGGGGAGGTGCGGCCCTCCTAGGGTGCGCTGGAGGAGTCCTACTCCCACCGGAGTAGGACTCCCCTCTGCCTTGTTGGAGAAGGAAAGGGGAGGGAAAGAGGAAGAGGCGCGCCCCCCTCTCCTTGTCCTATTCGGACTAGGGGGAGGCGCGGCCTGCCCCGCCGGCCCTCCTCTTCTCCCTTATGGCCCATTAAGTCCCAACAACCCCGGAGGGTTCCGGTAACCCTTGTTAGGAAAATTCCGATTTCATCCGGAACCATTCCGATATCCAAATATAGGCTTCCAATATATCAATCTTTATGTCTCGACCATTTCGTGACTCCTCGTCATGTCCGTGATCACATCCGGGACTCGAACAAACTTCGTACATCAAAACTTATGAACTCATAATAAACCGCCATCGTAACGTTAAGCGTGCGGACCCTACGGGTTCGAGAACTATGTAGACATGACCTAGAACTATTCTCGGTCAATAACCAATAGCGGAACCTGGATGCCCATATTGGTTCCTACATATTCTTCGAAGATCTTTATCGGTCAAACCGCATAACGACATACGTTGTTCCCTTTGTCATCGGTATGTTACTTACCCGAGATTCGATCGTCGGTATCCAATACCTAGTTCAATCTCGTTATCGGTAGGTCTCTTTACTCGTTCCGTAATACATCATCTCACAACTAAGTTATTAGTTGCAATGCTTGCAAGGCTTATGTGATGTGTATTACCGAGAAGGCCTAGAGATACCTCTCCGACAATCGGAGTGACAAAACCTAATCTCGAAATACGCCAACCCAACATGTACCTTTGGAGACACCTGTAGTACTCCTTTATAATCACCCGATTCACGTTGTGACGTTTGGTAGCACCAAAGTGTTCCTCCGTAAACGGGAGTTGCATAATCTCATAGTTACAGGAACATGTATAAGTCATGAAGAAAGCAATAGCAATATACTAAACGATCAAGTGCTAGGCTAACGGAATGGGTCATGTCAATCACACCATTCTCCTAATGATGTGATCCCATTAATCAAATGACAACACATGTCTATGGTTAGGAAACATAACCATCTTTGATTAATGAGCTAGTCAAGTAGAGGCATACTAGTGACTATATGTTTGTCTATGTATTCACACATGTATTATGTTTCCGGTTAATACAATTCTAGCATGAATAATAAACATTTATCATGATATAAGGAAATAAATAATAACTTTATTATTGCCTCTAGGGCATATTTCCTTCATGTAGCTCTTCATTGATTGAAGATATACGTCACTTTGTGTGTTGCACATCTAAGTCATCAATATGGATAAGTGTTAGGATGTGTGTCCGATCACAGAACATTTGAGGATTCCAAGATATTTAGCTCACACCGCAACTTGCAAAACCTTTTCTCATCCAAGGGCTTTGTGAAGATATCTGCTAGTTGCTCTTCAGTGTTGATTTGAATGATATCAATATCTCCCTTCATGACATGATGACATGATCTCTGAGAAAGTGATGACGAATTTCAATGTGCTTTGTCTTTGAGTGTTGAATTGGGTTGTTGGCAATCTTGATGGCGCTTTCATTGTCGCAGTAGTGGCACATGCTTCAGATGGACACCATAGTCCTTGAGAGTTTGCTTCATCCAGAGAAGTTGAGCACAGCAAGATCCAGCAGCAATGTATTCAGATTCAGCAGTGGAGAGAGATACATAGTTCTGCTTCTTTGAAGACCAACAGACAAGTGATCGTCCCAGAAAGTGATATGTGCATGATGTGGACTTGCGATCAACCTTATCACCAGCATAATCAGCATCTGAGAATCCAACTAGATCAAACTCTGAGCCCTTTGGATACCATAATCCTAGTGTTGGGGTGTAATCCAAATATCGAAGAATTCGCTTCACAGCTAAGTGATGCGATTCCTTTGGTGCCGCTTGGAATTGGGCACACATACAAACACTAAGCATGATATCTGGCCTAGATGCACATAAATAAAGTAAGGAACCAATCATGGAGCGGTATACCTTTTGATCAAACTCTTTACCATTGGCATCGGGACTCAGATGACTCTTGGTTGGCATTGGCGTCGTGTAACCTTTGCAATCTTGCATTCCAAACTTCTTCATGAAGTCTTTGAGGTATTTCTCTTGAGATATGAAGATGTCGTTGCTTTGCTGACGAATTTGAAGACCAAGGAAGAACTTCAGCTCACGCATCATGGACATCTGATATTGCTCTTGCATCATGTGTCCAAACTCATCACTGTATCTCTTGTCAGTGCAGCCGAAGATAATGTCATCCACATAGATTTGGCACACAAATAGTTCTCCATCATATGTCTTCGTGAAGAGTGTAGGATCTAGAGAACCAGGTTTGAAGCCTTTGCTTTTCAGGAAGTCTTTGAGTGTGTCATAACAAGCATGAGGGGCTTGTTTGAGGCCATACAGTGCCTTGTTGAGCTTGTATACCATATCAGGATGTTTTGGATCTTCAAAGTCAGGTGGTTGTGCAACATACACTTCTTCTTCAATCTTGCCATTAAGAAAGGCACTCTTCACATCCATTTGGTACAGAAGTATGTTATGATGGTTGGCATAGGCTAGCTGTATGCGAATGGCTTCAAGCCTAGCCACCGGAGGAAATGTTTCATCGAAGGCAATTCCTTCAACTTGAGTGTATCCTTGAGCAACAAGACGAGCCTTGTTTCTGACAACTTGACTATGCGCATCTTGCTTGTTGCGGTATATCCATTTGGTGCCTATGATGTTGTGCTTGCGAGGATCAGGATGCTTGACCAATTCCCACACATTGTTCAGCTCGAACTGTTGAAGCTCTTCTTGCATAGCTTGAATCCATTCAGGTTCCATGAAGGCTTCAAAGAACTTTCTTGGGTTCAGATATTGAGACAAATGCAAAGTGCCCACAGAAATTTGCTAGTTGTGTTGCTCTTGAACGAGTGAGTGGACCTGGTGCATTGATGCTATTAATTATCTTCTCAATATGGACTTCATTTGCAACACGAGGATGAGTTGGGCGAAGATTTTGTTCAGACTGATCATTTTCTTCATTTTGGGCATTGGCTTCAGTCTGAGTATTGTCTTCAGGTTGATTAGGCGCAGAAATGATAAGTTCCTCTTCAGCCTGTGCCTTAGAAGGTATGATCTCTCCAGTACCCATAAGCTTGATTGATTCACTAGGAGGGACTTCATCTAGCACATTTGGCAAGTGCTCTCTTTGCGAGCCATTAGTCTCATCGAACCGCACATCCACAGTTTCAACCAATTTATAGTGAAAGAGGTTGAAGACTCTGTAGTGTGAATCCTTTCCGTAACCAAGCATAAAACCTTCATGTGCTTTCGGTGCAAATTTTGAAGTGTGATGTGGATTCTTGATCCAGCACCTAGCACCAAATACTCTGAAGTAACTTATATTTGGCTTCTTACTAGTCAGGAGCTCATAAGATGTTTTCTTCAGAAGCTTGTGAAGATAAACGCGGTTGATGATGTGGCATGCAGTATCAATGGCTTCGGGCCAGAACTTCCTTGGAGTCTTGTACTCATCAAGCATCGTCTGAGCCATCTCAATGAGTGTCCTGTTCTTGCGCCCCACTATGCCATTCTGCTGAGGTGTGTATGGAGCAGAGAACTCGTTAGTGATGCCTAAGGTATCAAGGTAAAGATCGAGGTCGGTGTTCTTGAACTCTGTGTCGTTGTCACTTCTGATGTGCTTGATCTTGATGCCATAAGTCGTCATGGCACGATTGGTGAAGCATCTGAAGACATCCTGCACTTCGTTCTTGTAAAGGATTATATGCACCCATGTATATCTTGAGTAATCATCAACTATGACGAAGCCATGGAGGCAAGCAGTGGTAGTGAGAGTGGAGTAGTGAGTAGGGCCAAAGATATCCATGTGAAGCAGCTCGAAGGGTTGAGATGTAGTCATGATTGTCTTCGAGGGATGCTTGGCCCTTGTCATCTTTCCAGCTTCGCAGGCACCGCACAGATGATCCTTCTTGAACTTCACGCCCTCAATGCCTACGACGTGTTTCTTCTTCGCGAGAGTGTACAGGTTCCTCATGCCAGCATGCCCTAGCCTCCGATGCCAGAGCCAGCACTGTGAAGCTTTTGCTAGAAGACATACGGCTAACTGTGGTCCTGCTGAGAAATCTACCATATACAGATCATCTTTCGATACCCTTCGAAGACTAGAGACTTGTCAGATTCCATTAGAACAAGGCAACGATATTTTCCAAATATCACAATCATGTTTAAGTCACAAAGCATTGAGACAGACATTAAGTTGAAACCAAGGGATTCAACAAGCATCACTTTATCCATGTGCTGATCCTTTGAGATTGCAGCTCTACCTAGACCCAATACCTTGCTTTTACCAGTATCAGCAAATGTAACGTGACTCTTGTCAGATGGACGTAGTGTTGAATCCATCAGAAGACTTCGATCACCAGTCATGTGGTTAGTGCATCCACTGTCCATGATCCATTCTGAAGCATTTGGTGTCATACCCTACAGTACAGTTAGGGGGATAGGCTTCACCAAGAGTATTGTGAAGCATAAACATTTGACGGACAAGAGGATTATCAAAGCTCAGATCAAGGTTAGGACTAATAGGATGACTGGCAAGCGATTCAGAACAAAATACATAGTAAGACCATTTGGGCATTTTATCTTATGCCTACAATATATTTTAGGTCCCCGGCAATAGCATCGGACGCCTTTGATTTCCTACCGGAGACCTTTCCATGCAAAAGAGAGTTAAGTTTTCTTAACCACCCACATTTTCAGGGGTGGCTTCGAAGCAATGAGTCTAAGTGCAGCATCTGAGAACTTTGGCTTTGGAGCCCTAGCAAATAGCCTTGCAGGAGGTGAATAATACTCATATGAATAGGCAGAAAAGTTCTTAGTTTTATGAACATATCAGTTTGAAGAAACACGCTCATATTCATAAGTCTGAGTATGATTTCCCTGCAAAACATTGGCGTTAGGGTGACTCAAGTGAGTGCTCTGTCTGTATGAAGCCTTTGGACCATATGAAGCCTTTGGTCTGGGGATTGTCTTCTTCTTTTGTGGTGTCATGATGAAATTCACAGGAAGATTCTCAAGACGCCTTTTGGGCACCCAGATCTTCTTCACAGGTGGCCCATTCCTGCAGTTAGTACCAATATACCTGGCAAACACTTCACCATTCTGATTCTTAAACAGTTTATAGTTTGTATCAAAGGATTCATCAATGATAATGGGGTTAGCACAAGTGAAGCCAGATAAGGTGGATGGATCCATTGAAGGTCCCTTTGCAGCAACCCATGTGGTTTTGGGGTACTGCTCAGGCTTCCAGTATGATCCATCAACATTCATTTTCATCTCGAACCCAACACCCTCTTTCCTAGGGTTTCGGTTCAGAATCTGCTTTTTGAGGACATCGCACAGTGTCTGATGCCCTTTGAGACTTTTGTACATTCCCGTCTCAAGCAATGTCTTCAATCTAGCATTCTCATCAGCAATAGTAGTGGTGTCCTCAGCAGAGGGGTTAGTTACCACATCAACAGTTGAAGATATTGCAACAGTAGCAGCAGTAGAACATTCATGTGGTAAGCGTTATCACGCTCAAGGCGTTTAGACACGGTGGTTCAAATCCTTCTGGCCGGGACTGATCTGTTGGCCTTGAAGGACTCGTTCTCTTTTTGAAGATCTTCATGAACTGCTCTCAATTTCTCGAGTTCTTGCTTCCTTTGAAGATAATCATAGGAAAGCTTTTCATGAGTTGTTGAGAGTGTTTCATGACGGCTTTCAAGTTCCTCGTACTTAACATGAAGATTTTTGATGTCTTCAATTAAGGACTGAGATCGGGTCATTTCCGCGTCCAACAGGTCATCGCTTTTGTCTAACAGTTTTTGAATATGTTCCATAGCTTTCTGTTGTTCAGTTGCAATTTTAGCAAGTGTTTTGTAGCTGGGTTTGGATTCACAATCAGAGTCATCTTCACTTGATGTTCGAAAGTAAGCATCGCGTGAGTTTACCTTGGCACCACATGCAATGAAGCAGTAGGTGGGAGCGGAGTCGTCCTTGTCATTAGCATCAGTGTTGGTGACGGAGCCATTATCTTCAGTGTTGAAGATGGACTTGGCAACGTAGGTTGTAGCTAGAGCCAGACTTGCAACGCCAGAGCCGGACTCCTCCTCAGACTCCACCTCCGCCTCCTCAGAAGCGGACTCCTCCTCTGAATCCATCTCTTTGCCAACAAAAGCACGAGCCTTGCCAGATGAGCTCTTCTTATGTGATGAAGACTTGGACGAAGACTTGGAAGAAGATTTTGAGGATTTCTTCTTCTTGTTGTCATCAGAATCATATTCCTTTCTCTTCTTCTTTTTCTTGTTCTCATTGTCCCACTGTGGACACTCAGAGATGTAGTGACCAGGTTTCTTGCACTTGTGGCATGTTCTCTTCTTGTGGTCATGAGTGGAAGCTTCATCATTTCTTGAGCTGGATCGTGAAGACTTTATGAAGCCCTTCTTCTTAGTGAATTTCTGGAACTTCTTCACAAGCATAGCAAGCTCCTTTCCAATGTCTTCAGGATCACCAGAACTGCAGTCAGATTCTTCTTCAGATGAGGAAACAGCCTTTGCCTTCAAAGCGCGAGTTCGGCCATAGTTGGGACCATAGATGTCTCTTTTCTCAGATAGCTGAAACTCATGTGTGTTGAGCCTCTCAAGTATGTCAGATGGATCGAGTGTCTTGAAGTCAGGGCGTTCTTGAATCATCAACGCTAGGGTGTTAAACGAGCTGTCAAGTGATCACAGGAGTGTCTTGACGATTTCATGCTTGGTGATTTCAGTGGCGTCGAGAGCATGAAGCTCATTTGTGATATCAATGAGGTGATCAAACGTGAGCTGGACATTCTCATTGTCATTTCTCTTGAAGCGGTTGAAGAGGTTGCGAAGGACACTAATCCTTTGATCTCTCTGGGTTGAGATGCGTTCGTTGACCTTTGGAGAGCCAGTCCCAGACTAGCTTCGATGTTTCCAGAGCACTCACACGGCCATACTGTCCTTTGGTCAGATGACCACAGATGATGTTCTTGGCAGTAGAATCCAGTTGAACGAACTTCTTGACATCAGCAGGGGTGACACCTTCACCGGTCTTGGGGACGCCGTTCTTGACGACATACCATAGATCGACATCAATGGCTTCAAGATGCATGCGCATCTTATTCTTCCAGTAGGGGTAATCAGTGCCATCGAAGACAGGGCACGCAGCAGAGACTTTGATTATCCCTGCAGTAGACATAGCTAAAACTCCAGGTGGTTAAATGAATCACACAGAACAAGGGAGTACCTTGCTCTGATACCAATTGAAAGTGCTAGTTATCGACTAGAGGGGGGTGAATAGGCGATTTTTATGAAAGTATTCAAAACATGGGAGTTTCGAAGCCAAACAATAGAAATGAACCTATTGACATGCAGCGGAAGGTAGACTACACTAGGCAAGCCATAGTCAAGTATTCAATAAAGTGAAAGCACAAAGACTAATAGCAGCTAGGTAGTATGGATCAGGATGGAAGAAAGTATGAAGCCAAACAACAATAGTCGTCACGCAGTGAAGTCAAACAGATAAGGCAAGCTAGCAAATGACTACACGAAGACAAATTGTAAATAAGTGAGGGAAAAGATAGAACCAGTTGCTTGGAGAGGACAAGGATTTGTTGGACCAGTTCCGATTCTTTGTGACAAGCATGCGTCTGGTTAGGGAGGCTGAGATTCAACTCAGAAAACCGCGTCTTCACCTTATTCCCCTTGAGCTAAGGACACTTAGTCCTCGCCCAATCACTCTAGTAAGTCTTCAAGGTAGACTTCCAAACCTTCACAGACCTCGTTCGCCGGCAATCCACAATGACTCTTGGATGCTCAGAACGCGACGCCTAACCGGCTGGAGGATTCACAGTCCTCAAGTGTAACAAGTCTTCAGATCACGCTGACAGAAAGACTTCAGTGATGCCTAACACTCTTTGGCTCTGGGTGTTTTAGGCTTTGTCCTCGCAAGGATTTCTCTCTCAAATGCTTCGGAGGTGGGTTGCTCTCAAACGACAAAAGCCGTGCACTAACTCTGAGCAGCCACCGATTTATGGTGTTGGGGGTGGGCTATTTATAGCCACTAGGCAACACGGTCTGATTTGTCCAAAATGACCCTGGGTCACTAAGGAACTGACACGTGTTCCAATGGTCAGATTTCAAACACACGCGACAGCTTGACTTGGGCTACAAGTAAAGCTGACTCATCCAGCTCTGGATAAGATTTGCTCTCATTGTCTTCACTCGAAGACTTAGGATTTGGTTGAGCATCACTTCAGTCACTCTCACTTTGTTCACTTGGACCCCACTTAACAGTGCGGTGGTTCCTATGACTCAACAAATAAGAAAAGGAAACTACGGAACAACTAAGTCTTCGCGCTCCATAGTCTTCATGCGATGTCTTCTCATGTCATAGTCTTTAATGTGAATTTCTTCACAGATCACCATTGTCTTCAATGTCTTCACACATTTTTAGGGGTCATCTCCGGTACGTAAACCGAATCAATGAGGGACTACTACCTGTGTTATCCTGCAATTCTCACAAACACATTAGTCCCTCAACCAGGTTTGTCGTCAATACTCCAAAACCAACTAGGGGTGGCACTAGATGCACTTACAATGTTGTTTTTCTGTTTTTACCATGGCAATTTTATCTTGTATTCTATGACAAATTCGTCGAGTATACCATGGCAAAAGAATTATTAACAGGCAACTTTATTGTTTGCACCGTGCAACAATTTGGTATGACAACTTACGGTGTGTTTTGCCATGGAAACTAAAGTATACTCTTGCCATGGCAATTTAAGATGTGTTTTACCATGGTGGTAAATTAAAGATGTGTTTCCCAGCAAGTTTGATGTCTTTTGAAACGCCATTTTTAACACTTGCCATGAAAACTTCAAGATGTGTTTCCATCGCAAGTTTCAGATGTTTTTTCAGTGTATTTTGACATGAAACTAAAATATACTTTTGGCCATGGCAATTTAAGACGTGTTTTTCCATTGCAAATTAAGATGTGTTTCCATGACAAGTTTGGAGTTTTTTCACACGCCATTTAACACTTGCCATGGCCACTTTAAGATCTGCTGCCATTTCAAATTTAAATGTTTTCCCCACACGCCAGTTAAAAGACCATGCTATATTTTTTATTTTTTGCCCATGGCAAATTTATTTCTATGACCATGTCATTTTTATTGCTTGAACCATGTAATTTTTTTACTAACCATGGCAACTTTATTGTTTGCACTATGCAAGCAATCTGATACGACAACTTACAGTGTGTTTTAACATGGCAAATTAAGTTGCGTTCTTACCATGGCAAATAAAGATGTGTTTCCACGACAAGTTTGGAGTTCTTGACATGCCATGGCAACTTCAAGATGTATTGACATGGCAAGTTTAGATGTGTTTTTACGGTGTGTTTTGCCATGAAAAGAAATATACTTCTATCCATGGCAATTTAAAAATGTGCTTTTCCGAAGGCAAATTAAGATGTGTTGCCACAAAAAGGTTGGAGTTTTTTCACACACCATTTAACACTTGCCATGGCAACTTTAATATGTGTTTCCATGGCAAGTTTAAATGTTTTCCCCACACGCCAATTATAAGACAATGACATTTTATACATTTTTCCATGGAAATTTTACTTTTCTAACCATGGAAAATTTATTTCTATGACCATGGAATTTTTATTGTTTGAAACATGGCAAAAACAATATTAACCATGGCAACTTTATTGTTTGCACCATAGCATATATCTTTTTTCAACCATGACAATTATTTTCTTTTTGTTTGGACCATGGCTAATCTTTGAATTTTTAGACCATGGCAAAATTATTTTATGGACCATCGCAAATTTATTTTCTATGACCATGGAAATTTTATTTGTTTGTACCATGGCAAATTCATACTTCATAACATGGCAAAAAAAGAACCATGGCAACTTTATTGTTTGTACCATGGCAGATTTCTTTTTTAACCATGGCAATTATTTTCTTTTTTGTTTGAACCATGGCTATTCTTTTTTGTATTTTAGACCATGGAAAAATCATATTATGGACCACAGCATTTTATGGTTTCTACCATGGCAAATTCATACTTCATAACATGGCAAAAATAATTAGAAGTGTAAAACTTTGTTACCTAAGTTTTCCATGATATATAGAACATTTTCCATCAAAGATTGCTATGGCCCATGGCGAAAACTTTAAATCTGCATGTTTTTTCATTTAATAACATGTCATTTTTTTCGTCTCTCTCTCTCTCCCTCTGCGTGTGTGTGTGTGTGTGTGTTGTTTTCTGGTTTTTTTACCATGGCAAAAACTTTAAATCTGCATGTTCTATCATTTAATACCATGGCATTTTTTCATGTGTGTGTTTTTTTTTCTGTTTTTTACCATGGCAACTTTATTTTATATTCTATGGCAAATTCATTGAGTATACCTTGGCAAAGTTTCAATCATGTCGCAAACAAACATGTGGTTGGATGGTTAGGTGGACAATGGTATCCCCGGACCACCAGGATTCAAGTCCTGGTGCTCGCATTTATTTCAGAATTTCCGGCGATGCGCGTTCAATAGGAGGAGACGTCACCATCGACTACAAGGCACCTACGATGACTTCGTAAAATCTCAAGATGATATGACGGCTCAGTCTTTTGGAGGTGCTCATAGGAGTAGGGTGTGCGTGTGTGCGTTTATAAGGGTGAGTCTATGCACGTATATATGAGCGCTTGCGTCTGTACTCTGTTAAAAAAAGTTTTAATTCTGTCATGGCACTTTTGTCCCTGTTTTAGCTTCTGTTGGTTGCGTGTAAGAAAAAAGCAAGTAAATTTGTGTATTGAAAGATGGCAAAGTTAAATTTTGTAGAATTTGTTTATACATGTCCAATGGCAAATTTTGTAGAAATATTTTTCTTCTATCCTATATGTCCATAAATATCATGGCAAAATTTTCACGCTTGATTGTCATGAAATGTGTTTGAATATCATGGAAAATCATGATTTTTTTCCCACAAATATATGGTAGTTTTGTTCATTAGAGCATGACAACTTTTTGTCATGTGGTATGGATTTCCTCGAATATTTTCAGGGAGTGTTTTTTTCAGTCTAGTGCAATTTTAGGCCTTTTTGTTTTTTCTGTAATTGTTGGGAGAGGCAGAAGCGGTTTTTGGGACTACAATATGGTTTTTTTTATTCTTCAAGGCAATGGCGTTTTGGGGCTGGTATGCTGAAGGCGGGTGGAAGCATGTCGTTCGCACGTGGGGGAGATTGTAGCGAACTAAATCGCTTGTTCGCTATCGTCTCCTAGATCGAATGAAGCGTTCAATCTGGCTCCTCCCCTCGCGGAACGTTCAGGCATTATCGGGGTCCTCAGTTCAGTGGCGGAGCTAGACAGAAAACATTGGGGGGGGGGGGGGCAAATGCAAAAGCTGAAGAGTTGGGGGGCCAAACGCTATTTTTTTTCCTAATCTAAGTCCTTAAAATAAAAATTTATTCAGGAATATCTACAAGGTTGGGGGGCCACAGCCCCCCTCCCCCCCCCCCCAGCTCACCACATAGCTTCGCCGCTGCCTCAGTTATAAGGTTCGTTTGCTGTCAATACCAAGAGTTTTCCACATATAAAAAAATTACCAAGAGTTTTCGTCTAAAGAAATAGTCTACCACAAAATAAATCCCCGCACAAGAAGAATCCCAATCCTAGCCGCTGCCATAGCTTCCTTATAAGCCACTGCGTCGGCCTCTCCCTCTTTCCCATCCAACAATCTCATCGCCGGCAAGAAGAGTGGGGATCCGTCCATCTTGTTTTCTTTACCTTAAATTTATGTTTCCGTGGCGATGTCGATGAGGTGGCAGTGGTGATGATGTGTTGGAATAAAGTCTTTTCGGTGTCTTTCTACATCGACGACATCCGATCCAACACTGAGGAAGAGCCTGTGAGAGTTTGTGTCCCCAAATCTGTTGGTTCCCTTCAAATCTTGGCAGTTGATCTGTCTTTTAAAGAGAGCTATTGGTTGGATGTTTGTGTGGCGACTTTGACATCTTTTGTGTTGATATGTGGCTGGTTAGCTGAACTGGTGGTGATGGACCTGTACTGCATGGGGAGATGCTTCAATCGATGTTTCTTCAACAATTTCTAGATCTCGTCTCAATGGGCGAGCTGCCATTGCGGTCCTCAAAGCCCGGTGTGACAAGAATGTTTGCAGGTGTCCCTTTTCTTTATTGTTGGCTCAGTGCAATTTTAAATCTCCGCCGGCGGTGCACAGTCGAAGTAAGAAGAAGACTAGTACGACTTTTATTGTAATTTTATTTTTAACTAGTGGCTTTGCCTTCAATTGTCTACCCTTTATACTAACTTTTATTTTCCGTAATACTATTAATCAGCTAAGATGCTCTGTGGGTGTGTTGTTCCAAAGAAAAGTTTCGGTAACTAAACGATGCATCACAAACAAGGAGCTTAATTTCCTCCAAAAAAATGGCCGTTCTTTTCTTTTTCAGTGCAACGTAAACTGGAAATTTTAATTGCGAGGAATATTGTTCAATTGAGGGTGTTGCTACATAGTGTTTAGATCATCACATCTATTTTGGCTTTAAGAATTCGTACAAAAGCATGGCCTGGGCCAACTGTGATGACCTTGCAAAAAATGATGGAATTCATGAGCCAACTGCTGCGCGAGTAGTTTGGAAACACAAATTGGACACTGATCAGTGATCACACACAACTCAATGGTCGGCTAGCTGGAGAAAGAAGGCCAGGAAGCATTGCACTCTTAAGTTCATCATATCATATATACCTCCTTCACCTCTAGCTAAAACCTCCACGAGCCTCTAGCTGAAATCAAATACTCACAGAATGCCCTGTCGTTCCCTCCACCTTATTCTCGTGGTTAGCATCGCCGCTCTCATCTCCGGCGATGTTGCCGCCATCCGTGAGCGTGAGCCCGTCCCGGTGCTGCTCCTCCTCCCGGAGACAGGGGGGCTGGATTCTCTCTCCCCGTCGTTCACTGGAGGACCATGGCAGAGGTCGTCGAGGAGGAGATCCAGTTGGCAGCCAATGCCACCGCCACCGCAACGGAGCAGAAGTTTGTAGTGCCATTCCGCCATCGCCGCAGGTACTCGTTGTACCTCGTGCAGCTCCGCATCGGCGGTGGAGCTGCCGGCCGAGTCCCGTCAAGATACGTGCTGTTCGACACCGGCAGCGACCTATCGTGGACGCAGTGCGTCCCTTGCCAGCGCTGCAACCGGGGCTATTATCTGCCACTCAACGCCATCAAATCCGGGACCTACCGGCACCTCTCGTGCGAAGATCCATTGTGCGAGCACGGGACTGGCACGCAGTGCTCCATGAACTACGTCTCTCCGGGCGCGACCGATGACATGTGCCTCTTCCGGAGGAGCTATGGCGACGGCAGCAAAGTGTCAGGCTATGTCGGGTCTGACATCTTCCGTTTCGGTAACAGCATCGCGGGCGGCGGCGATGGCTACAGCTTCGAGCAACCTGTGGCCTTCGGCTGCGCGATGTATGAAAGCACCAGCGCCGTAAGAGAATACAGCACTGGTATTCTCGGTTTAGGCATCGGCCCCCTTTCATTCGTCGCCCAGGCAGGCGTGAATAAATTCTCCTACTGCGCTCTGTCACCTGAGCGAAATGATCTCCGTGACGAGTGGAGGAAAACCACAAGCTATCTTCGGTTCGGCGATCATGCCGTCACGTCCGGCATGAGGATTCCGTTCAAGCAGGACGGCTATCGCTACGCCATCAGCCTCAAGACCGGCGAGGAGGTCGCCTTGATCAGCAGCAGCCCGTGCCCGTATTCCTCCGTGAAGAGGAGGCGGAGCAGCTGCCCATGCTGGTGGACTCTGGGTCAGCCCTCATCTGGCTTCCCACTGTCATCTTCGACCCTCTGCTCAAGAGGATCGACGACGAAATAGCTTTGGTCAGGGTGTCCGATCCCACTTCTAACCCCAACATCAACTGCTATTTTGGGGATATGTCAGATGTCGAAGCGGCGGTCACGCTCGGCTTCAGTGGAGGGGCAGAGCTCGAGCTATTTGGTGACACTCTCTTTACTGAAGGTTCAGCCGGCAGATACGTTTGTTTGGGGGTTGCCTGCGGCGAGCAAGCTGCACTAGGGATGATTGCTCAGCGTAACACCAATGTTGGGTATGATCTATCCAACAGAGAGATTACTTTTGATCGTCATGTATGTGCCTGAATATGGCCATAGCTGCCTAGTGGTTGTAGCTCTGTCTGCCAGAGCTGTAGTGAGTGGTAGTAACTCCCGTCAGACATAAATAAAGGTCCTGTGATCAGAATATCTAGTTTATAACAAAATAGTGATGTTTGTGTTTGTGGGCTCTTCATGCTATCGATGCTTTGATTGATTTACCCTTTGGAGGTGTTTCAAGGATTTCTAAGATCGCTAATTTCTTAAAATAATGTGTTTGAAGTCGAGAGTGGCACTGAAATCCTTCCAGCTAACTAACTAGGGGTGAGCGGTACAACCGCAAAAGCAATTGCAATCTTTACTTCAATTTTTTTTCTATACCTGGGACACCCGGGTGAATAAAAATTGCAACAACTCAACTCCAACTAAAAGCAAACAGTCTCACAAGTGAGACCAACAGCTGTTGCGATGAAGGGTGGATTTTATTGACTCAAAATGACGCACCAAGTGGATACAGACACGATAGCACACATCCGGCCTGTACACAACTAAGATGCACACAGCCACACCAACGCACACACACAAATACAACACACCCGCAATGAGCAAAGTCATCAAAGACCGAAGCAATGCCTAGGCAAGGAAAAAAATCCCAAGTTATTAAAGAACGGCTGTTAACAGGATATATTTGGGGTCAACACAGCAGCAGCTCAGTAATAGCATCACATCAAGTGACACCGCACGAATTTGCTATAACTGGGCAATTGAGCGTACACCTAGTCATCCAAAGCACAATAGCAGAGCATCGCCACTAATTCTCGAAAGAACATGATTCCTGCCTAGTTGTTCATCTTTGTTTAAATACTGACTACTTGTAATGTTCACCGACATGCCAAACTCCCAAACGAACTACCAGATAACACACGAAGCACAGCATATAAAGAATCTCAACACCCCATCTTAGAGAACATCATATAGTAGCAGGGCTACCCTTCCATACTCCATTCAGGCTCAGAAGCATTCTTCGCTAACCTTTGGCAGAACAGAACATAGACTCAAGATGTACTGACACATATGAACACAATCACTGCTGCTTGTAGACTTCCGAAATCTTTCCATCCATGACCGCTTCACTTATGCCCTCGGAAGTACATGTATACTTTCTGTGGCCACCGAGGAATAAAGAATAGAAAATGGTATTAGTACTGTATTCTCGCATAATGCATCTGAACAAGTACCATGATAACAGACCAAACACAAATAAAGGGGGTGCTCACAATCAAACTGCTTGTTATGCAATAGATGCATCAATTAGCATCACTTATGGGTTATGACCTATGGATTAAGACATCGGTGTTTCATTTATTTGCATGCTCATCCAGAATGATGCCCAAACAAAAAGATAGGTACTATCACAGAATGCTTAGGATCTCACAGGAGCCAGCACCCCCTAACGTCTTTACCGGATGCCCACATAGAGATCTGTGTGCCCAGATGTATTTGTTTTAGTACGTTCCCGTGCTACAACAATGCTTAGAAGTTTTGCAAGTTCTACATCTTTATCGGACACCCATCGAGGGAACTAGCACATCATATGTTCCACATATTCTACAACAAATTTCACTAGTATAATAATTTTCCGTGCAGAAAATTATGACAATTATTTCTCAGCTATGCAGAGGCACAGCTATAAGCACACTCGTGTCTTGGCGAAGTTTACTGGATTTAGAACAAAAGGTTTTAAGTTATCCCTCGTACCTTGTTCCCTTCACACCTCTTATATTTCTTTGCGGAGGGAGTATTAATAAAAAATTGCATTCAGTTGCTGTGAACCAAACACACATAATAATCCATAAAAACTGAAATATATGGAACACCTACTAGTCCCTGCATTTCGTGCCCTAGATATGACCAGTATGTGAGCATATGAAGAAAAGACGTACATAAGAACAGCCAAGAAGATAAACCAATAGAAGGCCAGAGGATGTTAATTGAGAAATTATCTCTGACCTGAAGAACCCCGATGCTCAGCAGCGTCTCCAAGCAAAATAGTGCAAACCCCACAAAGTAAAAGATCTGCAAAAGCAAATATTTGATACTTAATGCCCTATAAGTTGATACTTGGAGATAAAGTTACTTCACAGTGCTTTTGACATATTCAAGAGATCGCGGGCAAAACATGTCCGGCTTTCTCACTGCAAGGAGGTGTGAAGGAACAAGGTGCGAGGAACAATGTTCTCACCCCAATTATCAAATGCTCAGAGAAAGTGTCGATCGCGGCCAATATGCCCCTGGAGAGAAAAGTAGAAAAAGCTTATAGTGGGTACCTATGAAGAGATATTGGTCTTAAGCTAAAAAATAACAGGCATCCATTTCCTAGTCAATACTCAATATCAGCCGGCTACATTCATACTGGTTAAATACAATGTAGAATGATAACATATTCCATCAGTACTGAGATATTTAACTGTCAGTCAGTCAGTTAGTCCAGAACACTGTCACTAGATCATGCTAGAAGAGCATACGCAAACAATTTATTACTTATCTTGTAGGCACATAGTGAAACAGGCAATTCAAAATTTCAGCTGTCTCAATACGATGGAAACCACAGAATAGTGAGACCACATGTACAACTATTATGTATACAAGTTTGACTTTTACTAATTGTTAACATCCTGTTGATTTCAATAAAAATACCCCCATAGTATGGTGGTCGCCAGTTGTTCCAAATAGTAACACTGGTGCAATAGAAATTTACCACAGTAATTACGATGTGCACTGAATAAAAGTAATGGTAGCTTACGTTAATGATTTCCCTTGGAATACAATTGGCGGAGCAATGGCAGCAATTATGCAAAAACCAATGTGGATCTGCACCAAACAAGAAAAATGTGGCCGTGTGATAAGAATAAATACAACAGTTGAGATGTCAGACTCAAGAGGAAGTTAAATAAGCTTTGCAGGCAGATCTTACCAGGTAACACAGGAAAAACCATCCAAAACTGAATGCACTGTTAGTCCTGTTTAAAGAAGTAAATGAACATATCAGATGCTTCCACACATCATAATGCACAGTTCAGTTTTTCTCTTAAATTGTAAACAATTAGACTGAAAAAGTAGTCACTTCTAAAATCTGTCATACTATCATCTTAGGATGACTGTACCCATCAATTGGTCACTGATACATGAAATGGAAACAATTATGTGTAGCTGGTGCAGGTCCACCAAAATATTTTTGTAACTGTCGTAGCTATCACATGCATCATGAATTGTGTATATAAGAAATTTTTCAAGGAAATTATGCAGAAGTTCTAAACTCGCATAAACTGCCCTTTAATAGTTTCAGTCAATAGAAACAATGCTAGTAAATATTGCAGGTCCGCATAGAACATTTAGGGAAAAGAAATACACTCTTTGTGATGTGCGTAGGTGGAAGCCCTAAAATAAATAATAAATTCACTCACGATGTCCTTTTTCCATTGATAGGCGGAAGTGCTAAAGTGGTACCATGATAGCATACCTCATTGCACGATAGAGGGGTCGATACCACATCAAGTAAGAAAGGGGAATTCCAAGCAAAGCATAGATTGTAGCAAGGAAGAACAGCTTTGAATCTGCAAGCGTAAACAACCCAAGCATTCACATCAGCCAATATACAAGAACACCCAGGCATTCATAGGTAGTGATGAAAACCCACCTCCCTCCTTGATCCAGCAGACTATGACAGCAATAAAGTTCCAGGAGAGGCAGAGCACAATTCCTGTAAATCAAAATAACACAAAACGGAAACCATCATGACCATGCGCCTCTGAAATGAACTATTTAGAGCCTATAACGCCACAATTGCATAATTCTACTGACGAACTAGAGACACTACCAGCAGTCAACAAGTACATACCAAGCCAGCTTGCAAACGCCAGATACTGTAACTTCTGCACGTTTGCAGGTATCTCATTGGCGATGTCATGGTGGATAATCGGGAAAAAAGGCGGCCAATTCTTCTCCTCCATGGGCACTCCAGCTGCATCAAAGAAAGAAGAAAAGGAAAGCAGAAATAAGCAAACCACTGGTGACACAGCTCATAACTGAAACACAACTGACACCAGCAACGAAATAGTGGCTCACCATTCCTCAGCGATTCCTCCCTCCTTTTGATATCCTGGAGCCACAGAACAAACGCCGTGAGACACCACACAACCTAATCAACTAAAGTTTAATAAGGGCAAAGAGGAGAGTAAACCCCACCGCCTCACGCCGCCTCAGATCTGATTCCCACGACGAGAGCTCCCTCGCCTTGCCATTCGAGTCCTGCGCGGCGCACCAGAACCATCAGATTCGTACAGCCGAACGCCGAGTGAACGAAAACTAAAAGATAAGTAGCGCGTGAAGCGTCTTACGCCCATGTTGCCGAGGGGCACGTCGACGGTGGCGTCGCCCCTGCTGCCGCCGCCGAAGCCGACGGGCTCGGTGGGCCGGAAGCCGTGCTGCTGCTTCCCGCCGCGGCCTCCTCCATTCTGCAGCGCGACAGAAACAGCACGCGGGAGTTCAGATCTGCCGAACCACTACCCGCCGTAGGCGGCAAGGGTTTTTCCGCAGAACGATGGGGGCGATAGATGAGCGGATAGAGGGGAGAGGGGAGAGGGGAGAGGGGAGGTTGGCTCACGGAGAAGGGGTTTTCGTCGCCGGCGGTGCCCTCGTCGAAGGGGTTGGGGTCGTGATGCATGCCGGGCTCGCCGCTAGGTCGCTCGGCGTCGCCGCGCGGTGAGGGGGAGACGGGGAAAGCGGCGGTGGTGGACGCGGGTCTCGCTTCCAGTCCAAGCAGTCCGTTCCCTTCGTGGTGCTGCTTTTCACGTGACCTCTCTGGGTGGAGTGCGACGCGACTGGACTGGCGTGGGTTCGGGCCGCTCCACACACGGGTCGTCGTTGTCGTCGCAGGTGCGTACCACCTGCAAGTAAGCCCATTCTAAGCCCCCTGTTTTTTTTAGTGCTTTCTAAGCCCCCTGGTGATCGTAAATCCTGTTAATCCAATCTGCTCGGTCCGATAATTTGGGGCGCCCGGCCCACGCGCGCGGAAGGCCACGGCCTCTTCTTTTTTCTGTTTTATGTTCTCAGTTTTTGAACCCCTCAAAAAAACAATGTTCTCAGTTTTTGCTTTATTTTATAATTTAAAATAATATATATATGTGTGTATGTATATATTATTAAAAACACTCTACAAAGCACATTTTAAAAATGTTCAACAAGTATATAAAAAATATTGAATAAGTATTAAAAAATGTTGAACGGGTATTTGAAAAAATTTGAACAAGTATTTGAAAATGTTGAATCTTTACCTAATAATAAAGGGAGGACTGCTTCTGTTCGTCCGTCGTGGAATTTCCCCTAGAGTTTGCATGAATTACCCCCTTATGCCACTGATAAGTGGGAAAAACGATTTGTTTTCTATTTTCTTTATAAGTTGGCCGTTGGTTTTGAGTCAATAGGCAGCGATCCCCGCACGAATCACAAGTGCATGGCCACCCCGACTGGTTGGATGCTTGTTCTTCCACCCAGGAGGCCCAAATTTAATCCCAGATTCTCTCCTTTTTGCTCCCCCTTTTCTCTATTAAACAGATGTCCGATTGGGCTGGCTCAGCGCGGCCTTCAACTTTTTTTACATTTGTTTTGTATTTTTTATTTTGACTCTATTTCGAAATACTCTAAATATTTCAATTATAAAAATCACTTGTATGCAAACTTTGGAAAAATGTTAATCATGCATTAAAGAAATCCCAAACTTGTATCGGAAAAATGTTTCCATTATATACAATAAAAGCACAATGCATATAGAAAAAAAATCTTTTTTGAAAATGTTAATCATGCTTTCAAAGAATGTTAAATGTGCATAGAAAAATGTTTCAGTGTATAAGAAAAATATATACAAAAATACATCTGGTTGGATGCTTGTTCTTCCACCTAGGAGGCCCAAATTTGATCCCAGATTCTCTCCTTTTTGCTCCCCTTTTTCTCTATTAAACAGACGTCCGATTGGGCTGGCCCAGCGCGGCCTTCAACATTTTTTTACATTTGTATTGTATTTTTTTATTTTCACTCTTTTTCGAAATACTCTAAATATTTCAATTCTAAAAATCAATTGTATGCAAACTTTGGAAAAATGTTAATCATGCATTAAAGAAATCCCAAACTTGTATCGGAAAAATGTTTCCATTATATACAAAAAAAGCACAATGCATATAAAAAAATCTTTTTTGAAAATGGTAATCATGCTTTCAAAGAATGTTAAATGTGCATAGAAAAATGTTTCAGTGTATAAGAAAAATATATACAAAAATATACGATGTATATGGAACAAAGTAGACATAAAAAATATAAGCTTTTCAAAAATATTATCATGTATTTGGACAATGTTAAACGTGTATATGAAAAATGTTCCTGATGTATAAAAAAATGTATAATGTGTATAAAAAAGTATACATAAAAAATAAATATGTTCTAAAAATGTTGACCATGAAATTGGAAAGTATTAAACGTGTATATATAAAATGTTTCTGATGTACAATGTTGCCGATAGAAGATTTACGTAAACCAATGGCTTGACTTTAATTTTCATATTGTTTTAAATTGTTTCCATAATGATTTTTTTAACAATATCGATGTTGATATGCATCCTTGATCATTCGGCATGCATGTCCTTGCAAATTCATTGTTTTCGATGGAGCTGTCTAAGATGTTTGCAACCAAATTAAGACTTGATTTGGGTTACAAATAAAAACACATATATCGGGAAGACAAAAACAATGCTCTTACGCATATGCTATCATTAATTAATAAAACATACTTTGTGCTATTTTCATCGTAATGCAAAAATTTGTTGGGCATCACCGAGGAGGAACGGTAACAAAAGCGAAAAGAGATACATGCAACTAAATAGATATTTTTATTATCTATAAATCAGAAACACCTTGAATACACTTCAAAATCATCACATCTTTATTTTTTTTGCAACATCACTTATTATGTTGTTTTTCATGTGGCATCGTGCAAGATTTCAAGAGATTTACTGATGTCTCGAAAGTGTGTATGAGAGGTAATTTTTTCTTCTCTCCCATTGCAACGCACGTGCATGTTTGCTAATAAGTATTAAAAAATGTTGAATAAGTATTTTAAAAATGTTGGACAAGCGTTCGGACAATGTTGAACGTGTATGCAGAAAATGTTGATCACTTATTAAAAAAATGATGATTTTTTTATCATATTTATAAAAATGTTGATCAAGCATTTCAACAAATAATGTTGAACAAGTATTTAAAAAATGTAATCAAGCATCTGGGAAATGTTAAATGTATATAGAAAAAATGTTGATCATGTATTAAATAAGTGTTGAAAAAATTGATCTTTTATGTAAAAATGTTAATCAATATTTGATTTTTTAAAGTGATTTTAAAATGTTAATCAATCATTTAAAAAATGTGAAAAAGTATACAAAAAATGTAGACCATGTATTAAAAAATGTTACAAATGTGTAGGAAAAATGTTGACTTGTATTGAAAAAAGTGCCGAAATAAAAATAAACCTGAAAAAATGAGAAAAAAAACCGAAGAACAAACGCAAAAGAGAAAACAAAAAAGGGAGAAAGGGAACAAAGAGAAACATTGAAAAAGGATAAAGAAAACAAAAAGAGAAGGAAAAGGAAAATAAATATGGATAAAAATAATGTAAAAACAAAGAGAAACCAAAAGGAAAAACAAGAAAAAACCAAAGTATAACAAGGAAAAAAGGAAACCGGAGAAGAAATAAGAAAACCAAACAAAAACCAAAAGAAAACGAAAAAAATAGAGAAAACATCAGAAAAACAAAAAACACTGCTCTCCTCCTTCTAGTAGGTCGCGGCCTGCTTATTCAATGCGAATTTGCTGCTTTTTTAGGTATACCACTTGCCATTTATTCATAAGCAGAATTACAAACCCACACGTAGCCACAATCAAGCGGCATCCAGAACACACACGCTACAACACTTTGCAAGAAGAAACCCATGAAAAAATTGCAAACAAACACTTGGGATCCTAAAAGTAAAACAACCAGATGTCAGCCGCCATACGCCGTCGTCGAAAAAGCTTCGTTGGACAGAGGAGAGATGCCATGATAGAATTAGCGCCATAACAGATAAAGCTACGTTGTGAGTTGATGAAGCAAGTTGTCGTGCGGCCCAAGACCTTGTAGCTCGTCGATCGGGATCATCCCCACACTCTTCTATCTACGGCTTCGCTACACTCATCCAACAATATTGGAGAGAAGACCCGAAGTCACTATCCTGCACCCGCCTTTCTCGTGCCGAACCGGCTATCTTCCAGATCAGATCGCCGTCGTCATTCTTGAAGGAGATAACACCAGTGACACCGCTGCGCCCGGAACAAGGCCTCCAATCCCCACCACGGCGCCGGAGCAAGCACCATTGCGGCGACGGTATCGAAGCACATAGGGCCTGCACCGAGTTGCTGCTGCCGCTGCACCAACCAGGCTTGACCACCATCCCAACCAGATCCACTTCCGATGACAAAGAGGAACAACTCGAAGAGGAATCCAGAGGAAATTTATTCACTGCCGTCACAGCCAACACCAGAGTAGACACTATGGCCGGCTGAAAACATAAGCACGCTAGCCCTAAACTACTGCTAAAACAAGCCACGCACGGGATCCGGCGACTCCCCTCCCGCCGACGACTAGAGGTCGTCATGGTAGGAGAGCCGCCGGAGACGGCAGGCAAACTGGAGCGACTAGAACGGTTTCGCTTTGTTCTCTCCGCAGGAAGGAAAAGACGAAGCGGTTCCTTGGTTCAAAATATACGAACTTCCTGTTAGCTCAGTGGCAACACTGCTGCGTAGCAACCAGCTGATCGCAAGGTAAATGCCCTGCTGCGTAACATGAATGACCGGCATGATAGTTACAAATGCTTCAACGAGAGAAACTTTTCATCTCGCTTAATGCGATAAATAGTCATCACGGATGATTTAGGCTTGCGAAGCTTCCGAGGTGACGCTTAGCGATCTCACATTCCGAGGACCCAAAATTAGGGACGAATGGAACCGTCCACGGGTCTGGCTCTCAACGGAAGCAAAGGCTAAACCTATCTTCTTTTCTAGTAACCCACAGGCCACATCCTCGTTTAATTTGAACTTTTGAACAAACCATGTGCGAGCTTCACATGCCTCTTCGCGCCTCCCAAAAAGCTCGAACTGGGATCTTAATTAACTAGGAGATCGGCCGCGTCTTGTGTTGTCTACGTTTGCACTAAGAAAACTTGCGCCGATGGACAGGGGAAATTTAAAGGGTTCCACACACTGACACACACGACATGTTGCAATATTGTCTATGGTTTGGAGCGTGGAGTATGATCGATCCATATGTTCTTGATATGTGTGGTCAATGTGAAGACACATGCTTTTCTGCCTCTTGGTGGGGATCCAAAGTCAGTAGGAAAGTTAATTACTTACGTACAAGTGATCTCTAATCAACATCAACTCCTTTTTGGCCAGTGAATGACCGAACGGGACGACCAGCCGTGTTTCTTTTTCTAGGGAGAAAGGTCATCATGGTTAGCTTGATTAAAATCAAAGAAGTGTTACATCGTCCATAATTGGCAGATTAATCCTGCCAAGCTTAGCTAGTGTTGTGGCTCTAAGACTGATAGTAGAATGGGGGTAGGTATGAGGAGGCAAGATCCCAGCTATGGTGAAGTTGTACACACAAGGTTTACGAGTTCAGGCCCTTCACGTGGAAGTAAGAGCCCTACGTCTCGGTGCCCGGAGGCGGTCGACTGGATTATATGTGTGTTGAGTTACAGGGGGTGCGAACCTTGTCCCTGAGGAGGGGGGTGGCTTATATAGAGTTCGCCGGGCCCCTCCCGCCCTCAGTTACACAGGGTTTAAAGTACATAAAGATGAGGCGTTTCTGGTAACGCCAGTAATAAAGTGACATAAATGACCATTAAGTCTACAGAGTAAATGCCCGACCGTTGCTATGCAGAGTGGCTTTAGGTCTTTTGGTCGTCGAGTGATAATTGCTTTGGTCGAGTGACATCGAGTCTTCCAAGTGGAATGCTTCTGGTCGAGTGGATGATGGTATCCTTTGAATGCTTCTGACTTTAGGGTAATGTCCTAGGGGAGGGCGTCCAGGACAGGCCTATGACCCTACCCCAGGTACATAGCTTCATCATTAGCCCCCGAATGTTCAGGGTTCGAGTGGAGAAGGAGTTGAAAATACTTCCGACTCAGTTTTTGCGCTTCGGATGCATCTCGCTGGGATTAATGAACAACATGGTGACTTCAGCTTCTTTTTCAGTCGCCTTGATCCATTCTTAGTTCGTCGAGTGAATTTTTACTGCTAAGCTTCGAGTGTTGATATGGAAAAAATCTTCAGTCTGACAGGTTGCTCCGCTGCCCGCCGATCTTGCGGGATTCGAATTTTCGGGAAGCGCGCGGGGCGAAGGAGGCCGCGTTATCGGAGAAGATTAGGCAGGGGCGCCTCGATCCCCGCACCACCTTTTTCGCCACGTACTGCGCGCGCGACTGTTGCGGGATTTGACGGGATTGCTTGGACCCACAAGTCAGCCACTCGGGAGAAGACCTTATATAAGGCGTCGCGGCTGGGGTTTTCTGCATAGTGCGCCTCATTCTCCCCCTTTCTCCTCCGTTTCTCCACCGAATCCACTTCTGCTCTAGGCGCCGCCGGCCCGCTCGAGTTCTGCCTGCTGCAATGGGGAAGGAGAAGACGGCGGCCTTGGAGCACGCGAAGAAGGCGACGGCGATGGCGAAGGGGAAGAAGACCAGCTGGGGCGGATCTTCCTCGATATCCGGCTTGCCGCGCGGCTGGATCCAGGGCGATTGGATTCAGTCGACGATCCGGCAAGACGGCCTCGATGATCTGGTCGAGGGGGGGACTGATTCCCCATGGATCAGGGCGGCTCCCGGAGGATGAGACCGAGCCGCGGCCGCGGGAGGGTGAGTGTGTGCTCCTCGCCACCCATGTCGACTGCGGTTTTTCTTTGCCTCCCCATCCTTTCTTCCGAGGCTTTTTGAACTTCTTTGGAGCACAACTTCATCACTTTCACCATCGTGTACCTCGCTGCATTCGTGTCCATGTGCGAGAATTTCCTGGGTTGTCAACCACACTGGGGTCTCTTCAAACACATTTTCACCTGTCGTTCTCAGTAGGTCAAAAAGGCCAATCTCGAGTGACGAGAGGACGCATGTGATCCAGATGTGTGAGGGTCTTGGGATCCAAATGAGAGGTAAGAGTACTTTCCTAGCCATGATTGTTCCCGAGTCAGTAAGAGGGTGGCAGTCGACCTGGTTCTACTGCAAAGACCAGCCGACTCCAGGCCAGTCGACTGGGCTTCCCCCCTTTTCCATGGCTCGAGTCGAGAAGCCCTCTGCCTTGAAAGTGACTCCGGCGGAGAAAGTGGAGGTGAAGGTGCTGGTCGAGCGAGTGGTCCAGCTCGTTCGTGATGGCGTGACGGGCATGGATCTGCTGGAGGTCTTCCTCAGACGATGCTTTCAGCCGCTTCAAGCTCGTGACCATCTGATGTGGATGTATTCGGGTATCGATGATACCACTCTGATCCACCCAGAGGAAGTCGATGAGGATACGGTGGAGCAGTGGTTGAGGGGCATCACTGGCAACAAGGATAACCCCAGGGGGTCCAGGAGGATCCCTCCACTCGACAACTCATATGAACCAGACAAGGTCCAACTCTAAATTTTCGAGTGTTTTGTTGATCTATCGTGTAATTGCCTTTTGCCAACCGACTGACATTTGCTCCACTTGTTGTCTTTCAGGCCCTCACTGAGATGTACTCGATGCCCAACGGAGAGCAGGAGCAGGACCCGGAAGGGGAGGCGAGCGGAGGCGAGAGCGGCGAGTGGCACTCCGACGGAGGAGAAGACGACGAAAGTGACGACTCTAGCGACGGCGAGGAAGTCGACTCGCCTCCTCGCACCGAAAGGTGATCCAAGCACGCCCATGACCCGACAAGTATCCGTGGTAAAGCGACTGCGCCGACTGGACAGACCTTGAAACTCCCTCAAACGTCCTCTCCAACGCCGACTGAGAAGGCCCCGAAGCAGTCCAAAGTTGTAGCATCGAAGTCTCGGGAGAACCTGCCCAAAATCAAAATCGATATCCCCGTTGCTTCTGCGTGAGTGTTTTGTCTTCATTTTTTACCCGAGGTTCATGTCGTCTACTCTTTTCTTGGTTTGACCGAATGAATCTTGAAACCAGCAGTGCCGCTACCTCTGGGACTTCTGCTTACAAAAACGAGGACGAGGACATGGAAGATGCGGTTACTTCTAACCCGGGTATGACCTTCGCAATCTTGTCTTTGTTTTGTCGATTGAATTGCGATCGACTGAATTCTGGCGACTGATCTTTTTGCAGCTCCTCCCAATGTCATTGATCTTTCAGACGACGACGAGGATGTGCCGCTGAGGCCCTTGGGAAGAAGAAACAGGAAGATGTCAACTAGTAAGACGCCTCAGTCAACACGGTGATGGAACCGGTAATCCAGGAGGCCGGCGATGCCAATCGGACTTCTGTCACCTTCGCCATACCACTGTCGAGTGCCCAGCCTTCAGTGTCAACCGCGCAGGCTCCAGCCGATCCATCTTCACTTTTTGCTGCACATCATGTCCCAGAGGACCAGGTGGGTGCTGCCAAGGAGGCTATACGTCAGGAGGGAATTATGATGGAGCAGATGAAGGTGGTCCGGGAGGCCAGCCAAGCTGCTTATGACGCCAGCTCAACTCTCCAGAGCAATGTCCAGGTTAGCTGATTACCAGCTGACTCTTTAGCTTGTCGCTTGTTCTGTTAGGATATGCTACCTGAAAACTTTCTTTGAAGGATCTTTCCATCAGTCTGCGTTTTGCATTGGTACATCCACTGGGTGTTTTGACATGCCGCTGAGTAGTTTTATATCTTGAGTCGACTAAGTTATGTCGATTCAGTCTTTGAACCAGTGGGGGCACGCTAAGTGCACCCACTGGGTGTAGCCCCCGAGACCATAGTTGACTGTGGGCGGTCGACTGTGGTCTGAGAGTCGGAATTTTCTCACTCGGCCTGGACGGACCAGGTCGAATGGAACTTGAACCAGTGGGGGCACGCTAAGTGCACCCACTGGGTGTAGTCCCCGAGACCGTAGTTGACTCTGGGCTGTCGAATGTGGTCTGAGAATCGGAATTTTCTCACTCGCCCTGGACAGACCAGGTCGAGTGTAATTTGAACCAGTGGGGGCACGCTTAGTGCACCCAATGGGTGTAGTCCCCGAGATCGTGGTCGACTGCGGGCATTCGATTATGGTCTGAGAATGACCTTCTTCATCATTGTTTTTTTTACACTCGGCCTGGACAGACCATGTCGAGTGGAAACTGAACCAGCTGAAGTAACCAATCTTTCCATCCATCGATTGACCGTCTTTTGATTACAGAAATCTTGTGAACTTGGAGCCCGTTTTGCTGACCTGGAGCAGAAGCAGACTCAGCTCAATCTCGATCTGGAGCTGGCCAAGACAAACTTATAGAAGGCCAAGGATGAAGCCACTGGTACGAAAAACTTGTCGACTGATTTGATTCTGAACCGGGTGTTGTTTGTTTTTTCTGGTCCAAGCGCCATTTCTTTCAGAATCAATGAACCAAGCTCTGGCGAAGAAGGACCTGGACCTTGCAGCCGCGAAGAAAGCAGCCAAAGAGAAAACTGCACTCGCCGACCAGAAGCTGGCTTCAGTCGGCAAACTGGAGGAAAAGAACGCCAAGCTGAAGACTGCTTTGGATGAAGCTAACAAGGAGGCGACTCGTTTGAATAAGGACAAGAACAATCTGACCGAAAAGATGGAAGGCATTGCTCGCAAGCGGTGCGATCTGGAGAACTATCTGGGAGGGCTTGCCAAGAAGCTGTTCATCATGCTTGAAGGTGCTTTCCTTTGTCTGACTGACTTGTTGCCGTCGACTCGATATATAACCATTGACTCATCGTTGTATTGTGTGTGCATAATTTTGCCAGAACTTCGAGGAAGAAACTAGGTGAGTTGAGACAAGCTTGGACCCCATCCTCTCTCATGTGAAGGACAAAGCTGGCATGAACGTGCTCTAACTGGAATCCCGTGTCGCTTGTGTTGCCGACTACCTTGCTCGACTGAAAGTCGCGGTGTCGTGAATCGACACAGCACTCTGGCCAAGGGCGACGCTCCAAAATGACCTCAAGTCTCTGATGGCTCGACTTAACGAGGTTCCTAGTTGAGTGCAGGTATGGAAGACGTCTTCTGCTTGATGCGGTGCTGATGTGGCTCTATCCCTGGTTCGTGTCCACTGTAAGGAAGCGCAGACGAGAAGCTAGCAGCAATCAAGGTTGCCAATACCAAAAGGCACGACTTCCAATCTTTCATGGAAACCTTCATTGCTGCCGCCACTCGGATTGCTGACGGAATCGACATGGACGAGTTCGTCGAGCCCGCTAGCCCATCTTCTGCGGAGTGAACAAACTTTATGCCCCACCTTAAATTTGCCTCGGGATGCCGAGTGATTTTGTAACCGTTAAACTCCTTCGGGCTTGATGCCCGAGTACTTTAATCCGTGGTCTGGGACCTTAGGATTCATCTGAACTTGGTTTATCTCTGAATATGCTTGTGTTTGTCTTCGAGTGGAACTTGTTCTTCAATCGAAATAGTCTTTGTACTTGTGATGCGGCTTTGAGGAGAAGGTAACGGTCGACCAGCACCTCATCGTCCTTGCGGGTCGGGATGGAGCGCACATTGTACTTATGGCGCAGCTCTGAGGAGAAGGTCGCAGTTGACCTGCACCTCGTCGTCCTTGCGGATCGGGATGGAGCGCACATTGTACTTATGGCGCAGCTCTGAGGAGAAGGTCGTAGTCGACCTGCACCTCGTCGTCCTTGCGGATCGGGATGGAGCGCACATTGTACTTATGGCGCAGCTCTGAGGAGATGGTCGCAGTCGACCTGTACCTCGTCGTCCTTGCGGATCGGGATGTGTTTCAAACTTCGGCGAGTACTAGACTGCAGCTAAGCCCCCGAGTGAGAGGGTCGCTCACCACTCGGTAGGATTTTTCAAACTTAGGCTTAGCATCGATCGCAGCTAAACCCCCGAGTGAGAGGATTGCTCACTACTCGGTAGGATTTTTCAAACTTAGGCGAGTACTGGACTGCAGCTAAGCCCCCGAGTGAGAGTGAAAGTGCAACTATCCCTAGGTGGTTTTGGTAATTCATAACAACATATAGCTCATTGAGCTAATACTATTCCAAGATGATTATTTCAGGAAAGCTCAATGAATGGCATGGCATGGATGATGAAAGTGGATCCCCCAAAATATTAAGGACAAAGGATTGGCTCAAGCTCAAAAGCTCAAGACTCTACATTTTGCATTTTAGTGATCCAAGATCACATTGAGTCTATAGGAAAAGCCAATACTATCAAGGAGGGATGAGGTGTTGCTTAATGAGCCTTTTGCTCCATGTGCTTAGTGATATGCTCCAAAACCCTCCACTACTTTCTCATATCCACATATGACCTAAACCCAAAGTCAAACTCGGCCCTACCGATTCTTTCTATCCGGCGCCACCGAGTTTAGATGTCATAGCCACTGCCACAAACCCTAGGCAAATCGGTTTCACCGATAGGGATCTCGGTCTCACCGAGATGGGATTGTAATCTCTCTGTTTCCCTTCGTAACTTTTCGGTCTCACCGGAAGAGCGAATCGGTCCCACCGAGATTACAATGTAAACTCTTTGTTTCCCTTTTGTAAGTTTTCAGTCTCACCGAAAGAGCAAATCGGTCCCACCGAGTTTACCTGACCAACTCTCTGGTTAGCTAATTACCAACTTCGGTCTCACCGAGTTTGTGTAATTGGTCTCACCGAGATTACGTTATGCCCTAACCCTAACCAAATCGGTCCTACCGAGATGCATGTCAGTCCCAATCGAAAATCATAACGGTCACTAGGTTTACTAAATCGGTCCGACCGAGTTTGATGATTCGGTCCCACCGAGTTTGGTAAATTGTGTGTAATGGTTAGATTTTGTGTGGAGGCTACATATACCCCTCCACCTCCTCTTCATTCGTGGAGAGAGCCATCAGAACAAACCTACACTTCCAACTTTCCAGCCTGAGAGAGAACCACCTACTCATGTGTTGAGGCCAAGATATTCCATTCCAACCATATGAATCTTGATCTCTAGCCTTCCCCAAGTTGCTTTCCACTCAAATCTTCTTTCCACCAAATCCAATCCTATGAGAGAGAGTTGAGTGTTGGGGAGACTATCATTTGAAGCACAAGAGCAAGGAGTTCATCATCAACACACCATTTGTTACTTCTTGGAGAGTGGTGTCTCCTAGATTGGCTAGGTGTCACTTGGGAGCCTCCGACAAGATTGTGGAGTTGAACCAAGGAGTTTGTAAGGGCGAGGAGATCGCCTACTTCGTGAAGATCTACCGCTAGTGAGGCAAGTCCTTCGTGGGAGACGGCCATGGTGGGATAGACAAGGTTGCTTCTTTGTGGACCCTTCGTGGGTGGAGCCCTCCGTGGACTCACAAGAACTGCTACTCCTATGTGGGTTGAAGTCTCCATCAACGTGGATGTACGATAGCACCACCTATCGGAACCACGACAAAAACATCCATGTCTCCAATTGTGTTTGAATCCTCGAAACCCTTCCCTTTATATTATTGCAAGTTGCATGGTTTATTTTCCTCTGCCTATATACTCTTTGCATGCTTGCTTGAATTGTGTGAAGATTGCTTGACTTGTTCTAAAATAGCTAAAATCTGCCAAAGTCTAAAATTGGGAAAAGGTTAAGTTTTTATTGGTCAAGTAGTCTAATCACCCCCTCTAGACATACTTCAAGGTCCTACAAGTGGTATCGAGCTTTGGTCTCCATTTGCTTTGATTTCCATAGCTTTTGGTGGTCATAGCCTTGGTTTCACAACCTAGGAGAGTATGGCGTCTAGCGAGGGAAATTATCACCGTAGAGGTCCTTACTTTGATGGCACTAATTTTGCTAGTTGGAAGCATAAGATGAAAATGCATATTCTTGAACATAACCCCGCCGTTTGGGCTATTGTGTGTATTGGCTTGCAAGGTGAACTCTTTGATGGGAGAGAACCGAACCGTGAAGCTAGTCTTGGATGAGTTGAAGATGTTGCAATACAACACTCAAGCTTGTGATATCCTCTTCAATGGATTGTGCCTCAAGAATTCAACAAAATCAGCCGTCTTGAGAATGCAAAGGAAATTTGGGATACTTTGATTGATATGCACAAAGGTACCGACTCCGTCAAGGAATCCAAGTTGGATGTGCTCCAAAGTCAGCTTGACAAGTTTAAAATGAAGGATGGTGAAGGTATCGCTGAAATGTACTCTAGGCTTGCTCTTATCACAAATGAGATTGCCGGCTTAGGAAGTGAAGAGATGACCGATAGATTCATCATCAAGAAGATCCTAAGAGCATTGGATGAAAAATATGATACCGTGTGCACATTGATCCAAATGATGCCCAATTACTAAGATCTCAAGCCTACGGAAGTCATTGGAAGAATTGTTGCTCATGAGATGTCACTCAAGGACAAGGAGGAACTTCACAACAAGTCGAGTGGTGCTTACAAAGCCTCAAGTTAAGCCCCCACATCATCAAGTGATAAACAAACCTTCAATGAAGAATTGAGCTTAATGGTGAAGAACTTCAACAAATTCTACAAGAGTAGAAGCAAAGAAAGAAGCTCCAAGTCAAGGTCCTACAATGACAAAAGATCTTCTAGTCGAGAGCGCAATTGCTACAATTGTGGGAGACCCGGACACTATTGCAATGAGTGTACGGCACCCTACAAAAGAAGAGAAGATTCTCCCAAGAGAAGAAGTAGAAGAGAAGAATCACCACCAAGAGAGAGAAGGAGTAGAGATGATCGTTATGAACGAGGACCCTCACGGAGAAGTAAGGATTCGGAAAGGAAGGACAAGTCATCAAAGAGCTACACAAAACGAAGACATCAAGCTCATGTTGGTGAATGGGTATCTGGCTCCGACTCTGACCATCACTCCGAGAGAAGCTATCACTCCGACTCCGAATACACTCAAGATGAAGGTGTTGCCGGTCTAGCACTTGTGTCAACCAACTCCTACGACATATTTGAATCACCAAATGAAGGAATTGGTAGATGCTTCATGGCCAAAGGTCCTAAGGTAACACACCCCGAGTATGTTGATTTTGATGTTGATGAAGATGACTTGCTAGGTGATGATGATTTACTTGTTGACAACTCTAGTGATGAATACTATGATGAAACTTCAATTAATCATGCTAATCAAATTGAAACGAATAACAATGATAAGGAGAAAATTGAGTGTCTAACTAAAGAAGTAAACACTCTTAAGTTAGCTCATGAAACTATCTTTGAAGATCATCGAGAACTTTTAAGGGCTCATGAGAAGTTACGCTTTGAAAAGCTCAATCTTGAGCAAGAGCATGAGTTCTTAAAGGCAATCAATGATGATCTTCGTAAGAAAAGTTCTTCTTACATTGCCAAGCGCTTGCTCTTATCTACTTACATGCCTCAAGTCAAGTCTAGTAACAAGAACAAGAAAGATTCTTCTTCTAGTAGTAACAATAATAATGCTAAATCCAATATTGTTGCTTCTAGTAGTTCTCTTGATTCCACTAATGATCCTCTTAGCCAAGTTACACTTGAGCAGAAAACTACTTATTGAAGGGAATTATAGAGAAAGGTGTATACAAGAGTCTTGCTGGGAATAAGCAATTTGAGGAAATTGTACGCAAGCAAGGAAGGCACCGGAAGAATCAAGGTGTTGATTTTGAACGAAAGTTCAATGCCAATGGAGTTGAGTGGGAAGAAGATCAATACCCCAAGACGAAGTTTGTTCCTCAACAAGAGAAGTATGATCCTACTTCCTTCAAGGGAACACAAGCTCAAGATGATCTTCCACCACAAGACCACAAGAACAAAGGCAAGGACAAGCTTCAAGAGGAGATTGATGCATTTGAAGAAGCACCTAAGGCCTTGGTCAAGTGGGTTCCCAAGACTACGCCAAGTTCTACTTCATCAAGTACAACTACTACACCAAGGATTCCCATCAAGTTGATGTGGATCCCAAGAAGAAGAACTAGAGAGTTCTTGAGGGTGACTCCGCCAACATTCTTCACTCATATCATTATGGCAAGGACAAGTGCAATCAACTTCCATATCTTGCACTAGTTCAAGGAGTCACAAACCCTCATGTTGGTAAGGCAAGGGACAAGGTAATCTAATGTTTTCATGGACATCATTTTGTGTGTGCATCACTCTATGTCTATGGATATCCTTGTTTGTTCCTTGTGGGACTAACCCATGTAGGTATTGAAAGTGCAACTCACTCCAAAGGATTGCTCCAAACGATCTACATCAACATTGAGCATCCACATCTTCAACACCTACATGAAGTCATCATCGACAAAACCCAAGGTTAGTTTATCCTCCTAAGGGGGGATCTCACATCTAGGGGGAGCTTAACTCTAAGAATTGAGTCAAAGCAACTCTAATGATGTGAAGACATAAATGCTTTATGTAAAAGTGGTAACCCCACTTGAGCTTAAACGATGAGTATGACATATGATCAAATGTTCTCATTTGACTCCTAAGTCAATATACTCATATATAGATGACCTAGTCATCGCCAATTGTTTGATAGATGCTAGAATTGGTTGTGCATGCTTTGTCACATATTTCATATGTCATCTTATTGTGTCAGCATGTTGGTTGCATACTTTACTCATTCGAGGACATCCACTTGTTGTTTTGATTGTTTGGCTTTTCTTTCTTTGGCCAAGTGGATGGACAAGAATGCCTAAGAACTTTCTCTAGCTATCTATGCTTTTCTCGTCTCAAACTCTATTCATGCTACATCACAAAAATTGATCAAGTCAGATTTGAACCACTCTGTGTGAGGAGCACTTGAGTCCCCGATTCGTCATAGACTTAAACTTCCAAAACTTCTTTGTGATTTTCGGTCTGACCGATTCCTCCATTTCGGTCATACCGAGATTACTGAGTCGATCTAGGTTTTCATCTCGGTGCAACCGATTTGTACTTTTCGGTCACACCGAGTTGCAATAATTGTTCACACTTTTGCATCTCGGTGCCACCGAGTTGTACCACTCGGTCACACCGACAGGGTCGGGCTATATATATCGCACGGGCAAAATTTGGAAAACTTTCTCTGAATCCTCTCGCCACAAGATAGCTCGCTTCCGCCAACGTGGTCTACGGATCGTCGACTTCATCGCCACCGCCTCCAGTCCCTGGTCTCCGCCGTCAACGGAATTCTCCTCCGCTGCCGCCAGAAGCGAGTTCCCGCCGAACTAGGGTATGGACTCGATCACAGTGCTTTCCTCGTCCGATTCTCAGCACATTGTGTTCATTATGAATCTTGCCACGATTGAAACACTCCTATCCAGTCAAATCAATCCTTAGAATAGTTGTGATTCGAAAATTTAGGGTTAGATTTCCGCCAAATCCATCTCGGACCCACCGAGTTGAAAAACTCGGTCCCACCGATTTGGCTGATGCCATTGCACTTGTAAGTCTCGGTCTGACCGAGAATTACAAATCGGTGTGACCGATTTCTGAACTTTGTGAAACCCTAGCAGTCTCGGTGCCACCGAACTATGACTCGGTCTGACCGAGTTCACTAGTTTAGGTTCCAAAACTGCTTCGGTATCACCAAGTTTGAAAATCGGTAGATCCAAAATGTTTTCAGTGGGAAACTAAAACTAAGTTTTTTGAATCATTCTTTTGCAAAAATCTCTGCATTTTGTGATGCTCATCCACTCTACCTCATCTATAACTATTCACAGGGTCAGCAGGTTGCACAAAGATGTCATACCAGAGTGATAGCCGTAACAAATCAAGAGCAGATCCAATTGAGTGAGGGCACTAGTCCCTCAAGCAGCTCAGATGAGGGGAGCAGAAGCACTCCGAGCAATTTGCCCAAGGCTGCCACAAGGTCAAGAAAGAAGAAGACCTCAGAGTCTGAGGATGAGGATTACGTGGCAGTTGAGGATGAGGCAAGCTCCAAGAAGAAAGTGCTCAAGAGGGAATTAAGTACATCTGCAGTGAAGCCTGGTTTGAAAATCAAAAGGCCAAGAAAGTGCACAACCAATGTCCAAAGCTAGAGTGTCTACTCAAGCTCCTTTGGAATCTCTACCCAAAGAGCCTGTTGCAGCAGAGGGAAAGAATTGGAAAGAAAGGGTCAAGAAGACCATGGCAAGAGTGATTGGGAAGCCTTCCATGATGGAAGAGGAAGAAGAAGAAGAGGTTGCAGAGCCTGCACCCAAGGCACAAAAACTGATGGGTGATGCAATCAAGTCAGGGGCTGCAACTTCCATGCCCAAAGCTTCCTCCAAGCCCAAGAATGCACCTAAGAGGAATACCAAGAGCATATCAGCAGCTAAAAAGAACAAGGCCCCATTGCCTGAAGTTGAAGCTGAAGAAGATGAAGAAGGGCAGGTCCGAAGGAAGCTCAAGCCCAAGATCCCAGACCACAACGATGCTCATCATGTGGCTCAAAACATGAGGAACATGAGAGATAATGGGTTGAGGCTATGGATAGAGACAGATCCATATGCCATGAGGAGAAGGACTGCTGTGGATTATAGGCTCCACACCAAGGAGCAGCAGGACTTTTATGAGACCTGCCTTTGCCGGATAAGAAGCCCATAGTTTGCGATATGAGATGGGTCAACTGGACCTACATGAAGGAGAACGCAGAACACTACCCCGGAGTATATGACAACTTCAAAGGTGCTTGTGGAGTTGCTGATTTTTTGGGCGTAAGCTCACCAACCGGAACGATGAACTTATCATGCAATTCTACTCCACATCACATTTCTATCCGGATGGCGTGATAGTGTGGATGTCAGAAGGAACCAGATATCAGTCTACCATAGAGGAATGGGCAAGATTAATCAATGCCCCAAAGGAAAGTGAGGATGACCTGGACATTTATGGTAAGAAGAAAATGGATCATAACTCAATGGCACACATGTACAAGGAGATCCCAGATGATGCAATTGAGACCTTCAAGTTTGGATCAGTCCATTTTCTGCTGTCAGGGCTGCCTACGATCAACTGGATCTTAAGGCATACTCTATTGCCCAAATCAGGTGACCATAACATGATTAGAGGGCATGCAATCAATTTTCTTCATGTTTTTGATGTGCCTCAGAAATTCAAGGTCACGAGCCTCATAGTCGAGACAATTAAGAGGACAACAACAGATCAGAAGAGAAGCTGTGGTTATGCCCCATGATTCGTGGAGTTGATAAACTCAAGATGGGCACAGGAAAGTATCTCTTGGATAAGGAACACATGGTTCTCTATCCTGATTTTGAGGACAATCGAGTTGTCATGACAGAGGATGAACCATCATCAGTGCAAGCTCAGGAGAGAAAGGAGAAGGCAAGGCAAGAGAAAGCTGCAAAGATGCCAACTCAAGCAGAGGCATCTGACTACTTTCTGAAGAGCAAGCATGAGAAGCTTGGTTACTTAATAGCATCATCTCTGCGGATTGAGAAGGGGTTGGCCACCCTAACTCAAAACCAGGAGAGCCTGGAGAGAATCATGGAACAAAAATTCTATGATCTTGATGTCAAAGTGACTGAGATTCACCAAGAAGTGGAGCAATTACAAGATGATATGCAGGAGAGGAAGGGCAAGACGACAACCGATGCATTTGCCAGAGTGCCTAGAGCTCAGAGGTCACCGCAGTACCAACTCCTGCACACCGTGAGCCACTACTTCAGCTCCGGCTCAACCAGCTCCAAAGACCAACTTCTTCAGCTCCTACCACGTCTCTTGATGCGTTCATCCTTGGAGTCCTGTCTACACCACCACCGTAAGACCAAGCCCGAGAGACGACATAGTACTATGCATTTTCTAGGAACTTTCGGTAACTTGTTGCCAAAGGGGAGAAAATGTATAGATCATAGGCTTCGAGAGAGAGAGATTTGTTTTGTTCTCTCTTGTCTTCTTGGTTGAACTTCTTTTATGCTTGATTGCTTGCGATACTATGCATTACCCGTGAGACATTGATGATCATGTGTTTGATCATAAGCTACACTTATGCCTTTTATGATATTATCTTATCTATCCTTATATGATCATTCACTGTGCTTGGTGATGAGTGCATGTATTCAATCATTATTATTTTGAGCGCTCCACCAAGATGTATGTGACATGGAAGAGTAACCCATGAGCCTAATCTCTTGTGCATTTGCAGTCCAAAGCAAATCTTAAGATATACACAAATTTAGGGGGAGCTCTTTCTTATCGCATACTTCTAAAAGCGACGATGTTTTTCAATTTTATTATCATTTGTCGAAGCTTTGATCTATATGTTGTCATCAATTACCAAAAAGGGGGAGATTGAAAGTGCAACTATCCCTAGGTGGTTTCGGTAATTCATAACAACATATAGCTCATTGAGCTAATACTATTCCAAGATGAATATTTCCGGAAATCTCAATGAATGGCATGGCATGGATGATGAAAGTGGATCCCTCAAAATATTAAGGACAAAGGATTGGCTCAAGCTCAAAAGCTCAAGACTCTACATTTTGCATTTTAGTGATCCAAGATCACATTGAGTCTATAGGAAAAGCCAATACTATCAAGGAGGGATGAGGTGTTTCTTAATGAGCCTTTTGCTCAATGTGTGCTTAGTGATATGCTCCAAAACCCTCCACTACTTTCTCATATCCACATATGACCTAAACCCAAAGTCAAACTCGGCCCTACCGATTCTTTCTATCCGGCGCCACCGAGTTCAGATGTCATAGCCACTGCCACAAACCCTATGCAAATCGGTTTCACCGATAGGGATCTCGGTCTCACCGAGATGGGATTGTAATCTCTCTGTTTCCCTTCGTAACTTTTCGGTCTCACCGAAAGAGCGAATCGGTCCCACCGAGATTACAATGTAAACTCTTTGTTTCCCTTTTGTAACTTTTCGGTCTCACCGAAAGAGCAAATCGGTCCCACCGAGTTTACCTGACCAACTCTCTGGTTAACTAATTACCAACTTCAGTCTCACCGAGTTTGTGTAATCGGTCTCACCGAGATTACGTTATGCCCTAACCCTAACCAAATCGGTCCTACCGAGATGCATGTCAGTCCCACCGAAAATCGTAACGGTCACTAGGTTTACTAAATCGGTCTGACCGAAGTTTGATGATTCGGTCCCACCGAGTTTGGTAAATTGTGTGTAACGGTTAGATTTTGTGTGGAGGCTATATATACCCTCCACCTCCTCTTCATTCGTGGAGAGAGCCATCGTAACAAACCTACACTTCCAACTTACCAGCCCGAGAGAGAACCACCTACTCATGTGTTGAGGCCAAGATATTCCATTCCAACCATATGAATCTTGATCTCTAGCCTTCCCCAAGTTGCTTTCCACTCAAATCTTCTTTCCACCAAATCCAATCCGATGAGAGAGAGTTGAGTGTTGGGGAGACTATCATTTGAAGCACAAGAGCAAGGAGTTCATCATCAACACACCATTTGTAACTTCTTGGAGAGTGGTGTCTCCTAGATTGGCTAGGTGTCACTTGGGAGCCTCCGACAAGACTGTGGAGTTGAACCAAGGAGTTTGTAAGGGCAAGGAGATCGCCTACTTCGTGAAGATCTACCGCTAGTGAGGCAAGTCCTTCGTGGGCGACGGCCATGGTGGGATAGACAAGGTTGCTTCTTCGTGGACCCTTCGTGGGTGGAGCCTCCGTGGACTCACAAGAACTGCTACTCCTACATGGGTTGAAGTCTCCATCAACGTGGATGTACGAGAGCACCACCTATCGGAACCATTTACAAAAACATCCGTGTCTCCAATTGCGTTTGGATCCTCGAAACCCTTCCCTTTATATTCTTGCAAGTTGCATGCTTTATTTTCCGCTGCCTATATACTCTTTGCATGCTTGTTTGAATTGTGTGAAGATTGCTTGACTTGTTCTAAAATAGCTAAAATCTGCCAGAGTCTAAAATTGGGAAAAGGTTAAGTTTTTATTGGTCAAGTAGTCTAATCACCCCCCCTCTAGACATACTTGAAGGTCCTACAGAGAGGATTTCTCACCACTCGGTAGGATTTTTCAAACTTAGGCGAGTACTGGACTGCAGCTAAGGGTGCGTTTGGTTCCTGGGCAAAAATCAGTTTTGCCTTGCTAGGCTAGGCTTGCCGTTTGGTAGCGCAAAAATATCCTAGCTTTTGGGGGCAGCTAGCCTGGCTAGGCCAGAAAGTCCTCGCTCCGCGGAGAGAGCCGATTCGGCTCGCCCTCGACGGCAAAGCCGGAACGCGCGAAAAGATCTACGCGGAACTCTCCGGATGGATAAGTCTGCTGCAACAAATCCCTACATCTTTGTTCTCCACTTCGACCTCCTCCTCCACTTTCCCCCCGATTTTCCTCATCCCCAACGATATCCCCCGAGGTCTTCGTATTCTCCGTCAGCTGCAGAGATAAATCAAGTGAATCCGCCCCAGTTCCCCTTCACGATAGCTGAAGGTGCTCCAAATTTGACAGCGAAAGCCCACATCTGTCCTTGCGCTGGTCTGCGTCCGCCTACCCGCCTTACCCAGGTCTGTGTCCGCCTCCTCTCTTGAATTATGCTGTGTATGCGTGTGCTTTTTTCTTGGCAATGGATTAGCTGGTTCAGGAATTGATTAGTACTAGAAGATGCAAATCCTAAGTACTATCTTTCTATACTCCCCATGGTCTTATCCAAGGTTGGATTCTTGTTGGGTGAGCTGGTTTGGGATTAGATTGGTACAACTAAGGTGATATGAAACTCTAGTATAAAGCCACCGTATGCCTCGGGTTGGGGAGGATACTGTTGTTGGGAGGCACCCAGCTCTTAATTTTTATTTTTGGCCAGATCGCAATTGAGTACTAGCTCATAGGAGTGCATGACATGAATTGATTTTATCGAACATGTATGATGCATCTGCACCCGAATCCTTAATTTGCTATGTAATCAATCATGCATACAGAGCTATCTACTTAGCATGCATCCGAACTGATTCATTACTTCAGCATATGTATTTTCTTAACAAACAGAGCCTCCTCTATTTTTGTCTTGTGCCAGATCTTATTTTCATTTATATGAACAAAGATTTGTCTACAATAGTCCTGGATCAGATATACTAACGACAATCGTGTTGTGTGAGTCATTAATATTCGATCTTCTTTGTATTTATAGATGGACGACGGTCGCAAATTAATGTAAAAATTGCGTTCTTCAGTGCTTTTGTAGTGGCATATTGTTCATTGATCATATATCTAAGCAACTCTAGTCACCCTACAAGATGATGGCTGAACAACCAAACGACTAGCTGATGGCTGTTGCTAGCAAGGGCAATGAACCAAACGTGCTGCTAAGGCAAAGGTAGCCCAACCGAGCTAAGCTAGCTCGGCTAGCTCGGCTATGGGCAAGCTGGGCAATACAACCAAACGCTCCCTAAGTCCCTGAGTGAGAGGATTGCTCACCACTCGGTAGGATTTTTCAAACTTAGGCGAGTACTGGACTGCAACTAAGCCCCCGAGTGAGAGGATTGCTCCCCACTCGGTAGGATTTTTTAAACTTAGGCGAGCATCGATCAGAAGCTAAGCCCTCGAGTGAGCGGATTGCTCACCACTCGGTAGGATTTTTTAAACTTAGGCGAGTACTGGACTGCAGCTAAGCCCCCGAGTGAGAGGATTGCTCACCACTCGGTATGATTTTTTAAACTTAGGCGAAACGGATTCGCAACTAAGCCCCCGAGTGAGAGGCTTGCTCTTCACTCGGCAGGATTTTCTTTTTTGAAACTTCGGCGAAGCGGATTCGCATCTAAGACACCCACTGGGGGATTTTAGAACATATAAAAAAGGAACAACCATCATTTAGGAGACTGAAAAACTGTGTCTTTGATAATCAAACTAGAAGGTATTTCCTATTACATCTCAACAGTCTGAATACTTAAGTATAAAAGGGGTGGAGCAGCTTCGCATTCCAAGTGCGTGGCTCATCTTTATTGTGCTCGACGTTGTAGAGGTTATATGCTCAGTTGTGGAGCACTTTGGTGACGATGAAGGGGCCTTCCCAAGCAGGAGCGAGCTTGTGTGGTTTCTGCTGATCCACTCGAAGAACCAAGTCTCCCTCTTGAAATGCTCGATCCTTCACGTTTCTGGCATGGAACCGATGATAACCCACAAGTATAGGGGATCGCAACAGCTTTCGAGGGTAGAGTATTCAACCCAAATTTATTGATTCGACACAAGGGGAACCAAAGAATATTCTTGAGTATTAGCAGTTGAGTTGTCAATTCAACCACACCTGGATAACTTAGTATCTGCAGCAAAGTGTTTAGTAGCAAAAGTGGTATGACAATAATAGTAACGGTAGCAAAAGTAAAGATAAATGTTTTTGGGTTTTTGTAGTAGTTGTAACAGTAGCAACGGAAAAGTAAATAAGCGAAGAACAATATATGAAAAGCTCGTAGGCAATGGATCAGTGATGGATAATTATGCCGGATGTGATTCCTCATGCAATAGCTATAACATAGGGTGATATAGAACTAGCTCCAATTCATCAATGTAATGTAGGCTTGTATTCCGTAAATAGTCATACGTGCTTATGGAAAAGAACTTGTATGACGTCTTCTGTCCTACCCTCCCGTAGAAGCGGGTCCTAGCGGAAACTAAGGGATATTAAGGCCTCCTTTTAATAGAGAACCGGGCCAAAGCATTAACACATAGTGAATACATGAACTCCTCAAACTACGGTCATCACTGAGAAGTATCCCGATTATTGTCACTTGGGGTTGTCGGATCATAACACATAATAGGTGACTATAGACTTGCAAGATAGGATCAAGAACACACATATATTCATGAAAACATAATAGGTTCAGATCTGAAATCATGGCACTCGGGCCCTAGCGACAAGCATTAAGCATAGCAAAGTCATAGCAACATCAATCTTAGAACATAGTGGATACTAGGATCAAACCCTAACAAAACTAACTTGATTACATGGTAAATCTCATCCAACCCATCACCGTCCAGCAAGCCTACGATGGAATTACTCACGCACGGCAGTGAGCATCATGAAATTGATGATGGAAGATGGTTGATGATGACGACGGTGACGAATCCCCCTCTCCGGAGCCCCGAACGGACTCCAGATCAGCCCTCCCGAGAGAGATTAGGGCTTGGCGGCGGCTCCGTGTCGTAAAACGCGATGAAACTTTTTCTCTGATTTTTTTCTCCCCGAGACGGAATATATGGAGTTGGAGTTGAGGTCGGAGGAGCTCCAGGGGGCCCACGAGATAGGAGGCCGCGCCTTAGGGGGCGCCCTGCCTCATGGACAGTCAGGCCCCCTGGCATTAATTCTTTTGCCAAAAATTCTTATAAATTTCAAAAAGTGCCTCCGTGGATTTCCAGGACATTCCGAGAACTTTTCTTTTCTACACATAAAACAACATCATGGCAGTTCTGCTGAAAACATCGTCAGTCCGGGTTAGTTTCATTCGAATCATGCAAGTTAGAGTCCAAAACAAGGGCAAAAGTGTTTGGAAAAGTAGATACGCTGGAGACGTATCAACTCCCCCAAGCTTAAACCTTTGCTTGTCCTCAAGAAATTCAGTTGATAAACTGAAAGTGATAAAGAAAAACTTTTACAAACTCCGTTTGCTCTTGTTGATGTAAACATGAAAAGCCAGCATTCAAGTTTCAGCAAATATTATGAACTAACCATACTCACAATAACACATAGGTCTCACAATTACTCATATCAATAGCATAATCAGCTAGCGAGCCATAATAATAAAACTCGGATGACAACACTTTCTCAAAATAATCATAACATGATATAACAAAATGGTATCTCGCTAGCCCTTTCTGAGACCGCAAGAAACATAAATGCAGAGCACCATTAAAGATCAAGGACTGACTAAACATTGTAAATCATGGTAAAGAGATCCAAATAAGTCATACCCAATATAAACCAATAGTAATGAATGCAAATGACAGTGTGCTCTCTAGCAGGTGCTTTTAATAAGAAGGGTGATGACTCAACATAAAAGTAAATAGATAGGCCCTTCGCAGAGGGAACCAGGGATTTGTAGAGGTGCCAGAGTTCGATTTTAAAATAGAGATTGAATAACATTTTGAGCGGCATACTTTCGCTGACAACGCAACAACTATGAGATGGCTGTATCTTCCATACTACATGCATTATAGGCAGTTCCCAAACAGAATGGTAAATGTTTATACTCCCCCAACCACCAACAAGCATCAATCCATGGCTTGCTCGAAACAACGAGTGCCTCCAACATATAACAGCCCTGGGGGAGTTTTGTTTAATTATTTTGATTTGCTTTGATCTTTTGGATCATGGGACAGGGCATCCTGCCATCGCCCTTTCTCGTGAATGAGGAGCGGAGTCCACTCCTCTTGAGAATAACCCACCTAGCATGGAAGATATAGGCAGCCCTAGTAGAAATATGAGCTGCTCGAGCATACAAAACAGAATTTCATTTGAAGGTTTGGAGTTTGGCACATACAAATTTACTTGGAACGGCAGGTAAATACCGCATATAGGAAGGTATAGTGGACTTATGGAACAACTTTGGGGTTTAAGGAGTTTGGATGCACAAGCAGTATTCCCTCTTAGTACAAGTGAAGGCTAGCAAAAGACCGGAAGCGACCAATCGAGAGAGCGACAACAAATGTAAACATGCATTAAAATTAATTCACACCGAGAACAAGCATGAGTAGGATATAATCCACCATAAACATAAATATCATGAAGGCTATGTTGATTTGATTCAACTACATGTGTGAACATGTGCCAAGTCGAGTCACTCAATTCATTCAAAGGAGGATACCATCCCATCATACCACATCATAATCATTCTAATAGCATGTTGGCACGCAAGGTAAACCATTATAACTCATAGATGATCAAGCATGGCACAAGCAACTATAATCTCTAAATGTCATTGCAAATATGTTTACTTCATAATAGCTGACTCAGGAACGATGAATCATCATATTTACAAAAACAAGAGAGGTTGAGTTCATACCAGCTTTTCTCATCCCAATAAGTCCATCATATATCGTCATTATTGCCTTTCACTCGCATTTAATCGAACGATGTGTATAATAATAAGAGTGCGCGTGCATTGGACTAAGGAATCGCAAGCATTCAACTCAAGAGAGAAGACAAGTAATATGGGCTCTAAATTAAATAATCAATCATGCATATAAGAGCCACTAAGCATTTTCAATATGGTCTTCTCCACCCCCAAAAGAAAGAAAAGAAAATAAAAGTATTTACACGGGAAAGCTCCCAACAAGTAAAAAAAAGAAGAACGAGAAATATTTTTGGGTTTTCATTTTAATTTCTACTACAAGCATGGAAATTAAACCAATTATTTTTTTTGGTTTTTCTTAAGGTTTATCAAACACACAAGAAGAAAACTAGAAAAAGAAAATTAAACTAGCATGGATAATACAATGAAAGAGTATGAGCACGCATTTAACTAGTGTGTGAACATGAATGTAAAGTCGGTGAGAAATCGTACTCCCCAAGCTTAGGCTTTTGGCCTAAGTTGGTCTAATACCAATGACCGCTGGCCGATATCCATAAGTGAAACTGGGTAGTATCGAGATACAGAGGCGACCGCCTCTGACAAAGCAGGTTGGCGAGCTGCCTCCATTCCCTCTCATATTCAGTTGCTTCTTCCCCGGTGACAACATATCTTCCTTTGCACGATAATCAAAAAGGTAGGGAGCAGGAAGAGTAACAGGACGACGCTATGCCTGTCATAGATTAGTCGATAATGGAGGAATTGTTCATTCCTCTCAAGAAAATGATGATCAAACATAGCTTCTTTATCCAAATAAGCAGGAGGTACAATCATATCCCCTCTCGTGGAGCTATATTAAGAAAATTAGCCACACGGGTTGCATAAATTCCTCCAAAGAAATCTCCCCTTCTACTATTATTCTGCAACCTACGTGCAACTATTGCCCCCAAGTTATAACCTTGATAACCTGACACAACACTCTTGAGGACACAAAGATCAGGGGCACACATGTGACATACCTCGTCCTTACCGTTAATGCATCTAACAATAAAGAGAGCAAAGTAATGTATAGCAGGAAAATGAATGCTCCCTATGGTAGCTTGTGCTATGTCCCTAGATTCTCCCACAGTAATACTAGCAAGAAAATCTCTAAATTCAGATTTGGGAGGATCATTAATATTACCCCATCAAGGAGTTTGCAATCAGCCAGAAATCCTCTAAATCCATCGTATAAGATGTATCATAAATATCAAACATGACACTAGGAGAATTACACGCAGAAATATATTCGAATCTCTGCAGAAAGGAATCAGTCAATTGATAATATTGAGGAAACTTATCTTGTAAGAAGTCCTCCAGCTCGGCATTACGCACATATGCGTCAAATTCCTCCTTGAAGCCTGCTTCGACCATAAAATCATCGGATGGCCACTCACAAGCCAGTACATTTGCGTCCCTTGGCAAATTAACATCTTGTTCACGTATAGCAATCCTTGGCCCTTTCTTTGCCGAGGAACCTCCTTGGTACATTCTTCTAAGCACATTTCTTTTTCTGAAAATTTCTGAAATTTCAGTAACTTCAAAATAAAAGTGAATAAAACTAAACAAGATTGATAGCAACTACTCCTACAAGTGCCTAGAGCATATATCATGCATTGGAATTGCTTGGGACCTCAAAAATTTAACATGCAAGCTCAAGAACATGGTCACCTATGTAGCAAAAATTTGCAATGAATAAAGCACTAGAACAAAAACTAATTGGACCAATGGAGGAGTCACATACCAAGGAACAATCTCCCAAGCAGTTTTGCGAATGGAGCTTTGAGCTAAGAGATCGAAAATCGCAGCAAAACGAGCTAGAACTCGTGCTTGAGCGGGATGGGGATATTTGGGGGCGAAGATGAAGTGTGGGTGCCGGCATAAGTGGAGGGAGCCACCAGAGGCCCACGAGACAGCGCGCTCTACGGGGCGCCTCCTCTCGTGGCCTGGTGCTTGCCCCTCCCGCAGTTGTTTTCAAGTAAAATCCTCAAATATTCCAGAAAAATCATACTAGATTTGCAGGGCACTTGGAGCACTTTTATTTTTGGACTATTTTTTGAATGCACGGATAATTCAGAAAACAGACGGATAATACTAATTTTGCTTTATTTATTCTAAATAACAGAAAGTAAAAATATGGTACAGAAGGTTGTGCCTTCTAGTTTCATCCATCTCGTGATCATCAAAATGAATCCACTAACAAGGTTGATCAAGTCTTGTTAACAAACTCATTCCGAATAACACGGAACCGGAGAAATTTCGAATAACACTAAGTTACCTCAACGGGGATATGAAAATCCCCAACAATAAGAATATCATACTTTTCTTGACAGTAGGGAGAGGAAATTCAAAACCTCCAAAAATGATAGTTGGAACTTTTTCAATAGAATTGATGCTATGAACTTGAGATTGTTTCCTCGAAAAGTGTATCGTATGCTCATTACCATTAACATGAAAAGTGACATTGCCTTTCTTGCAATCAATAACAACCCCTGCAGTATTAAGAAAAGGTCTACCAAGGATAATTGACATACTATCGTCCTCAGGAATATCAAGAATAACAAAGTCCGTTAAAATAGTGACATTTGCAACCACAACAGGCACATCCTCACAAATACTGATAGGTATAGCAGTTGATTTATCAGCCATTTGCAAAGATATTTCAGTAGTTGTCAACTTATTCAATTCAAGTCCATGATATAAAGAGAGGCATAACACTAACACTGGCTCCAAGATCACATAAAGCAGTTCTAACATAATTTCTTTTAATAGAGCATGGTATAGTTGGTACACCCGGATCTCCAAGTTTCTTTGGTATTCCACCTTTAAAAGTGTAATTAGCAAGCATGGTGGAAATTTCAGCTTCCGGTATCTTTCTTTTATTTGTGATGATATCCTTCATATACTTAGCATAAGGATTTACTTTTAGCATACTAGTTAAGCGCATACGTAAGCAAATAGGTCTAATCATTCCAGCAAAGCGCTCAAAATCCTCATCATCCTTTGACTTGGATGGTTTAGGAGGAAAGGGCATGGGTTTCTGAACCCATGGTTCTCTTTCTTTACCGTGCTTCCTAGCAACAAAATCTGTCTTATCATAACGTTGATTCTTTGATTGTGGGTTATCAAGATCAACAGCAGGTTCAATCTCTACATTATTGTCTTTGCTAGGTTGAGCATCAACATGAACATTATCATTAACATTATCACTAGGTTCATGTTCATCACCTGATTGAGTTTCAGCATCAAAAATAGAAATATCATTTGGATTCTCAGGTGTGTCTACGACAGGTTCACTAGAATCATGCAAAGTCCTATCTTTTTCTTTTTCTTCTTTTTAGAAGAACTAGGTGCCTCTAAATTATTTCTCTGAGAATCTTGTTCGATTCTCTTAGGGTGGCCTTCAGGATACAAGGGTTCCTGAGTCATTCTACCAGTTCTAGTAGCCACTCTAACAACAAAGTCATTTTTATTATTTAATTCATCAAGCAAATCATTTTGAGCTTTAAGTACTTGCTTAGCTTGAGTAGCAACCATAGAAGCATATTTGCTAACGCGGTGAAGTTCATCTTTAACTCTAGCCAGATTATCACCTACGCATCCCATCTCGAAAGCATTATTCTTTAACTCTCTACCAAGATAAGCATTAAAACTTTCTTGCCTAGCCATAAAGTCATCAAATTCATCTAAGCACAGGGTATGAACTTTAGTAGAGGGTATTTCAACTTCATCATATCTGTAGAGAGAATTTACCTTTACTACCTATGTCGGGTTATCAAGACAATGTGGTTCTTCAGACGGTAAATTAAGACCATGTATTTCTTCAATAGGAGGTAAATTCTTAACATCTTTAGCTTTAATACCTTTTTCTTTCATTGATTTCTTTGCCTCTTGCATATCTTCAGATCGAGAAATAAAACACCTCTCTTCTTTGGAGTGGGTTTAGGAATAGGCTCAGAGTTGGCTCAATTGGTTCAGAATTACTTCAGAACTGGCTTGGGAAGAGTCCAATTATTTTCATTAGTCAACATATTATTCAAGAATATTTCAGCTTACGATCGTTTCTTTCCCTGAAAACACAACCAGACAACTATCCAAGTAGTCCTTGGAAGCATCGGTTAGTCCATTGTAAAAGATATCAAGTATTTCATTTTTCTTAAGAGGATGATCAGTGCAAAGCATTAAGTAACCGGAGAAGCCCCCAAGCTTGTGGGAGACTCTCTTCTTTGATTTGCACAAAATTATATATTTCCCATAAGGCAGCTTGTTTCTTATGAGCAGGGAAATATTTAGCAGAGAAGTAATAAATCATATCCTGGGGACTACGCACACAACCAGGAGCAAGAGAATTATGCCAAGTCTTAGCATCACCCTTTAATGAGAACGGAAATATCTTAAGGATGTATAAATAGTGAGACTTCTCATCATTAGTAAACAAGGTGGCTATATCATTCAATTTGGTAAGATGTGCCACAACAGTTTTAGATTCAAGGCCATAAAAAGGATCATATTCAACTAAAGCAATAATATCAGGATCAACAGAGAATTCATAATCCTTATCAGTAACGAAGATAGGTGAAGTAACAAAAGCAGGATCGGGTTTCATTCTAGCATTAAGAGACTGCTGCTTCCATTTAGCTAATAATTTCTTAAGATCATTTCTATCATTGCAAGCAAGGATTTCCATAGCAGCTTTTTCATTCATAACATAACCCTTAGGAACAATAGGTATTACATAATCATTGGGGGAACCTTCATCATCACTATCATCAGTAATAGGATCTTCAGTAATTTCATTCCCCCTAACTCTAGCAAGTTGTTCATCAAGAAATTCACCTAATGGCAAAGTAGTATCACGCATGTAAGTAGTTTCATCATGCATAGCGAAGTGGCATCATCAATAACATGCGACATATCGTAATTCATAGCAGTAGCAGGTTTAGGTGTCGCAAGCTTACTAATAACGGAAGGAGAATCTAGTGCAGAGCTAGATGGCGCTTCCTTACCTCCCCTCGTAGTTGAGGGCAAAATCTTGGTTTTAGCGCCTTTCAAGTTCTTCATAGTGATCAACAGATATAAATCCCAAGTGACTCAAAGAATAGAGCTATGTTCCCAAGAACGGCGCCGTAAATTAGTCTTGATAACCCACAAGTATAGGGGATCGCAACAGCTTTTCGAGGGAAGAGTATTCAACCCAAATTTATTGATTCGACACAAGGGGAGCCAAAGAATATTCTTGAGTATTAACAGTTGAGTTGTCAATTCAACCACACCTGGATAACTTAGTATCTGCAGCAAAGTGTTTAGTAGCAAAAGTGGTATGATAATAATAGTAACGGTAGCAAAAGTAAAGATAAATGTTTTGAGTTTTTGTAGTAGTTGTAACAGTAGCAACGGAAAAGTAAATAAGCGAAGAACAATATATGAAAAGCTCGTAGGCAATGGATCAGTGATGGATAATTATGCCGGATGCGATTCCTCATGCAATAGCTATAACTAGCTCCAATTCATCAATGTAATGTAGGCATGTATTCCATAAATAGTCATACGTGCTTATGGAAAAGAACTTGTATGACGTATTTTGTCCTACCGTCCCGTGGAAGCGGGGTCCTAGCGGAAACTAAGGGATATTAAGGCCTCCTTTTAATAGAGAACCGGACCAAAGCATTAACACATAGTGAATACATGAACTCCTCAAACTATGGTCATCACCGAGAAGTATCCCGATTATTATCACATCTTCGTTGTCGGATCATAACACATAATAGGTGACTATATACTTGCAAGATAGGATCAAGAACACACATATATTCATGAAAACATAATAGGTTCAGATCTGAAATCATGGCACTCGGGCCATAGTGACAAGCATTAAGCATAGCAAAGTCATAGCAACATCAACCTCAGAACATAGTGGATACTAGGGATCAAACCCTAACAAAACTAACTTGATTACATGGTAAATCTCATCCAACCCATCACCGTCCAGCAAGCCTACGATGGAATTACTCACACACGGCAGTGAGCATCATGAAATTGGTGATCGAGGATGGTTGATGATGACGACGACGACGAATCCCCCTCTCCGGAGCCCCGAACGGACTCCAGATCAGCCCTCCCGAGAGAGATTAGGGCTTGGCGGCGGCTCCGTATCGTAAAACGCGATGAAACTTTTTTCTCTGATTTTTTTCTCCCTGAGACGGAATATATGGAGTTGGAGTTGAGGTCGGAGGAGGTCCAGAAGGCCCACGAGATAGGAGGCCGCGCCCTAGGGGGCGCCTGCCTCGTGGACATGTCAGGCCCCCGCATTAATTCTTTTGCCAAAAATTCTTATAAATTCCAAAAAGTGCCTCCGTGGATTTCCAGGACATTCCGAGAACTTTTCTTTTGTACACATAAAACAACATCATGGCAGTTCTGCTGAAAACAGCGTCAGTCCAGGTTAGTTTCATTCAAATCATGCAAGTTAGAGTCCAAAACAATGGCAAAAGTGTTTGGAAAAGTAGATACGTTGGAGACGTATCAACCGACACAGGTCTTGCTGATAGATGGTCGACCGGATTAGGGCCATCTCTCTTTCCTCTTCCAGGAGATTAACTGCATCTTGCCGAGCCTGTTCTGCTTCATCTTCTGAGAAAAGCTCAACTCGGGGTGCATTGTGAAGTGAGTCACTCGGAAGCACAGCCTCAGCCCCATAGACTAAGAAGAATGGAGTTCGGCCAGTCGACCGATTAGGAGTTGTCCTCAATCCCCAAAGCACTGATGGAAGTTCATCGACCCAGGCGCCTGCTGCATACTTGAGGTCACACATCAATTGGGGTTTTAGTCCTGTGAGAATCAATCTGTTTGCTCTTTCAGCTTGTCCATTCGACTGAGGATGGGCGACTGAAGCGTAGTCGACCCGAGTGCCTTGGGAAGCACAGAAAGCTCTGAACTCATCTGAATCGAAGTTTGACCCATTATCCATGATAATGCTGTGTGGGACTCCATATTTGAAAGTTAACTCTCTAATGAAGCTGACAGCGGTACTCGCTTTGAGGTTCTTGATGGGCTTAGCCTCAATCCATTTGGTGAACTTGTCGACTGCTACGAGCACATGAGTGAAACCACTTCTGCCAGTCCTCAGGGGCCCAACCATATCTAATCCCCAAACAGCGAATGGCCAGACGAGTGGAATGGTCTTCAAGGTTGATGTGGGTTTGTGGGACATGTTGGAGTAGAACTGACAACCTTCACATTTGTCTACTATTTCTTTCGCCATCTCATTGGCGTGTGGCCAGTAAAATCTGGCTCGATATGCTTTGGCCACGATGGTCCTAGAGGATGCATGGTGACCACAGGTCCCCTAGTGAATATCATTGAGGATCATTCGGCCTTCTTCTGGTGTGATGCATTTCTGGCTGACTCCAGTTACACTTTCTCTAAACAGCTGTCCTCTTATCACAGTAAAGGCTTTGGATCGACGGAAGATCTTTCGAGCCTCTTCTTCATCCTCTGGGAGTTCCTTCCTAAGAATGTATGCAATGTATGGCACTGTCCAGTCGGGAATGACGACCAAAACCTCCATGATCAAGTCGACCATGGCTAGGACTTCGACTTTCAGTCGGATCAGTGGTACTCTTAGGCTGTGGGGGCTCTTCAGTAAAGGATCTTCTTGAACTGAAGGTGTGTGAATATGCTCCAAAACACATTGCTTGGAATGGTCTCTCTTTTGGAACCTATCTTTGCCAAATCATCAGTTGCTTGATTTTTCAGTCGGGGTATATGATGAAGCTCTAACCCCTCGAACTTCTTCTCTAACTTTCTCACTGCATTACAATAACCAGTCATAGCCGGGCTTCTGACGCCCCACTCCTTCATTACCTGATTAACCACCAAATCTGAGTCGTTGTAGACCATTAGGCGACGGATGCCGAGTGAAATGGCCATACGCAACCCGTACAGAAGTGCTTTATTCAGCTTCGTTGTTGGAGGAATCAAAATGAATCTGAAGAAGATAGCTGAGTTTGTCTCCTCGGGGGGATACCAATACCACCCCAACACAAGAACCATTCAACATTTTGGATCCGTCAAAGAACATGGTCCAATGCTCTGAGTGAATCTGGGTCGGTTGTTGCTGCTCAACCCACTCGGCGAGGAAATCTGCTATTGCTTGGGACTAGATAGCTTTCTTTTCCTCAAACTTGATATCCAAGGGAAGGAGTTCAATCGCCCACTTTGCCACTCGACCAGTTGCATCTCCGTTGTTCAGAATTTCTGACAATGGTGCGTCACTGACGACTATAATGGGGTGATCAGAGAAATAATGCGCAACCTTCTTCGTGGTCATGTAAATTCCATAGACAAGCTTCTGATAATGTGGATATCTTTGCTTGGATGGAGTCAAGACTTCAGAAATATAGCACACTGGGCGCTGAACTTTATACGTTTTTCCTTCTTCTTCCCGGCCGACCGCGGAGCAATCAGATCGACAACTTGTCCAGTGGCTGCAATATAAAGCAGTAAAGGCTCTTTGCTGATTGGGGCAGCAAGCACCGACTGGGTGGAAAGCAGGGTTTTGAGTTCCGCAAACGCTGCATCAGCTTCAGGAGTCCACTCAAACTTATCAGATTTCTTCATCAGTCGGTAAAGAGGCAATGCCTTTTCACCGAGGCGAGAGATGAATCGACTCAAGGCGGCCAAGCAACCAGTAAGCTTCTGAATGTCATGCACACACACATGGCGTTTCATCCGGAGTATGGCCCCAACTTTCTCTGGGTTCGCGTCGATCCCTCGTTTGGAAACGAGAAAACCGAGTAAATTTCCTCCTGGAACTCCGAATGTGCATTTTGATGGATTAAGCTTGATATCATACCTTCTAAGGTTGGCAAAGGTTTCAGCGAGGTCAGTCAGCAAGTCGGAACCTTTACGCGACTTGACCACAATGTCATCCATATATGCTTCCACATTCCGACTGATTTGAGTGAGCAGGCACTTCTAAATCATCCTCATAAATGTGGCACCAGCATTCTTGAGACCGAATGGCATGGTGACATAACAAAAGCACCCGAATGGAGTGATGAAAGCTATTTTTATCTCATCAGGTCTATATAGTCGGATCTGATGGTACCCGGAATAGGCGTCCAGAAAAGCCAAACGCTCACACCCCACAGTTGAGTCGACGATTTGGTCGATACGGGGGAGAGGGAAATGATCTTTCGGGCAGACCCGATTGATATGCTTGAAATCAATGCACATGCAAAGTGAGTCATCCTTCTTGGAGACCATGACAACATTGGCGAGCCACTCGGAGTGGTAAATCTCTCGGATGAACTCAGCTGCCAGAAGTCGAGCCACTTCCTCGCCAATTGCCTTTCCCTTCTGTACGGCGGACCATCGAAGATGTTCCTTGACTAGTTTCACTTTCGGTTCGACTCGCAAACGATGCTCAGCCAGTCCCCTGGGTACACCCGGCATGTCAGAAGGTTTTCATGCAAAGATGTCCCAGTTCTCACGGAGGAACTGGATGAGCGCTTCTTCCTATTTGCTGTCAAGTGACGTCGAGATATGAGTAGGAGCAGCATTAGGATCGGTCGGGTGAATATGAATCGGCTTTGTTTCACCAGATGACTGAAACGCAGAATCTGTGGCAGGCTTCTTGGCTCGCAATAAATCACTCGAATCTGCATTTTTCTGGTACTCTTGCATTTCGACTGCTGCCATTTGTTCATCGGCAATTTTAGAACCCTTCTGGAAGCATTCTTCTGCCGATTGCCAGTGACTGTGATCACTCCTCTAGGACCAAGCATTTTCAACTTGAGATATACGTAACATGGTCGAGCCATGAATCGTGAATATGCCAGCCTCCCCAAAATAGCATGATAAGCACTCTGGAAATCCACTACTTCAAATGTCAAATTTTCCTTACGGTAATTCTTTGAATCACCGAAAACCATGTCAAGGGTTATTTGGCCGAGTGACTCAGCCTTCTTGCCAGGGATGATGCCGTGAAAGCTCATGTTGCTCTCACTAAGTTTGGACATCAGAATGCCATCCCCTTCAAGGTTTCAACATAAAGGATATTCAGGCCGCTACCACCATCCATTAGCACTTTAGTCAGTCGAGTGCCTCCAACAACTGGGTCGACCACTAACGCTTGCCTCCTGTGGGTGGTCTGCGAAAGGTGGTGATCAGACCGGTCGAATGTGATAGCTGTTTGTGACCACTTCAGGTATGTTGTCGTTGCCGGAGCAACCATATTCACTTCTCTGTTGATCACTTTCAGTCGACTTTTGCTCTCAACATCAGCAAAAATCACTAGGGTGGAATTGACATTGGGAAAACCGTCATCTTCCTCTTTGTCCTCATGCTTGTCTGATTTCTTTTCCTTCTCATTAGGCTATTTCTCTCGGAATTGCTGGATCGGAACCCGACACCATCGAGTGGTATGCTTAGGATAAATTAGATTCCCTTGTTCATCCTTCTTGGTGTGAATGTGACATGGAAAATCCAACACATCATTTCCGGCTTGATCTTTCACTTTTTGGGGGGTCCAGGGCCCCTTAGGTTTCCCTTTAAATTCCCCTTGAATCACTGCCGCAGTTTCACCAGGTCCTGCAGTCTCAGCTTTACGCTTCTGTTTCCGATTGGAATTGCTTCCGCCGGTGTCCTGACCGACCAGTTTCCTCTTTCCACTACAGAGTTGATCCTCTTCTTCTCCGTTAGCGTACCGAGTGGCTATTTCCATCATCCGAGTCAAAGACATATCTCCTGTCCGACCGAATTTCAGAACCAGTTCTCGGTACTTAACGCCTTCCTTGAAGGCACAAACTGCTTGATGCTCAGACACATTTTCCACTATTTGATGCAAAGTGGTCCACCTCTGAATGTAATCTCTCAGAGTTTCATTCGGTTTTTGCATGCAATGCTGCAATTCTATTAACCCTGCAGGCCGTTTGCAAGTACCCTCAAAAGTTCTAACAAACACTCGGGCGAGTTCCTCCCTGATAACCCACAAGTATAGGGGATCGCAACAGTTTTCGAGGGTAGAGTATTCAACCCAAATTTATTGACTGAACACAAGGGGAGACAAAGAATATTCTCAAGTATTAGCAGTTGAGTTGTCAATTCGACCACACCTGGATAACTTAGTATCTGCAACAAAGTATTTAGTAGCAAAGTAGTATGATAGTAACTTGATATAAAGTAGCAAAAGTAATATTTTTGGGTTTTGTAGTGATTGTAATAAAGAGTAACGGAAAAGTAAATAAGCGGAGAACAATATGTGAAAAGCTCAGAGGCATTGGATCGGTGATGGAGAATTATGCCGGATTCGGTTCATCATGTAACAATCATAACATAGGGTGACATGTAACTAGCTCCGATTCATCAATGTAATGTAGGCATGTATTCCGAATATAGTCATACGTGCTTATGGAAAAGAACTTGCATGGCATCTTTTGTCCTACCCTCCCGTGGCAGCGGGTCCTAACGGAAACTAAGGGATATTAAGGCCTCCTTTTAATAGAGTACTGCATCAAAGCATTAACACATAGTGAATACATGAACTCCTCAAACTACGGTCATCACCGGAGTGGTCCCGATTATTGTCACTTGAGGTTGCGGATCATAACACATAGTAGGTGACTATAGACTTGCAAGATAGGATCAAGAACATATATATATATATATATATATATATATATATATATATATATATATATATATATATATATATATTCATGAAAACATAATAGGTTCAGATCTGAAATCATGGCACTCGGGCCCTAGTGACAAGCATTAAGCATAGCAAAGTCATAACAACATCAATCTCGTAACATAGTGGATACTAGGATCAAACCCTAACAAAACTAACTCGATTACATGATAAATCTCATCCAACCCATCACCGTCCAGCAAGGCTACGATGGAATTACTCATGCACGGCGGTGAGCATCACGAAATTGGTGATGGAGGATGGTTGATGATGATGATGGCAACGGATTCCCCTCTCCGGAGCCCCGAACGGACTCCAGATCAGCCCTCCCGAGAGAGTTTAGGGTTTGGCGGCGGCTCCGTATCGTAAAACGCGATGAATCCTTCTCTCAGATTTCTTTCTCCCCGAACACGAATATATAGAGTTGGAGTTGAGGTCAGTGGAGCTCCAGGGGGCCATGAGGCGGGGCGCCACTGGGGGCAGCGCCTCCACCCTCGTGGACAGGGTGTGGGCCCCCGCCTTGATTCTTTCACCAATATTTTTATTATTTCCAAAAATAATCTCCGTGAAGTTTCAGATCATTCCGAGAACTTCGCTTCGCACAAAGATAACACCATGGCAATTCTGCTGAAAACAATACGTCGGTCAAGGTTAGTTCCATTCAAATCATGCAAGTTAGAGTCCAAAACAAGGGCAAAAGTGTTTGGAAAAGTATATACGACGGAGACATATCAACTCCCCAAGCTTAAACCTTTGCTTGTCCTCAAGCAATTCAGTTGATAAACCGAAGTGATAAAGAAAAACTTTTACAAACTCTGTTTGCTCTTGTTGTTGTAAATATGTAAAGCCAGCATTCAAGTTTTCAGCAAAGATTATGAACTAACCATATTCACAATAACACTTAGGTCTCATGTTTACTCATGTCAATGACATAATCAACTAGTGAGCAATAATAATAAATCTCGGATGACAACACTTTCTCAAAACAATCATGATATGATATAACAAGATGGTATCTCGCTAGCCCTTTCTGAGACCGCAAAACATAAATGCAGAGCACCTTTAAAGATCAAGGACTGACTAAACATTGTAATTCATGGTAAAAGAGATCTAGTCATAGTCATACCCAGTATAAACTAACAGTAATGCATGCAAATGACAAATGATGCTCTCCACCGGTGCTTTTTAATAAGAGGGTGATGACTCAACATAAAAGTAAATAGATAGGCCCTTCGCAGAGGGAAGCAGGGATTTATAGAGGTGCCAGAGCTCGATTTTGAAATGGAGATAAATAATATTTTGAGCGGCATACTTTCATTGTCAACATAACAACCAAGAGATGGCGATATCTTCCATGCTACACCCATTATAGGCGGTTCCCAAACAGAATGGTAAATTTTATACTCCCCTCCACCAACAAGCATCAATCCATGGCTTGCTCAAACAACGAGTGCCTCCAACTAACAAGAGTCCCGGGGGAGTTTTGTTTGCAATTATTTTGATTTGATTTGCACAAAGCATGGGACTGGGCATCCCAGTGACCAGCCATTTTCTCGTGAGTGAGGAGCGGAGTCGACTCCTCTTGAGAATAACCCGCCTAGCATGGAAGATATAGACAACCCTAGTTGATACATGAGCTATTCGAGCATGCAAAACAGAATTTTATTTGAAGGTTTAGAGTTTGGCACATACAAATTTACTTGGAACGGCAGGTAGATACCGCATATAGGAAGGTATAGTGGACTCATATGGAATAACTTTGGGGTTTAAGGGATTGGATGCACAAGCAGTATTCCCGCTTAGTACAAGTGAAGGCTAGAAAAAGACTGAGAAGTGACTAACTAGAGAGCGACAACAGTCATGAACATGCATTAAAATTAATAAACATTGAGTGCAAGCATGAGTAGGATATAATCCACCATGAACATAAATATCATGAAGGCTATGTTGATTTTGTTTCAACTACATGCGTGAACATGTGTCAAGTCAAGTCACTCGAATCATTCAAAGGAGGATACCACCCTATCATACCACATCACAACCATTTTAATAGCATGTTGGCACGCAAGGTAAACCATTATAAACTCCTAGCTAATTAAGCATGGCATAAGCAATTATAATCTCTAATTGTCATTGCAAACATGTTTATTCATAATAGGCTGAATCAGGAACGATGAACTAATCATATTTACAAAAACAAGAGAGGTCAAGTTCATACCAGCTTCTCTCATCTCAATCAGTCCATCATATATCGTCATAATTGTCTTTCACTTGCACGACCAAACGATGTGAATAATAATAATAGTGCACGTGCATTGGACTAAGCTGGAATCTGCAAGCATTCAATACAAAGGAGAAGACAAGATAATATGGGCTCTTGGTTAAATCAACAATAATGCATATAAGATCCACTTTAACATTTTCATTGTGGTCTTCTCCTATCGACCCCCAAAGAAAAGAAAAGAAATAAAACTATTTACACGGGAAAGCTCCCAACAAGCAAAAGAAGAACGGGAAATCTTTTTGGGTTTTATTTTTAATTATTACTACTACAAGCAAGAATGTAAACTAGCTAAAAGCTACAACAATTTTTTTTGCTTTTCTTAAGGTTTGTCAAACATACAAGTAGAAAGCGAGAAAAAGAAAATAAACTAGCATGGATAGTACAACGAAAAAGTATGAGCACCGACAACTAGCATGAGTGCGTGAACATAAATGTAATGTCGGTGAGAAATACGTACTCCCCCAAGCTTAGGCTTTTGTCCTAAGTTGCTCTATTGCCACGACTGGGCTGGCGGATATCCAAAGTTATAGTTGGGGTCGTACTGAGATGAAGCCTCGGGTTGCCACTGGTTGGCAATCTCCTCCGGATTCCACTGGTAAACAGACTGGCATGGGGGAACAAATTGTGGTTCCAGATATGGTTCTGTAACTGATTTGGGGTTCCGGTAGGCGTGAATAGCCTTCAACGGAACAAGATACTCGCCTGCAGTTAAATCAAACAAGGAAGGAGCAGGCAAGGCAATAGTCTCAGGGTGATTTTTATCAAATAACAATTTATAGTTAAGCTCATTTTCCTGTTCTTAACAATGAAATCATGTGCAACCATACTCTTGTAAAATAGAAGAACAGTAGGCAACAATTTTTCTTCCTTCTCATAATGCCTAAGAGGTATGTTGTAGTATGCAGCGAGGCGTGAGGCGAAGATGCCTCCCAAGATGGGGCCCTTAGTACGGTTAAGATTTAACCGCTTTGCAACAATAGCGCCCATACTAAATGAGTCATCACGAAACAAGGCGCACAAAATAACAATATCAGGGGCACTTAGGTTGCCACAGTTTCCGCGACCAATTAAGCATCTAGTAGCAAATAATGAAAAGTAACCTAAAACAGGAAAATGTATGCTAGTGATTCTTGCATCGGAAACTTTCCTAGTTTCCCCTACAACAATTGTATCAATAAACCCCTCCACATCGTCACGATGTGGTTCCTCTACGCTGCCCGGAAAAGGCAACTTGCAAACCTCACAAAATTCACAAAGGGTCATCTCCTTGTACTCGTAGAATGGAAATACACCGAAGGTGGAGACCTCCTAGAATGGAAATGAAAATTTTGCACAAAGATATTGGTGAGTAAGAGATATTGTTCGCGTCAGTCGTGGAGGAAGTCGGTGAGGCCTGCATTCTCAGCCAATTCATATAAATCATCATAAATCCCGGCTGCCTCAAGAAATCATCACAAGGCCATTCGCAGGGCCGAACTTCCGTGATGCGAGGGAGATTATACTTGGGCCTCTCTTCTTCTTCACTTTGCTTATCCTTTGAGCTTCGGCTCGAAGAGCCCCTAAAAAATCTCTTCATTATTTTCTGAAATTTTTAGTAACTTCAAATAAAAGTGAACCAAACTCAACAAAATTGATAGCAACTACTCCCACAAGTGCCTAGAGACTATATAGTGAATTAGAACTACTTGGGACCATATAAATTTGACATGCAAGCTCAAGAACAGGGTCACCTAGGCAGCAAAAATTTGCAATGACTAAAGCACTAGAACAAAAACTAATTGGACCATTGGAGGAGTTACATACCAAGGAACAATCCCCCAAAGCAGTTTTGTGAGAGGTGCTTTGAGCAAGGAGAACAAAAATCATAGCAAAATGAGCTAGAACTCGTGCTTGAGCTGGTTGGTGATTTTTTTGGGAGGAAGAAGGAGTGTGTGGTGGCTGGAATAAGTGGAGCGGAGCCACTGTGGGCCCACGAGGCAGGGGAGCGCGCCCAGGGGGTGGGCGCGCCCTGGACCATCGTGAGCTGTGTGCCGGGCTCCCCTGCTGTGTTCTCATGCGATATTCTCAAATATTCCAGAAAAAATCATATTTCAATTTCGGGGCATTTGGAGAACTTTTATTTTCGGGGTATTTTTTATTGCACGGAGGGTACAGAAGGTTGTGCCTTCTAACTTCCCCATCTCATGCTCATCAAAAGGAATCCACTAACAAGGTTGATCAAGTCTTGTTAACAAACTCATTCCGAATCGCATGAAACCAGAGAAATTTCGAATAACACTATGTTACCTCAACGGGGTTATGCACATCCCCAATAATAAGAATATCATATCTCTTTCTGACAGTAGGAAGAGGAAATTCAAAACCTCCAAAAATAATCGATGGAATTTTTCCAATAGAATTGATACTGTGGACTTGAGGTTGTTTCCTCGGAAAGTGTACCATATGCTCATTGCCATTAACATGAAAAGTGAGATTGCCTTTGTTGCAATCAATAACAGCCCTCGCAGATTCAAAAAAGGTCTTCCAAGAATAATAGACATACCGTCGCCCTCGAATATCAAGAATAGCAAAGTCCGTTAAAATAGTAACGCTTTGCAACCACAACAGCACATCCTCACAAATACCGGTGTATAGCAGATGATTTGTCAGCCATTTGCAAAGATATTTCAGTAGGTGTCAACTTATTCAAATCAAGTCTACGATATAAAGAGAGAGGCATAACACTAACACCAGCTCCAAGATCACATAAAGCAGTTCTAACATAATTTCTTTTAATGGAGCATGGTATAGTGGGTACTCCTAGATCTCTAAGTTTCTTTGGTATTCCACCCTTAAAAGTATAATTAGCAAGCATGGTGGAAATTTCAGCTTTCAGTATCTTTCTTTTATTAGTAACAATTTCTTTCATATACTTAGCATAAGGATTCATTTTGAGCATATCACCAAATGCATACGCAAAAGATAGGTCTAATCATTTCAAAGAAAGCGCTCAAAATCCTCATCATCTTTTTCTTGGATGGTTTGGGAGGAAAAGGCATGGGTTTCTGAACCCATGGTTCTCTTTCTTTACCGTGCTTCCTAGCAACAAAGTCTCTCTTATCATAACGTTGATTCTTTGATTGTGGGTTATCAAGATCAATAGTAGGTTCAATTTTTACATCATTGTCATTGCTAGGTTGAGCATCAACATGAACATTATCATTAACATTATCACTAGGTTCATGTTCATCACCTGATTGTGTTTCAAAGATCGTAAATAGAAATATCATTGGGATTCTCAGGTGTGTCTACAATAGGTTCACTAGAAGCATGCAAAGTCCTATCATTTTTCTTTTTCTTCTTTTTAGAAGGACTAGGTGCATCTAGATTAGTTCTTTGAGAATCCTGCTCAATTCTCTTAGGGTGGCCCTCAGGATACAAAGGTTCCTGAGTCACTTTACCCCCTCTAGTTGCAACTCTAACATCAAAGTCATTATTCTTACTATTTAATTCATCGAGCAAATCATTCTGAGCTTTAAGTACTTGTTCTACTTGAGTGGTAACCATAGAAGCATGTTTACTAATGAGTTTAAGTTCACCTTTAACTCTAGACATATAATCACTCAAGTGTTCAATCATAGAAGCATTGTGTTTTAATTCCCTACCAAAATAAGCATTGAAGTCTTCTTGCTTAACCATAAAATTATCAAACTCATCCAAACATTAGCTAGCAAACTTAGTAGGCGGGATTTCAGCTTTATCATATCTATAGAAAGAATTTACCTTTACTACCTGTGTCGGGTTATCAAGACCATGTGTTTCTTCAATACATGATGAATTAAGACCATATATTTCTTCAACAGGCGGTAAATTAAGACCATGTATTTCTTCAATAGGTGGTAAATTCTTAACATATTCAGCTTTTATACCTTTTTCTTTCATAGATTTCTTTGCCTCTTGCATATCTTCAGATCGAGAAATAGAATGCCCCTTTTCTTCGGAGTTGGCTTAGGAGTTGGTTCAGGAAGTGTCCAATTGTTTTCATTAGTCAACATATTATTCAATAGAATTTCGGCTTGATCAACTGTTCTTTCCCTGAAAACACAACCAGCACAACAAGTATAGGGGATCGCAACAGTTTTCGAGGGTAGAGTATTCAACCCAAATTTATTGATTCGACACAAGGGGAGCCAAAGAATATTCTCAAGTATTAGCAGTTGAGTTGTCAATTCAACCACACCTGGATAACTTAGTATCTGCAACAAAGTATTAAGTAGCAAAGTAGTATGATAGTAACGGTAACAGTAGCAAAAGTAATATTTTTGGGTTTTGTAGTGATTGTAACAGTAGAAACAGAAAAGTAAATAAGCGGAGAACAATATGTGAAAAGGTCGTAGGCATTGGATCGGTGATGGAGAATTATGCCGGATGCAGTTCATCATGTAACAATCATAACATAGGGTGACATGTAACTAGCTCCAATTCATCAATGTAATGTAGGCATGTATTCGAATATAGTCATACGTGCTTATGAAAAAGAACTTGCATGACATCTTTTGTCCTACCCTCCCGTGGCAGCGGGGTCCTAACGGAAACTAAGGGATATTAAGGCCTCCTTTTAATAGAGTACCGGACCAAAGCATTAACATATAGTGAATACATGAACTCCTCAAACTACGGTCATCACCGGGAGTGGTCCCGATTATTGTCACTTCGGGGTTGTCGGATCATAACACATAGTAGGTGACTATAGACTTGCAAGATAGGATCAAGAACACATATATATTCATGAAAACATAGTAGGTTCAGATCTGAAATCATGGCACTCGGGCCCTAGTGACAAGCATTAAGCATAGCAAAGTCATAGCAACATCAATCTCGTAACATAGTGGATACTAGGATCAAACCCTAACAAAACTAACTCGATTATATGGTAAATCTCATCCAACCCATCACCGTCCAGCAAGCCTATGATGGAATTACTCATGCACGGCGGTGAGCATCATGAAATTGGTGATGGAGGATGGTTGATGATGACGATGGCGACGGATTCCCCTCTCCGGAGCCCCGAACGGACTCCAAATCAGCCCGCCTAGAGAGTTTAGGGCTTGGCGGCGGCTCCGTATCGTAAAACGCGATGAATCCTTCTCTCTGATTTTTTTCTCCCCGAACACGAATATATAGAGTTGGAGTTGAGGTCGATGGAGCTCTCGGGGGCCCTTGAGGCAGGGGCGCCACTGGGGCAGGCGCCTCCACCCTCGTGGACAGGTGTGACCCCCTGGCCTTGATTCTTTCGCCAATATTTTTTATTATTTCCAAAAATAATCTCCGTGAAGTTTCAGATCATTCCGAGAACTTTTGTTTCTGCACAAAGATAACACCATGGCAATTCTGCCAAAAACAGCATCACTCCTGGTTAGTTCCATTGAAATCATGCAAGTTAGAGTCCAAAACAAGGGCAAAAGTGTTTTGAAAAGTAGATACGACGGAGACGTATCACTCCCAACTGAATATACTGCTAGGTGCTAACTGAGTCAACTATGCCCTGGCCGAGCCTTCCAACATCAGAGGAAGGTGCTTCATGGCCACTTCATCATTGCCGCCACCGATCTGTACAGCCACTCGGTAATCCTCAAGCCAAGTGTCAGGCTTGGACTCACCAGTGAACTTGCTGACTCCAGTCGCCAACCTAAAGTTGGGAGGAATCACTGCGGCCCTCATGGCTCTGCTGAAACATTCTTGACCTGAAACATGCACTCTGCTGCCAGTCGGGTGATCTCTGTCAAGGCCCTCTCTGTGTGCTCTATTCCTGTCAACTAGACCTTGAACGAGAATAGATCTCGCATCAAAGCCTGGATCCCTTGGGCGACTGGTATTCTTCGCTCGCCACTGTGGGAACGTCTGTCATCATGTTGCCGAGGCACATATGATCCACTCCTCGGAGGAGGTGTGGGCACTCGATGACAATCATCAAGGCCGAGTCGTTGATCATACCGCTCGTGGTTTCTGTACTGATCCTGCTGGTGCCCACGTCCCTCACGCCGCAGGGGCGATCTTGGGCTGTGGGCCGATTGAACTGTATCTGCCATCATAGACCTGCTATGAATCCTATTCCACGACTGAGACACTGCTGTGTTCTGCTCTCCGGCTGCCCGGAGTAAGGCCCGGATCTGCATTAAACCTCGACCAGCTTCTGACTGGGAAGGCTGAATTGACTCTGCTATACGGGCTGCAGCAGTGAGATTTTGAATCGGAGTACGGTATACCTGAGGTTGAGGCGGAAAAAGCTGTCGTCGACTGGATTGGAATCCGTTGCCGAGCACGCTCATCGAGTGCATGCTGAAGGTTCTCTAGTCGAGTGCGCTCAGGCAAGTTGGCCAGGCGCGCATCCTCCAAGGCCCGGGCCTCGGGGGTTTCTCCAACGATGGGCGTGTGGAGTGCATCCATGTTGCGGCGGTGAAGTTCTTCCCTCTGCTGCGAAGAAAGGGGTTCGGGGCGGTACTCCTCATGGATGCGTGACGGATCGCCGCCACCATCACCGCCGTCGTTGCGTGGGAAGCCAGGAGGACTACGTGGTCCATCGACCATCAAGACTTCAGCCGCAGGATCGCTGCTATCGCACTCGGATGCGGTCTCGACGGAGCTAGTCAACAGGTCGAACAGGTCGTAGAGAGTTTCGTCGGGCTCGATTGCCGCGCCTTGTGGGGTGGCCGATTGATGGGCCACCGCGTGTCTCACCACCGCTGAAGCTGCGACCGACCGGATCGCTTGCGTCGGCGAATAGCGGGGAGCGAGGACACCATAGGAGTCGACCGATACTGGGTCGACGGCTGCCGGAGAAGGACGCCACGACGACGCTGCAGCGTGAAAGTCGTCGCCCAGCAGACGGGAGCGCCTCGGCGTCGAGGGAGCTTCCTCGGTTAAAGTGAGTCGTCAAGAACGAAGACGAGCGCACCGAGACGGATCTCGCGGCCCTCAGCCAAGCCACCGCCGGAAACCAAGATGATGGGAATCAAAAAAATCGCAACTTCACCAAAAAGTCGCTAAGACACCTGCCCCACGGTGGGCGCCAACTGTCGTGGTTCTAAGACTGACAGTAGAATGGGGGTAGGTATGAGGAGGCAAGATCCCAACTATGGTGAAGTTGTACACACAAGGTTTATGAATTCAGGCCCTTCACGGTGGAAGTAACAGCCCTACGTCTCGGTGCCCAAAGGCGGTCGACTGGATTATATGTGTGTTTAGTTACAGGGGGTGCGAACCCTTGTCCCTGAGGAGGGGGGTGGCTTATATAGAGTTCACCAGGCCCCTCCCGCCCTCAGTTACACAGGGTTAAAAGTACATAAAGATGAGTCATTTCTGGTAACGCCAGTAATAAAGTAACATAAATGACCATTAAGTCTACAGAGTAAATGCCCGACCGTTGCTATGCAGAGTGGCTTTAGGTCTTCTGGTCGTCGAGTGATAATTGCTTTGGTTGAGTGACATCGAGTCTTTCGAGTGGAATGCTTCTGGTCGAGTGGATGATGGTATCCCTTGAATGCTTCTGACTTTAGGGTAATGTCCTAGGGGAGGGCGTCCAGGACGGGCCTATGACCCTACCCCAGGTACATAGCTTCATCAGCTAGCTCATGTGCAACATTTTTTAGACTCCCTATTACAATGTCGAATACTGACCATTCCAAAATCACAAATTAACTCATGACACACACAGAGCAACCGCCACCTCCGGTGGTGGAGCAGTCATGAGTGACCATCATGGTGTGTTCGTGGGAGGAGCATGCCATTTTTTTCATATCGTCACCGACCCGGAACATGCAGAGTTGTTGGCGTGCCGTCATGGTATCCAGCTTGCTATTGAGGTGGGCGCGAGGAAGATTATCCTCGAGACAGACAACCAGGGCGTGATGCAGGATATGTTGAGTTCGGACCAGGTTAGGTCCCTGTATGGTCCTCTCGTCGAAGAGATCAAAGAGCTACTTGCCTCTCAGGATGACTTTCGTGTGGTTTGGGCTAGACGCTCCGCCAATCATGCAGCGCACAACCTAGCGAGATAGCTACCTTAATAAATTGTGTAAGGCTTGGTTTTATGTTCCTCCGGTTTGTATTCGAGGCATTATCGTGGTTGAGGCCACTTATTTAATAGAAAGGCAGCAAGGTTTGACTCTAAAAAAAGGGTTGCTTTGTTTTCGCCGGCGCCGGCGCCAGTCCGCCTCATCTCTGGTGGCCCTAGGGCCTGAAGGAAATATGCCCTAGAGGCAATAATAAAGTTGTTATTTATATTTCCCTATATCATGATAAATGTTTATTATTCATGCTAGAATTGTTTTAACAGGAAACTTAGTACATGTGTGAATACATAGACAAACAGAGTGATGCCGCTACTTGACTAGCTCGTTGAATCAAAGATGGTTAAGTTTCCTAGCCATAGACATGAGTTATTATTTGATTAACGGGATCACATCATTAGAGAATGATGTGATTGACTTGACACATTCCGTTAGCTTAGCACTTGATCGTTTAGTATGTTGCTATTGCTTTCTTCATGACTTATACATGTTCCTATGACTATGAGATTATGCAACTCCCGAATACCGGAGGAACACCTTGTGTGCTATCAAACGTCACAACGTAACTGAGTGATTATAAAGATGCTCTACATGTGTCTCAAAAGGTGTTTGTTGGGTTGGCATAGATCGAGATTAGGATTTGTCACTCCGAGTATCGGAGAGGTATCTCGGGGCCCTCTCGGTAATGCACATCACTATAAGCCTTGCAAGCATTGTAACTAATGAGTTAGTTGCGGCATGATGCATTACGAAACGAGTAAAGAGACTTGCCGGTAACGAGATTGAACTAGGTATTGAGATACTGACGATCGAATCTCGGGCAAGTAACATATCGATGACAATGGGAACAACGTATGTTGTTATGCGGTTTGACCGATAAAGATCTTCGTAGAATATGTAGGAACCAATATGAGCATCCAGGTTCCGCTATTGGTTATTGGTCGGAGACGTGTCTCGGTCATGTCTACATAGTTCTCGAACCCATAGGGTCTGCACGCTTAACATTGGGCGACGATCGGTAATATGAGTTTATGTGTTTTGATGTACCGAAGGTAGTTCGGAGTCCTGGATATGACCACGGACATGATGAGGAGACTCTAAATGGTCGAGACTTAAAGATTGATATATTGGAAGCCTATATTTGGACATCAGAATAGTTCCAGGTGAATTCGGGAATTTACCAGAGTACCGGGAGGTTACCGGAACCCCCCGGTAAATGTGTGGGCCTTATTGGGCCATAGTGGAGAGAGAGAGAGAGAGATAGAGAGAGAGAGGAGACTAGGGCAGGCCGCGCGCCCCCTCTCCCTCTGGTCCGAATTGGACTAGGAGGGGGGGGGCTTTCCTTCCTCCTTCTCTCCCCCTTCCTTCTCTCCTAGTCCAACTAGGGAAGGGGGGATCCTACTCCCGGTGGGAGTAGGACTCCTCCAGGGCGCGCCATAGAGGGACGACCCCCCCTACCCCTCCTCCACTCCTTTATATACGGGGATGGGGGCACCCCATGGACACACAAGTTGATCATTGATCTTTTAGCCGTGTGCGGTGCCCCCCTCCACCATAATCCACCTCGGTCATATCGTATCGGTGCTTAGGCGAAGCCCTGCGTCGGTAGCTTCATCATCACCATCATCACGCCGTCGTCTTGTGGAACTCTCCCTCAAAGCTCTACTGGATCGTGAGTTCGTGGGACGTCACCGAGCTGAACGTGTGCAGATCGCGGAGGTGCCGTACGTTCGGTACTAGGATCGGTCGATCGTGAAGACGTACGACTACATCAACCGCGTTGTCATAACGCTTCCGCTTTCGGTCTACGAGGTTACATGGACAACACTCTCCCCTCTCGTTGCTATACATCACCATGATCTTGCGTGTGCGTAGGAATTTTTTTTGAAATTACTATGTTCCCCAACAGTGGCATCCGAGCCAGGTTTATGAGTAGATGTTATATGCACGAGTAGAACACAAGTGAGTTGTGGGTGATACTAGTCATACATCTTACCATCATGTCATACATTGATTCGGCGGTATTGTTGGATGAAGCGGCCCGGACCAACATTACGCGTACGCTTACGCGAGACTGGTTCTACCGACGTGCTTCGCACACAGGTGGCTGGTGGGTGTCAGTTTCCCCGACTTTAGTTGAATCGAGCATGGCTACGCCCGATCCTTGTGATGGCTAAAACAACACATACTTGACAAAATATCATTGTGGTTTTGATGCGTAGGTAAGAACGGTTCTTGCTCAGCCCGTAGCAGCCACGTAAAACTTGCAACAACAAAGTAGAGGACGTCTAACTTGTTTTTGCAGGGCATGTTGTGATGTGATATGGTCAAGACATGATGCTAAATTTTATTGTATGAGATGATCATGTTTTGTAATAGAGTTACCGGCAACTGGCAGGAGCTATATGGTTGTCGCTTTATTGTATGAAATGCAATCGCCGTGTAATTGCTTTACTTTATCACTAAGCGGTAGCGATAGTCATAGAAGCAATAGTTGGCGAGACGAAAACGATGCTACGATGGAGATCAAGGTGCCGCGCCGGTGACGATGGTGATCATGACGGTGCTTTGGAGATGGAGATCAAAGGCACAAGATGATGATGGCCATATCATATCACTTATATTGATTGCATGTGATGTTTATCCTTTATGCATCTTATTTTGCTTAGTTCGGCGGTATAAGATGATCTCTCACTAAATTTCAAGGTATAAGTGTTCTCCCTGAGTATGCACCGTTGCAAAAGTTCGTCGTGCCGAGATACCATGTGATGATCGGGTGTGATAAGCTCTACGTTCACATACAACGGGTGCAAGCCAATTTTGATCAAGAAGAATGCTCGGGTTAAACTTGATGAGCCTAGCATATGTAGATATGGCCTCAGAACACTGGAGGCCGAAAGTTCGAGCGTGGATCATATAGAAGATATGATCAACATAGTGATGTTCACCATTGAAAACTACTCCATCTCACGTGATGATCGGACATGGTTTAATTGATATGGATCACGTGATCACTTTGATGATTAGAGGGATATCTATCTAAGTGGGAGTTCTTAAGTAATATGATTAATTGAACTTTAATTTATTATGAACTTAGTCCTGGTAGTATTAACATATCTATGTTGTAGATCAATAGCTCGCGTTTAGCTCCCCTGTTTTATTTTTGATATGTTCCTAGAGAAAACTAAGTTGAAAGATGTTAGTAGGAATGATGCGGATTGGATCCGTGATATGAGGATTATACTCATTGCTGCACAGAAGAATTATGTCCTTGATGCACCGCTAGGCGACAGACCGATTGCAGGAGCAAATGCAGATGTTATGAACGTTTGGCAAGCTCGGTATGATGACTACTTGATAGTTTAGTGCACCATGCTTTAAGGCTTAGAATCGGGGCTTCAAAGACATTTTTGAAACGCCACAGAGCATATGAGATGTTCCAAGAGTTGAAATTGGTATTTCAGACTCATGCCCATGTCGAAAGGTATGAGACCTTTGACAAGTACTTTCCCTACAAGATGGAGGAGAATAGCTCAGCTAGTGAGCATGTGCTCAGAATGTCTGAGTACTACAATCACTTGAATCAAGTGGGAGTTAATCTTGTAGATAAGATAGTGATTGACAGAGTTCTCTAGTCACTATCACCAAGTTACTAGAACTTCATGATGAACTATAATATGCAAGGGATAAGGAAACGATTCCCAAGCTCTTCGTGATGCTGAAATCGACGAAGGTAGAAATCAAGAAAAGCATCAAGTGTTGATGGTTGACAGGACCACTAGTTTCAAGAAAAAGGCAAATGGAAGAAGGGGAACTTCAAAAAGAACGGTAAGCAAGTTGCTGCGCCCGTGAAGAAGCCCAAAGCTAGACCCAAGCTTGAAACTGAGTGATTCTACTGCAAAGGAAATGTTCACTGGAAGTGGAATTGCCCTAGATACTTGGCGGATAAGAAGGATGGCAAAGTGAACAAAGGTATATTGGATATACATGTTATTGATGTGTACTTTACTAGTGTTTATAGCAACCCCTCGGCATTTGATACTGGTTCAGTTGCTAAGAGTAGTAACTCGAAACAGGAGTTGCAGAATGAACAGAAACTAGTTAAGGGCAAGGTGATGATGTGTGTTGGAAGTAGTTCCAAGATTGATATGATCACACCGCACACTCCCTATACTTTCAGGATTAGTGTTGAACCTAAATAAGTGTTATTTGGTGTTTGCGTTGAGCTTGAATATGATTTGACCATGTTTATTGCAATACGGTTATTCATTTAAGCTAGAGAATAATTGTTGTTCTGTTTACATGAATAAAACCTTCTATGGTCATACACCCAATGAAAATGGTTTGTTGGATCTCGATCGTAGTGATACACATATTCATAATATTGAAGCCAAAAGATGCAAAGTTAAATAATGATAGTGCAACTTATTTGTGGCACTGCCGTTTAGGTCATATTGGTGTAAAGCGCATGAAGAAACTCCATGCTGATGGGATTTTGGAATCACTTGATTATGAATCACTTGATGCTTGCGAACCATGCCTTATGGGCAGGATGACTAAGACTCCGTTCTCCGGAACAATGGAGCGAGCAACTGACTTATTGGAAATAATACATACTGATGTATGCGATCCGATGAGTGTTGAGGATCGTGGCGGGTATCATTGTTTTCTGACTTAACGGATGCTTTGAGCAGATATGGGTACATCTACTTGATGAAACATAAGTCTGAAACATTTGGAAAGTTCATATAATTTCAGAGTGAAGTGGAAAATCATCGTAACAAGAAAATAAAGTTTCTACGATCTGATCATGGAGGAGAATATTTGAGTTACGAGTTTGGTCTTCATTTGAAACAATGCGGAATAGTTTCACAACTCACGCCACCTGGAACACCACAGCGTAATGGTGTGTCCGAACATCATAACCGTACTTTGTTTGATATGGTGCAATCTATGATGTCTCTTACCGATTTACCACTATTGTTTTGGGGTTATGCATTAGAGACAGCTGCATTCACGTTAAATAGGGCACCATCTAAATCTGTTGAGACGACACCATATGAACTGTGGTTTGGCAACAAACCAAAGTTGTCGTTTCTTAAAGTTTGGGGTTGCGATACTTATGTGAAAAAGTTTCATCCTGATAAGCTCAAACCCAAATCGGAGAAATGTGTCTTCATAGGATACCCAAAGGAGACAGTTGGATACACCTTCTATCACAGATCCGAAGGCAAGACATTCGTTGCTAGGAATGGATCCTTTCTAGAGAAGGAGTTTCTCTCGAAAGAAGTGAGTGGGAGGAAAGTAGAACTTGATGAGGTAACTGTACCTGCTCCCTTATTGGAAAGTAGTTCATCACAGAAATCTGTTCCGGTGACTCCTACACCAATTAGCGAGGAAGCTAATGATGATGATCATGTAACTTCAGATCAAGTTACTACCGAACCTCGTAGGTCAACCAGAGTGAGATCTGCACAAGAGTGGTACGGTAATCCTGTTCTGGAGGTCATGTTACTTGACCATGAAGAACCTACGAACTATGAGGAAGCGATGATGAGCCCAGATTCCACGAAATGGCTTGAGGCCGTGAAATCTGGCACGGGATCCATGTATGAGAACAAAGTGTGGACTTTGGTTGCCTTGCCTGATGATCCGCAAGCCATAGAAAATAAATGGATCTTCAAGAGGAAGACGGACGCTGATAGTAGTGTTACTATCTACAAAGCTAGACTTGTCGAAAAAGGTTTTGACAAAGTTCAAGGTGTTGACTACAATGAGATTTTCTCACTCGTAGCGATGCTTAAGTCTGTCCGAATCATGTTAGAAAATTGCCACATTTTATGAAATCTGGCAAATGGATGTCAAAACTACATTCCTTAATGGATTTCTTAAAGAAGAGTTGTATATGATGCAACTAGAAGTTTTTGTCGATCCTAAAGGTGCTAACAAAATGTGCAAGCTCCAGCGATCCATCTATGGACTGGTGCAAGCATCTCGGAGTTGGAATATACGCTTTGATGAGTTCATCAACACATAGTTTTTACAGACTTGCGGTGAAGCCTGTATTTACAAGAAAGTGAGTGGGAGCACTACAACATTTCTGATAAATATATGTGAATGACATATTGTTGATCGGAAATAATGTAGAATTTTCTAAAAAGCATAAAGGAGTATTTGAAAGGAGTTTTTCAAAGAAAGACCTCGGTGAAGCTGCTTACATATTGAGCATCAAGATCTATAGAAATAGATCAAGATGCTTGATAAGTTTTTTCAATGAGTACATACCTTGACAAGATTTTGAAGTAGTTCAAAATGGAACAGTCAAAGAAAGAGTTCTTGCCTGTGTTACAAGGTGTGAAATTGAGTAAGACTCAAAGCCCAACCACGGCAGAAGATAGAAAGAGAATGAAAGTCATTCCCTATGCCGCAGCCATAGGTTCTATAAAGTATGCCATGCTATGTACCAGATCTATTGTATACCCTACACTGAGTTTGGCAAGGGAGTACAATAGTGATCTAGGAGTAGATCACTGGACAGCGGTCAAAATTATCCTTAGTGGAATAAGGATATGTTTCTCGATTATGGAGGTGACAAAAGGTTCATCGTAAAGGTTTACGTCGATGCAAGTTTTGACACTGATCCAGATGACTCTAAGTCTCAATCTAGATACATATTGAAAGTGGGAGCAATTAGCTAAAGTAGCTCCGTGCAGAGCATTTTAGACATAGAAATTTGCAAAATACATACGGATCTGAATTTGGCAGACTCGTTGACTAAACTTCTCTCACAAGCAAAACATGATCACACCTTAGTACTCTTTGAGTGTTGGTCACATGGCGATGTGAACTATATTAATCAAATGGTGATGTGAACTATTGGTGTTAAAACACATGGCGATGTGAACTAGATTATTGACTCTAGTGCAAGTGGGAGACTGAAGGAAATATGCCCTAGAGGCAATAATAAAGTTGTTATTTATATTTCCTTATATCATGATAAATTTTTATTATTCATGCTAGAATTGTATTAACCGGAAACTTAGTATATTTGTGAATACATAGACAAACAGAGTGTCACTAGTATGCCTCTACTTGACTAGCTCGTTGAATCAAAGATGGTTATGTTTCCTAGCCATAGACATGAGTTGTCATTTGATTAACGGGATCACATCATTAGAGAATGATGTGATTGACTTGACCCATTCCGTTAGCTTAGCATTTATCATAGTATGTTGCTATTGCTTTCTTCATGACTTACACATGTTCATGTGACTATGAGATTATGCAACTCCCGAATACCGGAGGAACACCTTGTGTGCTATCAAATGTCACAACGTAAATGGGTGATTATCAAGATGCTCTACATGTGTCTCCAAAGGTGTTTGTTGGGTTGGCATAGATCGAGATTAGGATTTGTCACTCCAAGTATCGGAGAGGTATCTCGGGGCCCTCTCGGTAATGCACATCACTATAAGCCTTGCAAGCATTGTAACTAATGAGTTAGTTGCGGGATGATGCATTACAGAACGAGTAAAGAGACTTGCCGGTAATGAGATTGAACTAGGTATTGAGATCTTGACGATCGAATCCCGGGCAAGTAACATATCGATGACAAAGGGAACAACATATGTTGTTATGCGGTTTGACCGATAAAGATCTTCGTAGAATATGTAGGAACCAATATGAGCATCCAGGTTCCGCTATTGGTTATTGACCGGAGACGTGTCTCGGTCATGTTTACATAGTTCTTTAACCCGTAGGGTCCACACGCTTAACGTTCGGTGACGATCGGTAATATGAGTTTATGTGTTTTGATGTACCGAAGGTAGTTAGAAGTCCCGGATATGATCACGGACATGACGAGGAGTCTCGAAATGGTCGAGACATAAAGATCTATATATAGGAAGCCTATATTTGGACATCAGAATAGTTCCGGGTGAATTCGGGAATTTACCGGAGTATCGGGAGGTTACCGGAACCCCCCCGGTAAATGTATGGGCCTTATTGGGCTATATTGGAGAGAGAGAGAGAGGAGACCAGGGCAGCCCGCGCGCCCCCTCTCCCTCTGGTCCGAATTGGACTAGGAGGGGGGGCGCCACCCTTTCCTTCCTCCCTCTCTCCCTCTTCCTTCTCTCCTAGTCCAACTAGGGAAGGGGGAGAATCCTACTCCCGGTGGGAGTAGGACTCCTCCAGGGCGCGCCATAGAGGGCCGGCCTCCCCCTCCTCCACTCCTTTATATACAGGGAGGGGGGCACCCTATGGACACACAAGTTGATCATTGATCTTTTAGCCGTGTGCGATGCCACCCTCCACCATAATCCACCTCGGTCATATCGTAGCGGTGCTTAGGCGAAGCCCTGCATCGGTAGCTTCATCATCACCGTCATCACGCCGTCATGCTGACGGAACTCTCCCTCGAAGCTCTATTGGATCGTGAGTTTGTGGGACGTTACCGAGCTGAACGTGTGCAGATCATGGAGGTGCCGTACGTTCGGTACTAGGATCGGTCGATCATGAAGACGTACAACTACATCAACTGCGTTGTCTTAACGCTTCCGCTTTTGGTCTACGAGGGTACGTGGACAACACTATCCCCTCTCGTTGCTATGCATCACCACGATCTTGCGTGTGCGTAGGATTTTTTTTGAAATTACTACGTTCCCCAACAGGGCCATGGGATGCGGTGGATCCTGGCACTTGCCGGCAAGAGGGCTCCGTTTGTAGATGTTTCTTTTGGTTTTATTAGGGTTTGTGTCCTGCTCATGAAGACGAGACAGTGTCGGCTCCCTGAAGATGGAATAAGGTTCTCCCCGTCTAGCCCCTGTTTTGGTGGTGCACCGTCGAAGGTCACGTGGAGGTGTGTCTCTAGTGGTTGCCTTTGGTGGATCTACTCGGATTCAGTCTTTGTTCGTCGATGTTCGTGTGTCTTCGGGTTTGATCCTTCTGATCTACATGTTTCTTCATCACTGACAGTTGATATTCGGGTGTGTTGGTCTTATGGGGCCTTAGCACGACTTCCCGACTATCTACTGCAACAAGTTTTGCCCAACTCCCGCGATGGGGGGCGATGATCGAGGCCTTCAACTCGCTTCAGTGCTTGTAGTCGCTGCTAGGTGGTCTACGGACCTGGATGTAATTTTTATTATTTCTGGTGTTTGTTGTTCTACCATGATTGAAGAATAATAGATCGGATGTTTTCTCACAAGAAAACTCATGACACCCCTTCAGAATTGGAGTTGTCACAGAAGGAGATCCCATATCTGAGTTCATCACCTCCACTATACCCAAGCAATTTGATTCAACTATTAATGCATGCAGGTTACCCTTTTAGCAAGATTTAACCACTGTCGTGCGTGGTGTTTGATTTACAGTACATCACGATGCCCCAGTAATCCATGGAATCCTCATAGTCATCAACACCACAAACGACATTGTCATCTTGTTCGGGAATTGTTGCATCAATGTTAAGGATCTGCAAGTTGGCAGGGGGTACACTTTCCACGAATTCGGACGTGCTGCACCTAGCTTTCCTGCAAATTTGATGAAATTCACAAGTGCCCTTAATTGTACCGCCTTGCGCTTCGGGGCATAGACATGTCCATCATGGACTAAGGGGCTGTTTGGTTTAGGCCTAGCAATGTCACACTTTGCCATACAATGTTGCCAAATTTGTCTAAGGTTAGTTCTTCAAAATGAGAGCCACAAGTTGGCAAGCCTAAGGGAATCTTGCAACACTTTTTATGTGTATGTTGGGCCCTAGTGTGGCTTGCCTAAGATGTGGCTTGAAACAAACGCTCACCTAAGTTGGTCAAACTTGCTAACCTTAGGTGTGGCAACCTTTGGCAATCTTAGTCACAAACGAGAACCACTAATTGTCTTCATTGCCAACATATGTACTAGCTCCCCACCGCAGCAATCAAGCAGTTGTGTTTTATTGTACTTCCAAGTGCAGAGGCAATATCATTGGCTCCAAGTGATGTGTGTATGATCTCTTTCATAGATAATGATGTTCTGTGTATGAAAAGAATTGGTTGTGCGCATGAACTATGCAGAGGCCATGACGATCCTTGTTAAAAGTTATGGATACAATTTTCCTATACAAACTCCAATCATCATCTTTGATGCGATCGAATATACGAGTTAAAAAATTGACAACACTTTCATATTAGTTTTATTGTCAAGTCTTAGGGCTCCTTTGATTCAAGGGAATTCTATAGGATTTTTGGAGGACTGAAATCCTTTGAAAATTTTCCTACATCTGTCCTTTGATTCATAGGATTGAATCCCATAGGAATTTTTCCAATGGAATCTTTTGTACTACATTTCATAGGAAATCTAACATCCACTCTAACCTCTTTTCACAATTCCATTGCTTTTCCCGTGAAATCAAACACTCCTTGCTAATCCTATAGGATTCAAGTGGGCATGACACTCCAATCCTATACTTTTCCTATTCCTGTGTTTTCAAAATCCCACAAATCAAAGAGGTCCTTATGTTATTCATTTTGGGATTGTCTAACTCTAATTTGTTGCATTTAAAAGAATCACATTTACCTTGTTAAGCCTCTGGATCAAGAGCTCTTTTAAGTTGGTCCCTCTTATCGAGGTGAGAGAAATATTTGATCTAAGCCACCCATTTATCAAGGGTACATTTAAAAGGTTTTCCTCCTCTTTTTTCAGTATACTAAATATTCCATATGAATATAAAACATGTGTTATAATATATCGCATGTATACACATTACCATCACAAAAAAAATTACAAGTGACAACATTGGCATTCGTTTAGATTGCAAATGTAATAATCGTTGATACGTTTATTCACATTAGTTTGAGTAAATTAGTAAAGAAAATAAAATGTGCACGTTCCATGCTAGCAACATGTATTGTACTCACATTTGTAATATATTGTATGCTTTTTTGTCTGTTTCTCGGCATGACAATGTTTGTGCACTTCTGCACTAAATAAAATTTGCAATAAAAGGATCGAGATGAACCTAGAGGGGCTGAATAGGGACAACTACAAGTTTTAATTTGATTATTAGCAAGTTTAGAGTATGTGAAATATAAAGATGTGCAAGGTCAAGTGAACCGCAACTTGTATGATGCTTGCAAGGTCAAGTGACAAAAGTGAACCACAAATAAGGAGTTAGGGTTAGGGATAATCGATGACATAGATACGAGGATGTATCTCGATGTTCACTTCCTTGGATGGAAGCTAGTCATTGTTGGAGGGATGGGTGTTACCACGAAGGCTAACACTTTTCTCCTTGATATATCACCACGAAGGCGATTCCTAACCACTAGTGGTAGACCTTGAGGCGACCTTGAAATCTTCACAAATTTTTGGAGCTAAATTACAAGTTGATTCCTCACCGAAGACTCATGTTGCCTAGGAGTCCTCAACCTCCATTTGTAACAAGAAAAAAAAGAAAAAATGCTCATAACTTAAATACTGAATTGGTTTGATCTAAAGAGAGAGGAGTGATCTATGTTTGGGGTGAAATTTCTCAAGAATCCCTCAAGAAATCTTTGATTTAGTGCGGGGAATATGAGAGGAGCCTTTCTCAGATTTAGTGCAACATATCTGAAATGGTAAACCCACCTGAAATGGTGGTGGAGAAGGGCGGGGGAGGGCGGAGATCAGACATAGCAATGCAGAAGAACATGGCCGGATAATCATGCCATTTTACGCCTGGACAGTCTAGCGCCTAGACAGTCCCCGGACAGCTTGATCGGTGTCCGACATGACATTTTGGCTCTCGGATATCAACCAATCGCCGAACCGGACAGTCGAACAATGATTGCACCTAGATAGTACCCAGATAGTCCGACCACCTGAGAACTATCCTTTTGCACGCTTTTTGACATAAGCTATTTTGGTGGCTTTTTAGCACTGGATTTTTGGAGGGATAGACCAGTGATGATTGTGACTTTAGGTTGTCCTATGCACGTCCTTTGATTCTCTCTTAATAGTTTGAGATCCCTATAACTCAAGAACAAAATAGAAAAGCTATGCTTCTCTCCTTGCCGCACATCTCTTTTAGTCAATTGCAGTTTGAGGTCCATGGTCCACAACACGACGTATCCACGTGGACTAAAACATGTAGATGTACTTAGCAAATGTATTAGTACCCTATAAGTACATTGTCGTCAATATGCACATTTTAAATGGTAAACCGAGAGGGTTAGCTCCCCCTAAATCATACAACAAAAGTGCATTTGTTCAAATAAATATGCATGAAGATTATCATGATACATACGATGTCATGGCAAGGTTGTGATAAACCAAATGAACTAGAGGATACCATCAATCACAAGATACTAATAATAGCAACAAATAACCTCAAGTACTTTAAACATATAATATGTTCCCACAACCACAAACAGGTAACAAATGTAGTACGGCATTATATCCACATATTCTTACAACTCATTACAGTAAAAATTATTAAAAAGTCCACATGCCCATAAGAAGCAACCAAATGGTAAGAAAACACATGTGACTACCCATGAGACAACCTAATAACCCCCCTGGCATCAACAACGCCAAAAGGGGGAATGGTAACTACACGATAACCCAAGTAGATCTCCGGTGGGGAACTCGGTGGGACAACCGGAATTGTCTCCTTCAATAGTTGAATTGATTAAAAGTCCCCCACCATATTAAGCACCAAATGTTTGACATCCCACGCAGCTGGAGGATTTTCATCTACATGTGGACCACATTTGCGATCATATTCAACCATATTAGTATCCTTAGAGACACCATTGTACCATCCTCATTATCTCTCTCATATTTATTATCGATATTCTCATCATATTCCATATCCATGCCTCAACTAGATGTTCCGCTAGCCCTCCATGCATGACAACCACATCAACAATCAAATGGGTGTGATTGCTAGTGCTACGCAATAGTGGCTCAACCAGCAGATCCTTGAAGACATGCACTGATGGTGGGTGTATGTCTTCAGAATGTTCTTTATGGGTATGCCCAAGGAGCCCACACACCACACAGCAGTTCGGCAATGTTCATACTTGGATATAAAATTTTGGCAATGCTTTGCCCGAGTAATTGTTACTACATGTCATCCTCCTTCAAGCCCAAGCAGTTCACCACCCGAACGTCGTCATCTTGTTCTAGAGATACAGATAGGAATCATGCATGAAACTTTCTTTGCCATGAAAGCCAAAGAAACCCTAGTGATCGGTTTTGGTAATGCATGCAAAACCTTAGGAGACCCTTCATTGGTTAACCAAAGCTGGAAGACAGTGCACAAATACGCCATGATCAGCCAGAGTATCACTAGAAGCTAGATTTCTATTGAGTCGAAAGAATGTCAACGTCGGTGGCGTGAGAGGAAAGAAACCATAGCGAGAGGGTAATCTGAAACAACTTGTTTCGACTTAACCAAATGTTCTTGGTTAAGTGAACGTAAAACCACTAAAGCTGGTTAAAAAGCTAATTTATCTTGATCCAGTTTAATTTCGGACACAACCTACATGTGATGCTTACAAATTTTGGCTCCGTATATGGGATCGCAAAAATCATATATTTTCTCCTTTCCCCTCCCAACATCATTCAAATACCCCAGCAAGAAAGAGCTGCACTTATTTTACAATCTTTTAGTCTGATTTTTTTTTAATTTTTTTGACAGTACGAGTAGTCCAAATTAACGAGACGTACTCCGTATCTATACTTAGTAATAAAATTATTAGCGCTTACGCCCGCCAGTTCTAAAATTACCCCCAAAGTTGCCATAAATTACACACCTATGCCACCCATAAGTGAAGAAAATATTTTTTTCAAAGTTGCCCTCGGGTTTGGTTCTTTAACGTGATACTTTTAGATATCACAAGCACATAAACACTGCAACAGTTAGGGGCTCGCTCTTCCACACTGAAGACCCGGGTTTGATCGCCGGTTCTCCCTTTTTTCTCTCATTTTCTCACTGAATAGCAAGCGCGCACCTCCTCCTCCTCCCTGCACGCGTTCATGGGCCGGCCCATGTGCGGGGCATGACGCCCCCTGCTTTTTTTCTTTTCATTTTGTCTTTTTATTTTTGCCTTTTCTTTTCTTATTTTCTGTTTTTCTTTTTCCTTCGTAAAATTAATTCAGGTTTTCTAAAATTACAAATTTCTGAAAGCTGCGAGTTAAAAAAAATCAAATCATAAAATGTTTGGGAAAATCATAAAATGTTCGTGATTTTAAAAAACAGTTCGCATATTATATAATAATCACGATTTCAAAAAAGGGTTTGCAAAATACAAAATGTTCATAATTTTTAAAAATGATCATGTATTCAAAATATATTTGTTAATTCGAAAAAATGTCCATGAAATTTTAAAAAATGTGCACAAAACTTCAAACAGATCCATTGAGACATATACATAAATAATGAACAAAACAAACCATTGCTTACATGGAGGTTTTTTTAGGAGATCTATAGAGGTTGTTTATGATTTTTCACGTCGAGTAAAAAAAGGTTTTCCTGTTCCGTACAACGCCGAGCCCAAAAATTTGACACAACTTCCTATGTGTTGGCATCGTAAGCTATATGAAAATGAATAAATGTCTAATCTGCCTCCCTACACACAGTTATGTTTATTCTGGTACCACAATTTTACTAGTCATGAAAAACACTGAGACACTAGGGCTAGGCAAGACACATTATTCATCAGTGTAGATCAGTGCATGGTCCATCGGCACAGTCTACTCAGCCAAAAACAAATTCGTTGTGGCGCCTTAGGAAATCCAATCGTGATGAGACCATCACCTTTTCAGTTTTCGAAATGATTTTTAAAGAAACCTTTATCTTATCATGACATGATTCAGACGTAGCTTATGAAATGACATTTTAAAGGTCTTTATCTCATCCTAGGATGCGTTTCAGATTTATTTTATTAGTACTATATCTGTATAATCTCATTGTTTTTGTCTCATTGCAACATACAGACGCATGGAATACTCCCTCCGTTTCTAAATATAAGTCTTTGTAAAAAATTTAATATAGACTACATACAGATGTATACAGACATTTTTTAGAGTGTAGATTCACTTATTTTGCTCCATATATAGTCTATATTAAAAATTTTAGAAAGACTTATATTTAAAAACGCGTATTTGTGAGTGAAACACAAAGGAATCGGTCCCAAGCTAGCGGCTGCGGTGTCGCAATGCGCGTGGGCCGGGGCATGCATGCAGTGTGAACGCCACCAACCAACTTCTCTCAAACTCAGCGACGAGTAATCACTCGCTCTCGCGCGTAATTCTCGATAGGTGCGTGCGTGCGTGCATCTAGGCCGCCCCGGCTGTCCGGCCGGCACGGAAAGCGCTGCGACTGCGACGCAAACCAAATCGTCGACACGATACGCGCTGCGCACACACACACAGAGCACGGGTCCCCGTACGGAAACGTGCGGCATTAAAGTGGGCGCAGCTAGCCGTGCATGCACCGGGGTCCCGGTGCATATATGCCGCTCTCCGGCAACTGTTAGAGCTTTGCATATGTACACATCCAAAGTACTCCACAGAGAGTAGATGTCGGCACCCGCAAAAAAAAAAAATCTGTTTACCATAACCTGTCCTATATAGGGATGAAAATGGAGCGGAAACGGACGGAACTGGGTGCTATCATATTTGTTTTTATATTTCTTTGCAGAAGCGAAAACGAATACATAAACCCCGGAAATGAATACGGAAACAGATACTACTGAAAACGGACATGAAGCGAATACAAAGCGGATACGGAAACATAAATAAGTATTGATCGGAACTTTAAAATCCCTTGAATCATAGAGAAATACACACAAAAACAAACAAATTTAACGAGTTGTTAACATGGCTACAAAATAATATCATTATATTAGCAACTTAGTGTAGTATTGTAGTAGTACCGAACAATTGCGTATAGGGTCAAGCTGAGTACTAATTGTGTCATTATGTTTTCTTTGGTGGTTGGGCTACAAAACATCTATAGGACTATAGTAAAAGCAGAAATTCCATATTCACGAAAACGGAAAGTTCCATTTTCATGCATGTTCCACCGGAAAACACCATTTTGTTTTTGTTTCCGTTTCCGCATAAAAATTTTTATTTCCACTTCCGTTTTGCAAATTTCCGTTTTCGTTTTTATATTTCCTCTCCGTTTTCATTTTTCCTCCGGAAAAACGGAAAGTTTCCACTTCATTTTCATCCCCTAGTCCTATATAGGATTCAGTTGGAGGAGATTTTTTTACAGTATATATAGGGTCCAGTTAGAGCTTTTTTTTTTACAGTATGGGGCCCAGTTGGAGCTACCCAAAGTACCCATGCATATACTTCTTGCTACGTTCGATCAGGTCATCAAGGGCGCTTCAGTCTCGGTTGCATGGTAGCTAAGCAAAGCCACCATGAGAGCAGCTAGATAGACTTGAGCCCTGGAGACCCGGCCGGGTGAGAGCTAGCTAGATCGAACTGGGGATCCCGGCCCTGTTACATGTTGCACGCTCCTCCTTGCACTAGAATATGGATGGTTGGGCGTCACATGGAAGGATGCTTCTCATTCCCCTCATGGCCCATGCCTCTGCGTGCGACTGCGCGCATGTGTGCATGGCAGTGCCAACTGATCGAGCTAGCTAGCTGTGACGACTGATGAGGCGTGACGATGGCCGGAGTGAGATACTCTACCGAGGGCGACGCGATGGCGCCGGGAGTTTTTTAAGCTCGACCGGCCCAGGCCCGAACGTGGGAGTTGGGCAAGGGAGTTAATGGCAGTGAGCTGGACAAAATCCAAAATCATTCTGCATCACTCGGAGGTTGGTGCATTGCATCGCCATCGCCGCTCCTTCAATTCGGTAACGAACTTTGAAAGGTCCATCCTTTACATGGAAATATACTAGTACTAGTAGAATATGGGATTGGGGCCTCCCTGAATTGCTGCATGCGTCCATTGGCCCGGCCACCCGGTTCTTGTGCATCTTTCAAACAGTTAAAAAGAAAATGAAAGCACTTAGAAGCATTATTTTTCTCCCGCAAAAAAAAAAGAAGCATTCTTTTTCAATATGGAGTACTATAATGTACCTGAGAAGATAAAGACAAAGGGTATCTGAGTGTACAATGGATGAACCGGGTCAAGCGGTAAGGCAAAAGTGAGTGGCAAAATCAGATACTAGATTAAGCTAGTAGCTAGGACCATGACCAGTTCTCTCGCAAGAGGACAAGATCAGCTAGGGCTGCACCTTTGCCACAGTTCGAAGCTGCAGGACCACGGCTGATTAAGTTACTCTATCTCAATAGTGCTAGTGCCCCCAGAAGATCTACTTGCGGAGTAGAGGATTAGTCCGTCGAGCTTGCGAGATCACAAAGTTACTACATGACGATGCTAAGCATCGGGAATCTAAAAAGACAAGAGTGGAATGCATGAGCAGCATTCCCCTCCGCAAGAAACAGTTGAAAACGCAAGAACTCTTGTCATTACTTAGCTGCCACTACACTAATTTAACTATTCCATATTTATTTGGATCTCTCCTACTACTTGTACGCGTGTCTCTATCCTTCGCCATATTGATTGTTCCCCTGTTTGGCTGCAGTTTAAGGAAGCTCGAAGGATAAGGGCATACATTATTTCATGCCAAATGCAAAATGTAGGTAACCATATGTTGATGCACATATACACATTATCATAATCTTCCGCAGACGTTCTTTAATAATAACCAAACATATACTATATAGTACTCCCTCCGTCCGGAAAAAGTTGTCCACTGCTTAGTTCATTTACAATTTTGCAAAAAACCCCTTCTAGCTTCAAATCTCTTGCTAATCACACCCCGCTGCTTCTTCCTCCTTTCTCCGTCGCCGGCGCGCATTGTGGTCGCTCGCGCCACCGTCGGCACCCACCATAGGGCCGAAAGCTGACAACGATCAGGCCTACGCCACAGTGAACCGGCCGCCACGCTTCACTCAAGGCTACCGAGGCGAAGCCGCCGCTCACGGAGGCGAAGCCGCGCCGCCCACCGCTTCCTCCGCTGGGCGACCACCTCGACGGGCGGCGGCTCCACTCTTTGGCGCTGCTCCGCCGCCATCCTCTCCGCCGTGATCCCTCCCGCTGCCGAGGGTGCGTCGCTATCCCTCCCGCCCGCCCAGGCTGCTGCTATCCCTCCCGCCGCCCGGGGCCTGCGCGGCGCCCGCCACAGACTGCGCGCACTGGTCTCGGCGCTGGACACTGGAGCTCCAGCGGCCTGGAACTCAAGCTCATCCTCAACCTCGAGCTTCTTCTGCTGCAAGTTGCTGCTCTTCCCGGCGGGCCTGCTCGTCTTTGCCACCGGAGCTCCCCGCCGTGATTCTGCCGGTGAGAAGAAGAACCCGAGCTCCAATTTCTGTCAAGGCGCTTTGTTCATTAATTTGAAACACAATTGATCATCTACTGTGCAGAAATGTTGCAAAAAAGTAAACTGAATGTGTTCAACTCCAATGTCAAAAAAGTTAACTGAATGTTCTTGGTCTGGATAAACATGTTCTCCAGTAGCAAAAAGTTTCAGAAATTTTGGTGCTCACCTTCCATCTTGGCAGTACAAGAAAAACTGAGCAGCCAACTCTTGCCGCTTTGCATGCATTGCTGGCAACTCCAGTAGCTTTACGAAAAAATTGATCATGGCATCTACAGGTTACAAACAAATGAGCAAGATTCAGTTAGATAACCACTGATAGAAGCATGTGAGTGCAAAAAACTTGACAACTGAAATTCAGTTAGAAACTCTGTCAGTGCACAACATTCAGTGGCAATTGAATTTCCATGATTATATGCAGCTAGGTGTTCTCTAGTTACCAAAATGAACAAGGAGTACTTTTAATATCTACTTTTCTCTTTCTTGTTTTTTTTTTTTGCTTTTTGTCTAGGATTCTTCATGGTTTTCTTGTTATGATTATATGCTCACCATTCATCTTTTGTATACTCTTGTTATGAGATCAGACAGGAGCACACAATTATGGATTTGAATTTGATGCCTAAGAGGAGGACGAAGCTCAAGAAGAACAAGCTCAAATAGGTGACGTTATTGATTTGAATTTGATGCCGAAAGAGGAGGACGAAGCTCAAGAAGAAGAACAAGCTCAACAGGTGACGCTTATTGACTTGATGCCGAAGATGAGGATGAAGACATTGAATTGAATTGGTTTCTGAAGAGGAAGAAGCTCAAGAGGCACAAGAAGACGCAGAATTGGAAGAAGCTCAATATGCACAAGAAGATGCGTTGCAAGAAGCTCAAGATGCACTAGAAGATGAAGAAGTGCAAGAAGTCGATGCACATGGCAATCCAAGAGGGAAGGACTTGACAGACAAGGAGAGACACGGTGTTTACTTTGCTCTGCGAGTAATCGAGCTTAGAGATGGACAGTTCACGTGTATGACAAGGTGCTCATCGCGACTATGCTGAATGTTCACCTGCGAACAGTTACAAGAATATGGAATCTAGCCAAACGACAACTTGCAGCAGGCCAAGAAGTTGATGTTTCAAGCAAGAAGAATAAAAGTGGTAGGAAGAGAAAAGAACTAGATCTGTCGAGAACAGCCACAATCCCTTTGAACAAAAGAAGAACAATCCGTTCTCTAGCAAGGTGTTTAGGTGTGCCCCGTTCAACCCTACATGACAGATTTCAATTGCAAGAGCTGAAACGCATCACAAGCACCATCAAACCCACCCTCAAGCCACAGAACAAGATAGCGAGACTAAAGTTCTGCCTATCCATGATGGATGAAAGATGGATATCAAGTCCTTGGCCCGATTTCAAGCCAATGACAAATATGGTCCACATCGATGAGAAATGGTATGACATGACTCGAGTGAAGAGTAGCTACTACGCATCGCCTGGAGAAGAAGAACCAAATCGAATCGTGCACAATACTCATAGCATTGGGAAGGTAATGTTTCTAACAAATTGTGGCCAAACCTCGCTACAATGACGATGGGAGATGACATTTGATGGAAAACTTGGCATTTGGCCATTCGTGGTAGAGACCGAGGCACAAACGAACAAGCCGTAAGAGACAGGGGGACAATAGAGTTGAAGCCGGTCAAAGTTACTAGACCTGTGTGCGTAGATTACCCGATCAATAAAGTAATCCCTGCCATTCAAGACAAATGGCCCGACGGTGGCGAGGACACTACGATCTTAATTCAACAAGATAATGCAACACCGCATGTCCTCCCTAATGATGCCGGTTTTCTAGAGGCAGTGTCACAGACAGATCTGGATATTCGATTATTGCAACAACCATCGAACTGCCCTGAGCTCAATGTTCTAGATCTTTGTTTCCACTGCTCCCTCCAATCCCTAACCGACTGCAGAGCGCCTATGAATATACAGGAACTGGTACAGGGTGTAGAGGAGGAGTTTGAGAACTACGATCCCCATAAGCTGTTCAAAAGCTTTATGACGTTGCAAGCAGTCATGGTGGAAGTGATGAAAGATCAAGGAGGAAACAACTACAAGATGCCGTGATCTGCATAAGGAACGCCTACGAATCTTTGGAGAGGAAATAACCGGTGTATACTGTAGTCCAGAGCTAATTACTGACACCAAGGCCATTATAGAAGAAGGAAATGAGTAGATAGGGAAAGGAAAAAGAAAGGGACAAGGAAAGAGAAAAGGAATAGGAAAAGAAAGGATAGGAGTATGCCATGTGTATGTCTTGTGTCATGTGTATGTCATCTACAAAATTATTTGAATTTATTGGAATTATTTGCATTAAGTTGGATTTTATTTCAATTAAGCTAGGTTTATTTGAATTAAGTTGGAATTATTTGAATTAAGCTAAGTTTAATTGAACTAAGTTGGAATTAGCTAGATCTCCTTCTTCTTCTTCTAGAAGCACAAGCAGTACAAACTGCAGTAGCTAGGCCACATCAGAGACAAATGTTCCTAAACTTGATGTTAATTTAGCCAATGTTCAAAGACAAATCAGAGTTGACAGTAAAGATCAAAATTTCAGACTTAAAACATAAATAAAATTTGATTTGATCGCGATTTGAATTGAATTGAATAGGCCAAGGGGAAATTGAAATTCCAACACAAAACTTGGAGAGCAATAACATATGTTCAGGGTTGTTCACAATCAGGTTCAGAGGAATTGGCACTTGATTTGTTCACAATCAGGTTCAGGGTTGATGATTCAGGTTCGTAGTTTGTTTCAGTTTATAGAAATGGCTACAAGTTTATAGAAACTTGCTGAACTTGAATCTAGCAGGCTGAAGCATTTTGAAACAATGACAAAAGACTTGACTGCAGTCTAGAACAATGACAAAATTACTTGCCAGATCATGAAACAAATGATAAAATTACTTGAAAAGGAGTACTCCATTTATCTACCTCTTTCATGAAAGGAGTACTCTACTAGACAGCAGCAGTAGTACACCAAGTACTGCCGGCCGCCCTCTAACTAATTCATTCATGGATGATTTTAATCACTGACTCATCCTGCAAGATCCATCACTAAAGCTAATTAGTAATGTGATTTATCTGACATTTGCTAGTTGAGAATAAATTTTCACTCTTATCTCACATTTGCTAGTTGAAATGCATAAATTCAGTTGTTTCAAGTTTCAGTCTAAGCTAGAATTTCCAGTTTACACAGATGTTTGTCTGCCATGTTTCAAGTTTCAGTCTAAGCTAGAATAGGATGAGCTGCTGAAGAAATTAGGCAATTAGCCCATTGTGTCCCCTAGTGTGATCCCCTAGTTACACAAAGATGTTACACACAAATGTTTGTCTGCCATGTTTTGCTAACTGAAGAAATACCAGTTGGCCGACATGCAATCTTAAGCAAATCTCAGAAGCAGCAAATTTCAGTAAAAAAATCTGTTTTTACAGATAAATCATGGACGGGAATTGAAGGACGGAGGCTTAACCTGCCAACAAGACGCCACCGCCGTCGTCGAGCTCGCACTACAGAAGACGTCTCCGCCGCCGTCGAGCTTGCTGTCGTCGGCTACGTCTCCCGCCGTCTGGCCTCGCAGCTACCATATCAGCCTCGCCGACGCCGGATCTGAAGCAGCCGTAGCAGTGCGGAGGTCACTAGGAAGGGGAAGCTAGGGAGGAAGGCAAGCTGGAGCTGCGCCGAGCGAGAGAGCGGCGGAGGAGGCGGCGAGCTTTGGCGGTGGTGGAGCTGCGCCAGCACCGAGGAAGACACAGAAATGGCCGCCGACGAGCAGATCGAAAGAAAAAATCAGTCTTCTCCTTGTCGGGGATCACCATGGGGAACGAGGAGGGGAACAAGGAGAGGGAAGATGTGTGGGATGCGTGGGGTGGGGGAGGCGTGGTGCGGGAGAGCTCCGGCGATGCGGGGAGCTGCGGGGGAGCCGCTGCGGAGGAGCCGAGCTGCGGGGGAGAGGACATCCGGCGCGACAGAGGAGCGGGGGAGACGGCGGGAGCTGTGGGTTTGTCGGGAATTTGCTGGGGGGGTTTTCAGAAAAACACCTTGGGGACAACTATTCCCGGACGGAGGGAGTACTACTTAATCATCCATATGTAGCTGTTTTGAATCTTCAGCTGATCATATCCAGACTAGAAAATGGGCACTCTTGATCAGATGCTGAGATTCTCCAGCCATTAATCAGAACAGATCACATTAATCACAGCATGACACACACTGGGCAAATGTATTCCATCTAGAGTTCTAGACTGTACTCCATCCGATTTGTTTAACTAAGCTACATGCTTTAAACAATGAGGAGGTGGTCAGTATTTCTAATGCAAGGACAGGCTGCCCTCAATTCCAATCCAGCGACAGTTCCCCGTAACTAACTCCAAAACAATTCTTTCTGGTGCTTTGCGATATCATATAAATTACTCTATATAAGATGGACAACTGGTCGCATTCTGGACAGTACTCTACAGCAAGTGTCAAGAAGTCAATCCAGATCGAGAAGCAATACAACATGTAGTAATTAGTGAGACCATTAGCAGTATAATAGCACTTCTATTTGGAATCTTTTTGGGGACCTAGAGAGAGAGAGATGGTTGTAGAGGGGGATTAAAAGAAAGCACTAAACTGACAGGACGTGTACGCTGTCAGCAGAAAAGAAACATTAGGGCACAACCCTCCAAAAATACCGAATGCTTGAATGTGTGTGTGCTGCGAGACTCTTGGCCTTGACTCGATTCCGGTGCCTTTGCTAAGTCAAACTGATCAAAATCATATCCTCATAATTCTTTTGACAATTAGTTTACCAAGGGCGATGCCTAGACAGATTCCGTGAGGCAGAGGTAAAAAGAGAAAGACGTGGGTTGAATTGATGGTTGACTAGTAAACTCATGCATACGTACGTTGGATTCTATTTTTTCTTCCTTACACTTGTTAAAATATTGTTGTTACATATGGACATGCTAAACATTTTTTGGAAGTTACCATTACATTTTTAATCAACCCTTCATTTTAACTCATATATATTTGTATTTTTATTCAATAATTAACTTTTGTAGCAAATATATATTTATGTCCTCCTAATTAACTGACTCATACATGCAGTATTGCATCTTAAGAGGACCAAATGCCTACATTTATGCAATATTACCCAAGAAATCTAATGGACGAGGAAGGGGAGTTGGAGTGTGACAGGATCTCAATTTCTTTTATTTTATGAAAAATCATCGCTCTCAATTTAGGTGACGACCTTGGAGTCTAATTAAGACACATGCACGCAATATTGCATTTCATGACAGGGAACAATGGCTACATCTATGCTTTATATACCCAAAATATCATATGAATGAGGAAGGAGCAGAGTGTGTGAGCGTGACTATATCTTTTACTTTTTAACAGAAGTGCTTATTTTACGTTGGAGTCTAGCTAAGGACCGGCCGGAAGTCATCATATACGTTTAGCATGTAGCAATATGCTAGTTTAACCGAGTCCTCAAAAATATAATTAGGTTTCTAGGTGTAGCAACTGTTTTCAGATGCACACGACTGTGCTTACGAATGAGAGCACAGACTCCATCAGCACAAGTTTAGGTTAATTTAATACCGGCAGAGTGCAGGAAGAGATAACATCGAACCATGTCTTAATCTGCATCCAAAATGCCTCCAAATGCGGTCTCCCGATTTTCTGCACCACGAAAACCACGGCGCGCACAATATTGCAGACCCTTTGTCATGGAAAAATTTGGCTACAAGGTTATGCGCGTGCAAACGATCCCATGTACTGGATGTCATTCAGATTCAAAGAAGCTTCCCTCAGAAAGCTACTTGTGTTTAACTAAGAACCACTTGATGCTGATTGATCCTAATAATATTATTATAGAACCATAACGAAACTAAATTAGCAGCGAGTTCACTGTGATTTGACCCAATTCCAGATGACTACAATCTATCTGTGTGTGCCTAAACGGTTCTCAGTGGGATATGCATGCATGTGAGTTTATTTGCAGAGGCTTGGTTGGCATTGTAAGCAACGGAATTGTCTACGTGATTTTTTAGTTATATACCTAACTGGTTTTGGTTTTGTCGTTCATGTTTTTTTAAAACAAGATTTGTGGTTCATGTTGCTAACGACGTCATTGGTTGTCGATGTCACTGAATAATACTGCAAGTATAGTAGTATCGTATGCTCATGTGGTGCATCTTAATTATTATTGTGTCGTGGTCTGTGATGAGGCGTTTACAGGTAGTTTACACCTCATTAGTTAATTTAGTTTTATTGAATAACTAGTCTATCTGACATCAAGAACCAGCAGGCCGGATACTATTCTTTCTCCGGTCAGCATATTGCTGTACATGTCCGCGAATACCACGAGCACGTTCATATGTATGAAATCAATCGATAACAAAACGGCCGGATGATGAAAAGGAATAAATAAGATGATAACGTACTATACTTTCTCAAGAGAAAACTATGCTCCTATCACTTTCGTATCTGCCAGCATCTAATTAATAATCCAACCTTTTAGGTATTTTATCAATCTACTAGATTTACATATGTATACCAATGATGCTCCGTGATTTGGTACATCAAAGTTCTTCAAATAAGAACCAGCTGTTGAGTTTGCAAACAATATACCCTCTGGAGCAAATAAACATCTCTTCTTCACTCTAAATAAATTGAATCCTGATAAGCGACACACGTGTGGCACGAGCACATGGCAGCTCCGAACATTTTTTATGGCAAATTTAGAGACACAAGCATATCATACTTTAGTTGTCAAGCATGACAACTTCCTTTTCGGATGGCAAGTTTGTTTTTTTAGTTTTTTTCTTTTGAAATGACAACTTTAGTTGTAAAAAACGTCAGAGCCAGAATACTTCGTGCTACACGTGTGACACTTATCATTTGGAAATAATTTAGCATGCCAGATGGCTCGTGGATTACCATACTATTGTTGCCGGGATATATTACTCCACTTTAAAGTTTATAGGGGTCTCTTTGATTCGCAGGATTCTAAAAATAAGGGAATAGGAAAAATATAGGATTGGAATGTCATGCTCATCTCAATCCTACAAGATTTTGAGGCCTTTGTAGGAATTTTATAGGATATGATTTTTGAAGGAAAAATTCTTATGAAGCCCTTTGGTTTGTAGGAGTGGATTCCTATTCCTATGTAGGATAGGAACCAATCCTTCACATTTCAAAGAATTTTTTTAGCACAAATCAACGAAAAAAATCACATCCTATGCATCAAATGTCATCTCTTTCCCTATTGGAATTGAGATGCATATTGAGGGAGTCCTGGATTAGGGGGTGTCCGGATAGCCGGACTATGACCTTTGGCCGGACTCCTGGACTATGAAGATACAAGATTAAAGACTTCGTCCCGTGTCCGGATGGGACTTTCCTTGGCGTGGAAGGCAAGCTTGGCGATACAGATATGTAGATCTCCTACCATTGTAACCGACTGTGTAACCCTAACCCTCTTCGGTGCCTATATAAACCGGAGGGTTTTAGTCCATAGGACGAACAACAATCATACCATAGGCTAGCTTCTAGGGTTTAGCCTCTTTGATCTCGTGGTAGATCTACTCTTGTACTACCCATATCATCAATATTAATCAAGCAGGAGTAGGGTTTTACCGCATCGAGAGGGCCCGAACACAGGTAAAAACATCGTGTCCCTTGTCTCCTGTTACCATCCGCCTAGACGCACAGTTCGGGACCCCTACCCGAGATCCGCCGGTTTGACACCGACATTGGTGCTTTCATTGAGAGTTCCTGCAATATGCGTCGCCCGTCGGGAAGGATGCTTCATCCCGTCTTTAAAGACGACATCGTTGCTAAAGAAGCTTTGGCTGTCGGCCAAACTCTCCGGCTAAGCGGTTTTCTTATGACCGCTGTTACGCCAGCGCCGACGATGACTTCTCGGGTCGAAAGCAATCTTCACGTTAACTCGAACTCGCCGGCAGTTAGATCCGATGGAGCTCTCTTCCTTAAGCGAGCTCTTGGATCGCGCCCGCCATACAGGAGTCGCTATAAACTATGATCAGATTGGGCCTAAACCCGATCTGAGAGAGATTAACTCTCCCCAGGTTACCCACCACGTTGCTGTGGTAGAGGAACAATACGGCGACCCTCCTTCTATCTTAAGGACTAGCTACGTCCGGATTCCCGATCCCTACGATATTAACAGTCTTCGAGACTTTCGCATCAAATAATATGCGGAAACGAACACTCCGTAGCCTCTGAAGTACCTCTTAACGGCATTATAAACAACCGCCACGCGACGGGCCGGATTGCCAAATGGGCCATTGAGCTCCTCCCGTTCGACATAACCTATAAGCCACGGCGAGCTATTAAGTCGCAAGTTTTGGCCGACTTAAATCGCCCTAATGGACCGGTCAACTCCCTAAAGAGTACGACGCATATTCCAAGTGGATAATGCACTTCGACGGCTCCAAAATGTTGGCTGGCACGAGTCAAGCGCTGCTCGACGTCCCCAACCGGAGATACAGTTCAATACGTACTCGAGATAATGTATACGGACTCCAAAAACGCAGCCGAATCGAGGCCCTTCTACATGGTCTCCGGATGGCGGTCTCCATGGGCATTCAACGCCTAGAGGTGCGCGATTCGAACCTCGCGATATCGCAAATAAATGGAGACTTTGATGCCAAGGATCCGAAAATGGCAGCTTATCGCAATGCCGCCCTAAAAATGTCAGCTCTGTTTGAGGGGCTCGAATTTCACCATATAGCCCGGATAACAACCAGCAGCAGACGTGTTGGCACGCATCGGCGAAAGCGCGATGCCCCCCCAACATCTTCCTAGAGAGGCTGTTCAAGCCATCCGTATTATGGGAGGGAGAGTCCGGAAATAACAACCCGCACTCCAACCGCACCGCCCCACAATCAACATTCTCGACACAATTGGTGGTTACTCAACGAAATAACACCCTCAAATTTACGTAATAAGGGCAGTCATTGCCCGGTGGACAGAACCATTCCTATCCTACCTATACTGGCAGGAACTTCCCGAGGACCAAACGAGGCCCGCTGCATAGTGCGGCGATCTAAAGCCTATAAGGTCCATGAGGGATAGCTTTATAAGAAAAGCACAACCGGAGTCCTTCAAAGGTGTATCTCCGAAGAGGAAGGGCGGAATCTTCTGGCTGAAATTCATGCCGGACTCGGCGGGCACCACGCCGCAGCCCGGACCCTTGTAGGCAAGGCCTTCCGTACATGATTTTATTGGCCGACGGCCCTGGCAGATGCTCAAGATTTAGTCCAACGATGCGTCCGATGCCAGCTCTTTGCTAATCAAAGCCACATGCCACCCACCGCCCTCAAAACTATACCCATCACCTGGCCCTTCGTGGTCTGGGGGCTTGACATGGTTGGACCCCTTAAAGGGGGAACCCACAAGCAAAAATACCTATTGGTGATGGTGGATAAATTCATCAAATGGATAGAGGCCAAGCCTGTTAAGACAGCCAAATCCGGACCGATGATAGACTTCATATCAGGGGTCGTACACCGTTACGGTGTCCCCACAACATCATCACTGATAACGGCACGAACTTTACGGCCGACGAGGTAAAACTCTGGTGCAAAAACATGGGCATCAAGCTCGACTACGCTTCAGTCTATCACCCACAAACTAACGGTCAAGTCGAGCGAGCAAATGGTCTAACTATGGGCGGCATCAAACCCAGATTAGTGCGGTCCCTCAAGGAATCTAACACGCACTGGGTAGAGGAGCTCGACTCCGTACTCTGGGGGTTGCGGACCATTCTGAATCGCACGACCGGATTCACACCATTCTTTATGGTATACGCGCAGAGGCAGTTCTGCCCTGCGACATAATTCAAGACTCACCTCGCGTGCGCATGTACAAAGAAAGAGAAGCCGAGCTCGATCGGCAGGACAGTTTGGACGCCTTGGAGGAGGAGCGTGATGTAGCAAAAGCCCGTTCCGCATTCTATCAACAGCAGGCTCGAAGATATCAAAGCAGAGAAGTACGAGCCAAAACTTACAATGTTGGCGAGCTAGTTCTCGCTGCCGGACAAGAAAAAGGACAAACTCAAGCCCAAATGGGAAGGTCCCTTTATCATCGACCAAGTCCTGACCGGTGGAGCGTACCGTCTGCGAGATGCATCAGATAACCGACTCGAGTCGAACCCATGGAACGCAGCCCGTCTCCGAAGATTCTACGCCTAGCACCGGATTCTGAGTTCGTCTCCTTCCTCTGTCCATATTTTACACTTTAGCTGTCTTCTATTTTTTCTCCTTCCCCCTCTTTTTTTACAGCCTTTGAAGGCTCGTTAGCGCATTGTTCGCAAACACTTGACGCGCTATCCGCGCTCATTGTACTTGGGTGCTTCTTTCACAGAAGCTTATTTATAAGGGCTTCATGCCCAATACATGTGTCACACTTCCGCATATACCTTTTATTCACCATTATATGCATCGATATGACTTAAGTTTTGGCCAAGCTGGGTTGCTGGCTCTGTGCTTACCCCTACGTTCCCGATTGTTCGGCTAGGTGGTAAAGGGAGCACCTCTGCGATTGTTACTACCGGGTCAGCCGGATGTGTACCTCAGACTGGGTGAAGCCGAAAGCTAGCGTTCTTAAGAGAATATTCGGTCGGTGAACTAAAAGAAGATTTCTTACCTATTTATTTATCTGCCCCCAGATGTTTTTCTGCTTTTTTCGCAGTCTAGACATGCACTTTAGGGCATGCCTCCCAGGGAAAGGAACCCCTAATGGAACTATTCTCCCTAGAAGATGTTTCTTACTAACCATGTAATATAACATAACTAGTTGGGCACTTGTCTGATAAAGCACTAATGACCCCTACGCCTGGTTTCCACGCATGCCCCGG